>CM038706.1:32084825-32402325 GCA_021613375.1 Megaleporinus macrocephalus
TGTTGTTACTTTGTGAAACAACAGGGAACACTGGAGTGCTAAAACAAAAGTGACCTTCTGATGACCCAAAGTGTTTTAGTAGAAATAAGGAAACATAACCAGAGTCAGAGGTCAGGAAAAAAATTGCACAAATAGTGACTCGCTTGTATCAAGAACTTAAACAGTAAAGAAACATCATCATTATCTGCTTCTAAAAAATGTTTCCTCCCCTTTCTTTTTCCACTCTTGTGTGAGTTTGTGTGCCAAAAACAGTCGTAGTTCATTTTTACGTAACTTTTTTTCCAACCTCTGTTTATCCCTCAGGGTCATAGTTCACTAAAACTGGCAATGAAAGCATGTGCTTGTTTTTTGTATGACAATGTTGATTTCTATTACCCATTCCATACACAAAGGCGCTTAATGCACTTTACATAAAATAAGCCAAAATAAACAAAAAATAAATAATATTACATATTAAATAACAAGCCAATCTAATTATAGTGCTAAGCCTAAAGATAATAAAAAGGGACTAAAAAAAATTAAATGCTGTTAGAATAAAGTGCAAAACTTAAAAATTATTTTTTTTTCAGTAACACAAAACTGTGATATTCACTGCAAAGCCAATTAAAAATAAGTGGAATTATGGAGAGAAAATTGTTTGTTAATGTTTGTTGCTGTCACAACTATTTCACATCAGACTGTTTTTCAGCTTTGTGCCTAAATCCTTGTTTACATATTACATCAAACAACTTTATTTTTTAAATTAAGGAAAATTTAAATGATATAAGCCCTTTAAAGAACACTAAAGAGAAGCATGCTTCATTATGCCAACTAGATTCAGTTCAGTGCAATTTCTACTTTGCTTAATTGTATTTTAAATTCATATAATTCCATTAATGGCACACATTAATAAAGTTTATGCGGTACACATATGCAAGGTGCTATATTATTATCATTATTGTTATTTCTTCTTCTTATTATTATTATTATTATTATTATTATTATTATTATACACACTTTCCAAAAGGCCAAGAGTCTGAGAACAAAGCCCACCTGTGGTCTATGAGTGGACATGCTTACATGTTGAAGTTGCACTTCCGTTCTGTTTAGCTTGACAGACCTTTATTACTGTCTGCGCTACAACAGCCTCCAGTAACAATGCAGGGGATTTACAAGTGCCCCTACAGAGTTGGTGCTGAATGGGTATGCTCGGGCCCAGAGGTTCAGCCTGCTGTATAAAATTCTAACTGGAATGTCAGTGGTAGTGGCAATCTAAGTCAGTCTAAGAGTGCCCAGATACTTCAATTGCATCAGTGAGTGATCACATCACTGGTCTTTATATGTCTTTGTTCTTCTCTTTATCTGCCCTGAGTGTTTGGTAAGGTTATCATTACAATGGAAAAACATGTGATTGCATCAGGAAGAATGATTATCTTGGTCAACTTGTAGAATTTTTTTTTTTTATTGTTTTCTGACATTCTACATAGAATGTGTGTGTGTGTGTGTGTGTGTGTGTGTATTTGCCTATACTAGCTACTTACCTCTGATCTCAACATTAAAGTAAATTAAAGTTGTTACTCACAAAGAAACTTTCAGTTTGCAAACAGCAAACACTGATAAAATCATGTAGCATGGCTGCTACTAGGTTACTGTTGGGGTTGTGATACTAATAAAGTGGAGCTGCTTTTCAGTCTTTTCCGTGTCAAACACTGAGCATAGCTGTTTAATATCATATATCATTCAAGCTTCAGAAACTGTCAGGATGAAAAGTGCCAACATTCCCTTCACAGCATGGAACGGTAGATTTCTCCACATAGTCCACTGTTTGTGTTGCTGTTGCTTTGTTGTGGTTGTACATAAATATTGGGGGTGTAATTACTAATGAATCTGTAAAGTAAGAGTTTAGGCTTTGGCATCATCTCATTTTACTGTCCCTCTTTTGTAAATGCAGAATTTGTGTTTGAACAACACTGTTTACTGACATTATGTTGGTTCTATGTACAGAACTCTCCTTTTCAACTATGACAATATTAATGCAGTTTACATTTGGTGGCACCTTTAACCAACATCTAATAAGCTAACTGTGGAAAATAATTGTGATTTGGAGATTAAGTTATGTCATAATATCACTGTTTGCCTCGTTGTGATACCATTTAACTGTGGTATCAAATCATTCTTGTTGACAGGAGGTAGTATGGTAGCTTTCTGTTGATACACTCAACAATAAAACACCAGTTACGTTAGTTTCAGGATCAAAGCTGAGGTGTTGTGCAAGCGGAACCTGAGTTAAAGGGCACATTTTTGTTTTGTTTGACCATGTGTGCGCATGAGAGAGAGAGTGTGAGTAAGAGCGGGGGAAGGGGACAAAGAGCGTGAGGGAGGGTGAGAGACAAACAGCCACACAAAAGGGCTCATTGAGGCAGCGACCAGGCGCTAAGAGCCCGGAGGAGGGTGAGGCAGTGGTCAGTGGATAGCAGGCTACTCTCTCTCAGAGCATAGCTGTTCTGTCCTTAGGGTGCAACAGGCTTATCTAACCAGAGTAATGAGTCCCACCTTCATACAGGTGAAGGCTTCACTTGATGTGTACTGTTTTGTTATGTTTAACAGAATGCGTATCAGCAGGAAAGGCCAATTGATGGAATCCAAAACTACACAGTGTCCAAAACTACACTGTGTCCAAAACTACACAGAACATAATTTGTCCAAGCATCGTGCTTCGTTATTTATTCCACCTTAAAATGGGTAAACATGCCTCACCTTCCATCGTTAGCACTTTTCAGTGAATGTTATCACTACATCTCAAATATGACTCAAGGCTGCTCCACTGCTTTTCCTGATGGTAAGAAATTAGCTGGGCAAAGCTTCTTCCCCAAGGTTGGGTAGTTTATTGCAACATGGATGAGGTAGAACACAGGTTCATATATTTTTTTAATGAGCAAAAATAAATACATGACAATAGAGAATTATACACTTTGAATTTCAAATTTCTAGGAAAGGGTTTTTTCATACAATTAAATAAAGAAAATCAGGAACATTTACAAGGAAGTGTAATAAAGGTAACAGAAAAGATAATCTCTCACATGCAAGGATATAACTAAAAAGCTTAAAGAAAATCAGATGGCCTAAAGCATAGAGTAAAAATGGGTGAATGATGTAGAAAGCATGAATATATTATGTTTTTTTGATAATTTACTTGATACATGACTATGCAGCCTCTTTTTATGTCCTGGATTAAAAATGACTTCAGTAAGACTGGGCGGGGCTAACGGTATCTGTATGTACATGATGTGTGTACATGAGTTGGTTACTCTGACATCACAAAAACAGTGAATTTAAACAAGCTGTTTTCTTTACGTGCTAGTTGGAAAATCCAGCTTCCCACATGTAAAGTTGGAATTCTAAGTACATCACATCGTGGAGCGATTTGAAAAATGGGGGATGCAAGGTTCATTCTCACCGGCTTCTTGGGGAAATCTTATTTCTGTAGCATGCATGCTGGATAGAACAAAAATATATTTGTTCTATAATAATGTAAATGTACATGGATTGCATATTAAAATGAGATGCGAACAGTTGCACTATTAGAATGAATCACATACCTTCCAATATTGTTCCTGTCCTTCTCTCCACCATGTACTGTCATTTCATTAAATAAGTCTTGAATGAAAGCTCAATGTTATTATTATTAATAATTGTTTTCTCCTTCAGTATAAGAACTATTAAATAAAACACTTAACTGTTTTTTCAGGAGTACCTAGAAATTTTTAGGTATTTCACCATAAAACTGAGAATTAAATAAAAAATACACTGAATACACTTTTTTTGAAAAAAATATACTCCATGTTATAGTCCGTTACATGACGTACAAACACAGACCGGAAGCTACAAGTGTGTATTTCCATTCACAGGCTGGAAGCAAGAGTTGTTTTTGGGCCTACCGGTCAGCTTCTGGCTATAGCAGGACAGACACAGTTTACATTTAGTGAAGTCATATCCCACTTTCAAAATATATTCTAGCTGTTAGTAGTGTTCCTTTGTCACATTGGTATGTGTAGAACGAGACTTGGATTATCAAGTTATCGACCCCTGGGCACAAATGTCTGGTGGGACCCTACTTGGCTGCATTTTTTTTGGATGATCAGTGAAGTTTTTGACATGACAGCTGGTTACACAAGTATTGACACTTACCTGTTTTCTTTATTATTACCACTAAGCATTAACATTTAAAAAATAAGTAAACAAATAAAAAAAACAATAATAGACAAACACTGTGATAGCAGATGAGCCAGAATTTAATCTTAATAACATCCTCTGTAATAGTATCTGTAACCACCATCATTTTTTAAAACTTGGGCACAAATCAACAAATTTTGTACTGGATAATATTTAGTTGACTCATTTATTAATAATATTTTAACTTTAGATAAAATATGACCATGGTGTGATAGTGGCTGTAGTAACAACAATGACTGAAAACTAAACACTGTGAGCTTTCATGGCGCTGGTTGTCTGATATCAAGACTGAAGAGCTAATTCATCAATACAGAGAATAAACAGGAGGAACTTTCAGCATCTGCACATATTTCTACCAGAGCCTGCTCTCATCAGTTTACAGTGATCACAATTGTATGATTTTGAAAACATGTATCTCCATTTTTGCTATTTGAACACGCCAATGGTCATTTACATTGTGTGAAGATTTTATGATGAACGGACCAATAGAATTGCTCCATAATAGCTTGGAAAAAAATTTTGTTCCATTGACTTACATTGAATGTAAAGTACGTTTTTGTTCTCTCCTGTAAAGTTGCAATTTTGGAGATACTTGTTTTTAATTAGACAGCGATGATAAAACGTTAGCACATCAAGCTAAGACTGATCACCTTTGCAGTCAGGGTTGTGTTTGATTGTGTAGTTGATGGTAAACTCACCATTTTGCTGATACCTTACCAAACAAGATCATTATGATGCTAGTGATGTATGTGCTTTTGTCTCCCATGATGTGATGCTGACGCAGAATTTAGGGTAATTATAGATTTCTGAATGTGTTATCACAGGCAGTAACGCATAATCAGGACTAATCCTAACTTATTGATCAACTCCTCCGATCAAACTGTTTTTGAGAATACTAATTATTAGGACTGCTTGATTTTAGACAAAAACATAATCACAACTGTTTTGGTCAGTATTGAGATCACTTAACATGATCACTTGTTGACTTTTTTCAAACTTGCCTTTTAACTGGAGAAGTTCTTGAATTTCAAACATAATTCAGCTTTAAACACAACTGAAACAAAAAAAAATAAAAGACAAATATAAAGCAATGCTAATAAATTATATATTTAAATAAATAATATACAAATAAACCATGAAAACAAATAATCTACATTAAGTAAGATAATCTATGTTGTAGTGCACTACTACAAAATTCAAATAAATCAAATGAGTTTAGGCTTTTGTGATTGGCAGTTTTTGCAGCTCAGTTTTTATAAATGGACTAATAAATCTAACAATGTTTACATTATTCTAAAGCTAGAAAAGTGATGGAGATTCAGTTTTCATGAAATAAATCAGTAAATGAAGGGCATTTTCACTTTTTTCCTAATTGGGAATGTTACTGCAGTAAACATACTTTTTGCAGTCACATGCCTTTTTGTTTTTAGTTTTTGCTAGTGCAGTAATAGAGATCTAAGGCTCCAGACTGCATTCACTTTGGACTTTAGGAAAAAAACTGTATTCCAATTTTAGTATTTATATTTGATGTTGCGTAGTGCGCTGGAAGATATTTTCAGGGGAGACACAGGCCATTTCTCCAGCACCGTCTTAGACTGGAACAGGTCGTATACAGAGAGGGTTAAAGTGGAAGTTTTCCAAAGCCAGTAATTATAGACCACCAGTTACAGAGTGCGCACAAGTCCTGGCAACTTACCAGCCTCCAGATCTCCTCAGTCTTCTTTTACCAGAAGTCAGCTGACCGTGTTTGTTTTCGAACTGCATCTCGGCTGCTTTTGTTTTTGAAATAGCCCCACCACAATTGAAGTGAAAGTTTGGGGGGGGAAGCTGTGTTTAGGTGTTGTGTTGTGTACTGCAGATCGTTTCGGAGTGCCATAGTGCATACTTAATGGGACTGTGAGTTCAAGCAGTCTCCTGAAACTGCTCACCCAAATCCCTTTTATTGGTTTTGGCTGAAGGCAGGCTGTCATGTCTGCCTGAGCTTTAAACATATTCCCACTCAAAACACATTTGCTTAATTAACCGATGGAATTTTGAAGTTAAATATTTTTTTTGCTGCGTTGCGAAATCCCTATTTTGCTTTTTGGACAGGATTACTTTTCCAGGGGAAGATGGATATTAGTGTAATTATGCAGCAACGAACTTGCCAAAAGGTACTAAAATGAGAAAATATCTTATAAGATAAAATTCGGACCACAGTGCAAAACAAACTTCTGAACACATTTATTTATCTATTTATACACATACCCTCTGTAGCCTGTTCTGACTGCCAGCCCAAACCTGATTTTTGGCATATCCAGGTTGATCTTTTGTTCCGCATGAAATCCAAAACACATTTGGTGATTGTAATCGGACTTTTAGAGATGCGTCTTGTGTGTGTGCAAAAAAAAGCCAAAATCAGATAGAGATACAATATATAGTGTCGCTGGCAACAAAAGTGAGTACACTCCTAAGTGAAAATGGCCAAATTGTGCCCAGTTAGCCATTTTTTTCCCCTCGGTGTCATGTGACTCGTTAATGTTAATAGGTCTCGGGTGTGAAGGGGAAACAGGTGTGTTAAATTTGCTGTTATGGCTCTCACACTCTCTCATGCTGGTCATAACTCTCTGAGGATCTGAAAAAAAGATACATAAAGATAGCCTAGCTTATAAGAAGACTGCCAACGCCTAAAACTAAGCTGCAGCAAGGTGGCCAAGACCATACAGCAGTTTAACGGGACAAGTTCCACTCAGAACCGGCCTCACCATGGTCGACAAAAGTAAGTTAAGTGCTCGTGCCCAGCGTCATATCCAGAGGTTGGATTTTTAAAAAATAGATGTATGAGTGCCGCTAGCATTGCTGCAGAGGTTAAAGGGGTGGGTGTCCGCCTGTCAGTGCTCAGACCATACGCCACACACTGTATCAAATTGGTCTGCATGGCTGTCGTCCCAGAAGGAAGCCTCTTCTAAACGTGATGCACAAGTCTGCTGAAGACAAGCAGACTAAGGACATGGATTACTGGAAACATATCTTGTTGTCTGATGAGACCAAGATAAACTTATTTGGTTCAGATGGTGTCAAGCATGTGTAGTGGCAACCAGATGAGGAGTACAAAGACAAAGTGTATCTTGCCTATAGTCAAGCATAGTGGTGGGAGTGTCATGGGTGGGGCTGCATAAGTGCAGCTGGCTGTGGGGAGCTATAGTTCAATAATTCCAACATGTACTGTGACATACAGAAGCAAAACTTGATCCCCTCCCCTTCTTAAACTGGGTGGCAGGGCAATATTCCAACATGATAACAACCCCAAACACACCTCCAAGACGACCTCTGTCTTGCTAAAGAAACTGAGAGTAAAGATCTGGACTGGCCAAGCATGTCTCCAGACCTAAACCCTATTGAGCATCTGTGGGGCATCCTCAAACAGAAAGTGGAGGAGTGCAAGGTCTCTAACATCCATCAGCTCTATGATGTTGTCATGGAGGAGTGAAAGAGGATTTCAGTGGCAACTTGTGAAGCTCTAGTGAACTCCATGCCCAAGAGAGTTAAGGCAGAGCTGAAAAATAATGGTGGCCGCATACAAAATACTGATACTTGAGGCACAATTTGGCCATTTTCACTTTGGGGTGTACTTACTTTTGTTACCAGCAGTTTAGTCGGTAATGGCTGTATGTTGATTTATTTTGAGGGCACAGCAACTTTACACTGTCATAAAAGCTGTACATTGACTACTTTACATTGTGTCTAAATGTCATATCTTCAGTGTTGTTCCATGAGATATAATAAAATATTTACGAAAATGTGTGTATATATATATATATATATATATATATATATATATATATATATATATATATATATATATATATATATATATATATATATACATACTGGTTTATTACCAGTTCCCACAGAATAAGAAACATGCTGTGTGGTGGTGATCATCAGGGGTCACATCATGTCTATGACACAGATATAAACAGTGAGTTAATGTATGTAATGCTGGTGATGGTAAAATCTAAAAATGATATGTTTTCTTTGAAAACTATTTTGCCTCCCTCTACCATAAATGGATTTAACTTTTAGAAGTCTGGTTCCCATCACCCCCACTGTACCCAATTCTGACTCAGAAAATGGTTCTGCATGACACATAAGAGGGTTATTGTAACAGTGTCAAGATGAACAACCCATAGATCCTGTTTTTCTTCAATTTTTTTTTTTTTTTTTTTAACATAGTTAAATACACTTATGTCCACATGCTACGTGAACAAATAGTTTTAAACATTTACATGCGTTCCTAAACCGTGTACCTGGAACAGTATTGGATATCGACACTAGCCCATAATTCCTACATCAGTGCATCCCTACTAACATGCTACCCACACTGGTTTTATCAAGCAAGGCAGAATTCATAATCACCTGTGTGCTGCATGTGAGTAGGTTATGTTATCCATGTGTGCATCTCATCTGAGCTTTCAGACATTTTGATATCCAGACCTAGTAAACAATCAAACAAACAGCTTCCTGTTAGCCAGCAATGTGCCCTTTGTGACAGTGTATCCGAGCATGCACAGTGGCAGGGAAAAAGGGAAGAAATAAACTGGCACAAAAGGGATATTATGGAGATGTCGTCACTGCTTTTGGCAGGCTTCTGTCAGAGTGGACAGTGCTGGGATGGTGGGAGGGCACTGAAAGACTGGTAGTGTGTGGCAGGCTGGAACTAATAATTCCGTAGGATCCCAGTCATTTGGTTTGTCCACTTAAAACAAAGCCTCTGGTTTTCATTGTCCCATCCGTCAGTGCCGAGCTCGATGTTGCATGTTGGCTGGCGCCCCAGCCACATGATAAACGGTATGACATTTTTTATAGACTTTAGTTTGAATAAGAAGCAGGCGAATCAGAAGTTCAATGTAGGTCATTACTGTATTCAAATTTTGTACTGATGCTTTTTATTCACCATGTGTAACATTGGAGTCGATGAGGCTGGATACAAGTGCAATCTTTTATTTTAATCAATTTTTAAGGTCTTAGACCAAGACCGGAACAGCTGAGCTGAGTAGAGTGAAAGTGTCTACAGTATGTCAACAAAAAACAACAAAACTAATGAAAATTTAAACACAACTCAAACAAACTAAAACCGAAAAACAAATTAGTCGTGACAGCAGCGACAAAGACTCAAACCCTCACGTTTGATTTTTGGCATATTCAGATTGTGTGTAGGTTGATTTGGTAGTCTGGGCAGCTGGGATGATTTTTGCAAATACATCCACATTTTGCAAATACATCCACATTTGAAGGTGAAACAAGCCAACACCACCAAAAGAATGTTCCAGCGAACAAAACACAGAGCCAAAACAATTCAAGCACTCTCACAGTGTAACAAAGTGAAATTATCTTAAATGCAGTCAGTATATTGACTGAGATTTTCAGAGGTAATTTTGTTTGTTGTAGGAAAAAAAAAAACTAAAAACAAGCAAAATTATTTGCCTGTATAGTGATTTAATATAACTTAGAAATAGCTAAAACATCCTTTATAATAAGCCTACTACAATCTTAGAATAAGATTAGATATATCACCTAGATTTAAGAGGTGGTAGTGTCTGCCCCAACTCCCAGACATGTAAGAGTCGAAGAATTACCGCAGTAGTTAAACATTATCTAATGAAATCAACTGGTTCACATGACTGAGCAGATCAGCTCAGCTCACCAGGTCACCACAACAGCAATGTTCTTATTACTGTAAGATTTTTACATGATAAAATCTTATAAATTTATTTTTCAATGCACGTACTGGCACGGCTGCTCTTTATTGTAAATACATTTCTGTAATTGGGGCTACAAATTCTTCATTTTGACCACAGACTGACTGATTAGATTTGTGGTCCTAGTGGACAGTGCAAATGCTTATTTGTAAATTGGATCAGTCTACTTGTAAGTGAAAGGAGGAGAGATAGCTGAGTAAATTTGTTTACATTCTTTGTATGGGCTATTTAATCTTTTCTCTAAATGTTGAGTCATTTCTCACAAGTATTTTGGAAAAAACCTTGCTGAGGTCTCTCTTAGCATGAGTGATGTTAAGAGTTGGCACTAATGGGCCACTAACAAACAGATTGGATATCAGAGGAGACATAAAAAATGATGTAATGACGGTGGCCACATATGGTTTAACATTAGTATACAAACTATATGTAGGTAACTAATTATTGGAGTATATTTCTAGTTCATTTGTACACAAGCACTGTGAGTGATACTTTTTTTTAATCCAGATTTAAAAAGCTGTGGTTATGTATTTCTTCGTGTAGGGTAACAGAATTTTAGGTGTTGCATATTAGAAATAGAAAAAACATATGCATTCCAGTAGAGCTGGTATTCATGGACAAAAAAGTTATCAGGATATAAAAAAAATCATATCAGTCAATATCCATAATTTTCATGATCAGTGTCAAAATATATTTTTTTTCCCCAAAGGTTGATTTTTACTCTAAAGTGAAAGCTTAAGAAACCAGTAGTTAATTAAAACTGGTTGAATTAAACTGTTTTTAAACTGTCTTTATGGGAAGAATAGGATTAACACTTACTGACCAGCCGAACATGTCACACACACACACGTCATGGGAGAGTGGTCGAAAGTTTGTTTTCCAGGAAAAGTGTTAAGATTTACAACACAGAACAGCGAACATGACCTGTCTCGATAAATCAGTGTTGGATCACATGCCGTCCTCCTACCACTCCTACAACATCCATGTCACAGCATATCACAAGCTAGCCGATATTTGGATTTCTCTTTTCAGTCTTAGTAGTTTCAGAGTGGAGGAATCGCAACATAGCTTTCACTATCTGGGTATAAGAGACCTTAGATCATTAAATGTAGTGTGGGTCTCCATCACCAGGCATACAGCATCCTCCTGTGTTCGAGGGCAGTCAGTGCCATTGATCTGGTGTGATAGCTGTAGTTCACTACAATAACATCAGTTTAGCCATGCTGTGCATGCAACGACTCTGCTTCATGAGAAGCTACCTTCACCTTCTCTGCCAACAAAAGCAGAAGTCAAGTCAAGTGGGTTTTATTGTCATTTCAACTACATACAGAGTACACAGTGAAATGAAACAACGTTCCTCCAGGACCATGGTGCAACATAGACAGTGCATACAAGACACAAGTGCAACACGAACAAACAAGTGCGGACAGACAACACAACACAGTACAGACAGAGAATAATAAATAATTGCTGGTAGTGTGCAAATTGTGCAATGTGTAATAAATAGAGTCCAGTGAGGTAGTAGAGTTATCAGTGCAATGCTTTGTGCAAAAATGCTTCCCTTTTTTATCTGGGGTAAATGGTTGGAGAGAGATAGAGAGAGAGTGTACATGTACCAGGAAGATATCAGTTCAGACGTTGAGTTGTGTTGAGAAGTCTGATGGCTTGGGGGAAGAAGCTGTTGCAGAGTCTGGTCGTGTTGGACCGGACGCTGCGGTACCTTCTTCCTGATGGCAGGAGGGAGAACAGTCTGTGTGAAGGGTGGGTGGGGTCATCCACAATGCTGGTTGCTTTGCGGATGCAGCGGGTGGTGTAAATGTCCAAGACGGAGGGGAGAGAGACTCCGATGATCCTCTCAGCTGTCCTCACAATGCGTTGGAGGGACTTGCGGTCAGAGGCTGTGCAGGTCCCAAACCAGGCAGTGATGCAGCTGCTTAGGATGCTCTCTATGGTTCCCCTATAGAAGAGGGTGAGGATGGGTGGAGGGAGACGGGCCTTTCTCAGCTTCCGGAGGAAGTAGAGACGCTGCTGGGCTTTCTTGGCTGTAGAGCTGGTGTTCAGGGACCAGGTGAGGTTCTCCGCTAGGTGGACACCAAGGAACTTGGTGCTCTTAACGATCTCCACAGAGGAGCCATTGATATTAAGCGGAGAGTGGACCGGTCTTGATTTCCTGAAGTCAACAACCATTTCCTTGGTCTTCTCTACATTCCAGTGAAGGTTGTTGACTGTACACCAGTCTGTCAGCTGCTGTACCTCCTCCCTGTATGCTGACTCGTCGCCTTTGCTGATGAGACCCAGCACAGTTGTATTATCTGCGAACTTTATGATGCTGTTAGAACTGTGTTTTGCAACACAGTCATGAGTCAGCAGGGTGAACAACAGAGGACTCAGTACACTGCCCTGGGGTGCCCCAGTGTTCATGGTGATGGTGCTGGAGCTGCTGTTCCCGAACCGGACTAACTGGGGCCTCCCTGTCAGGAAGTCCAGGGTCCAGTTGCACAGGGGGGTGTTGAGGCCCAGCAGGCCTAACTTCCTGGTGAGATTCTGTGGGATGATGGTGTTGAATGCTGAACTGAAGTCTATGAACAGCATTCTGACGTAGGTGTCCTTCTTCTCCAGGTGGGTAAGGGAGAGATGAAGGGTGGTGGTGATGGCATCGTCCGTGGAGCGGTTGGGACGATATGCAAATTGCAGGTGGTCCAGTGAAGAGGGCAGTTGGGTCTTGATGTTCCTTATGACTAGAAGTGGATATAATGTTATATTAAATTATGTCTTTATTTATGTAAATCACAAATTTAAAATACATTTGGTAGGATAAAAGTGAGTTGGTTCTAGGCAATTTTTTTACACGCCACTTATCGTCACTCACTCAGCACTCAAGTGTGAGAATGGTCCGGTAACATAGTTTATTTTGTATAAATATAAACATGTTATATTTGTATTGAGGAAAGTTATAACACAGTAATTATTGCTACTGTGTTGTTTTATCGCCTGCCCATTCATATTATATTGTAACAGGCCTTTTAAATGCGTGGTATTCACTCATATTTGTGAGTAAATATATTAATATATTGTTGTTATATGCACAATCTTTCTTTGGTACCATAACATGACACACAATAATTAATATTATACACTGATAAACATTCTCTCATGTCTTCAGGTGTGGATGCACCCACCCATTACAGCTGTGAGGCGCACAATGATAAAGGAGTCACAGTGTCCAGAGAGGCTCACATCAACATTAAAGGTAGGACGGAATTCACCTACATTTCCTACATCAGAAAAATGCAGAGAAACTATGAACCTGTACTGAATCTGAGAATCTAAATTGGTTTCAGGAGGTTGTGAAAGCCTCAGACAGTTTTATGTCATGTATTATTTCAGAGATTCCTGCCAAGGTGTTGAAGGTTACTGTGGTCAAACGTGAAGCAAACAAGCTTGATCTGAGCTGGAGCCCCGGACACGACGGCTTTTCTCCTCTCATTATGTGCTACATTACAGTATGTGATTTGTTTTGTGTGTGTTTGTGTTTGTGTTTGTGTTTGTGTTTGTGTGTGTGTGTGTGTGTGTGTGTGTGTGTGTGTGTGTGTGTGTAAATGAGTTCTGTTCTGAGTATAAAATCAGTGTGTGGGTGGGGATGTAGGCTGAATTGGAGGATATATGCAAACATGTTGGCTGGGGATTTGATAATATAGCATATTATCATTATTTTGTTTTTTGTTTTTTAAATTAGAATTGTATGAATTAAATGTTTTGGTCCTAAAATAAATTGTGGGAAATATTGTGGAAAACACTGAAACTGGTAATTCAAGTGATTATCCGCTTAAAATAAAGGCAACTGTATTCAACAGTGACATATGTTGACATATCTTTGTAGTCATTGTGAACTTTAATATTTCTTTATTCCAGGTAGAACTTCCAAATCTACAAAGTAGATCTGTTTAACTATCTAAACCTTCTGTCTAGTTGTTAGTGATTCCAGTCCCTAATGTTGGATTTTGTGACATTACAGAAGTTTCAAATCACCTTGTCAGTTTAGTTTCCGCATATGGACTTTAGTTATAATGTTACATTTTGAACCATTAATAGTGTTTACATACCACATCAAAACATTTTGTTTAGGCTCTTTAAAAAGAAAGAGACTGAGTGATGTTCAAGGCTCTTGTGTTCCAGGTGAGGGAGCTGGGCAGAGAGGTGGGCAGTCCCACTAGAGTGCACAGTGTCTCAGTCCCTCCGTTCCTGTATGAAATCACTGGTCTGAAAGCCATGACCTGGTACAACATGAGTGTCTCCTGCACTAATGAGATTGGCCCTTCACCGCCCAGCACCTGGGTCCAGAGCAACACCACTGAGGGAGGTGAGTGTGGAGAAAAGGAGGTCAGCTCATAAACTCGGTGTCTAGACATTTATCCTTGAATTACGAATGCACCAGTTAGTCGCAATTGAATCTGCACTGCAGTGTTTGTATCTCTTTGACAGATTTACTTAAGATTTTGTTGAACGAGGCCCATCCTGTCTGTTTGTTTTGTTTTCTGCCTTATGGGCTACATCTCCTAAACCAATTTCAAATGAGTTACAGAGGTTTTTGAGCTATGAAAGAGTTCATAAAGTTTCAGCTCCTGGAATAAGGTGGAGATAATCTCCATTATCCATAGTAGAAAGCATCCTAGACAGTAGCACAGTTTTGCGTGAACGGCAAAAGATCTTCCCAAAGATGAGTGTGTACAGTTTTAATGAGGAAAAAACATCAAAATATTTTCTGCATCACTGTCCGTACTGATCCCAACATGGAAAAGAGGCCAAAGTTCCTCTTGCTCATTCAAATTTTTTTTTTAACATTTATGTATTGACATCATCAGATATGTACATAAAAAGCATCAGATAGCAGCATCGGCTCACAGTTCCCATAAGGATATAAGCATATCACTGGTGCGATAGTTAGTGTAGTTGGATTTATTATAGTGCAGTTTTAGATAATGTAGCACTGCTGAGCCTTCTTTGGTATTTACAAATCTGTGATGCCTGTGACAAATATGTTTTCAAGTATTATGAAGTATCTTGATTAGCTGATGTAAAATAAGGCATCCTTAATCAGTTTTTCGAGAATTGTTGTACTAAACCGAAATCTATTTACAGCACTTTTAGTCACGTACTGTATTCGAAGAACATAAACATCAAGCTTTGACTCAGCGGACATAATGATGGTCAATGGGAGAACAAACACAGTTGTTGAGGAAATTACGTGAGGGTGATTCCTTCATTAGTTATGAAGTTATGTCCTCTGTATCGCCACGTTTTTCCTGAAAAGCGCATTGGGACTAGGAGTGGTGCTGTAGAGGAAATGTGCCTTTCCTTTCAGGCGTGTTCAGCTCCAGTTTCCTCCGTATTCTCAATGGAGCAGTGGCAACATATTTTCAGCACTTCAAAGCTGATCTGTCATTTTCTGCCACGTGGTCAAGAAGCTTGAGTAGTATTAACTAGTGCAATGTAGTTTTAGAGATTTCTGCATGTCTCATCAGCCTTTCTTCCAACATACAGGAAACTTCCACTGAAATGTAAAGATTCCTGCACAGTTAAATGGTAAAAATGTAAACAAAGTAGTTCAAAGTTTGCAGTGAAACGCTGTGTTCTAGAGAAACTTGGCAGGTTAGAATTGTTCAGAGTGGTGGTGATAGGAACCAGACATCCACCTCTAAAACTCCCTCACAGGCATGAAATTATTAACACACTGCCTGATGTTTAAGATGTTTTATGATAGTTTTGAGGAGATTTTGAACTTGAAATCTGTTATTTTTGTGAGGCAAAATAGTCCCCAGCGAAAAAGGGATTATTTACAGGTTTTCTACTATTTTACCGTCATCAATATTCCTTATAAAACTCAGAAGACATGTATAGGTTCATGTCAAGTCATGTCAAGTTTATTTGTATAGCGCTTTTTACAACGATGTTGTCACAAAGCAGCTTTACAGGAATTTTAAAAACATGAAAAACATGAAATCACAGCTGTTTATCCCCCTGTGAGCAAGCCAGAGGCAAAGGTGGCAAGGAAAAACTCCCTCAACTGGAGGAAGAAACCTTGGGAGGAACCAGACTCACAAGGGGAGACCCATCCTCCTCTGGTCGAACAGTATTTACAGTTTATAAACTAAAGCTGAGTCTGATGGTAGAAGCTTTAGAATCTGTACGGGTGCTACATCAGGTGGATAATACAGCGATGCAGTCAAGGACGGAGCAAATGGCACAAATGGAGAGGAGAACTGGTTGGTGCCAAGTGACGGGGAGGCCCTGGTGGTCAGTCCTTTACAGTATTCGGCGGGACAGGTTCATCTATACATCTGACATCACAACATGCTGAACGATTGACTGAACAGTTCGGAATCACTCCAACTCATCTAAAGTAGAGATGGAAGGATCGATCGGCTATGTATCGGTATCGGCCAATTTTTAATCAAAATATGTGATTGGCGATCGGACGATCTCGAGGGACGATCTCGAGAGCCGATCGATGGCAGTAAACAAATTAGCCTAATTTCTGTATTTCCAGCTAGCGTTTCATCCAGAGAGAGGAGCCCTGCGTGAAAACCCCTCCGGCCAACTCCCTGCATTTCCTATCTGAACCACTAGGTTGAAACACATACCCTTTCGTTTTCGTCAGACTGACCAAAACGGCGGCGAAGCGAGAACAGTTTAAGCGTTCACCGCATATCCGGAAAGAAAACATTGTCCGACTGGCAGTTTGTTACCGTATGTGACTCAGACTCGTCCAGGGCAGTTTGTAACATCTGTAACATTAGTAAAACCAGCGTCTCTCGCGGGGGAACCAAGACAAAGACTTACACCACGCAGCTGAATACAGTGAGTATCAGTAAACAGGGGAGCTAGCACGCGCAGCCCAGAGAACCGTGCTGACCAGATCTAAACGGTACGAACAGTACAGCAGCAGAAACAGCCAGACAGCTAAAAGAACCACAGCCAGAGTGATTGAGTTTATAGTTCTAGATAAGCAGCTCTTCTCGGCTGTAGAAGACGTTCGTTCTGCTGCTTAATATTCCACCTGGATCCACGCTCTGCCGTTACTAGTAGAAATACTTTTCAGATGTCGCTCTTCCGGAGCTGTATCAAGCGGTTTACTCCCACATATACCAACTTCTAATTTAGTTAAAAATATTATGCTGTTTTACATGAGCTCGTTAAAAATGGTAATAAACCAGTTTCCACCATGTTTCATGACTTGCTTGTGCTAATAATATGTAGCCCTGCCGTGTCTAACAGCCCCGCCCTCGATCGGTATCGCGCTGAAAGGTGATCGGCGATCGGAATCAGCCTCAAAAATGCTGCTCGGTCCATCTCTAATCTAAAGGTTATTGGATGGAGCTTTATCACTCCAGTGACTGCAGTTTTACTGCTGCACAGACAAATTCTGGGGAGGGAGGAACGTCCTATTTGATTGGTCAGTGCTTTCCTATGGAGGTTATATCAACTGTGTTGGCAGAGGGTGACCATAATGTAGTTGAACTTACTCATTAGATGGACTGTCTGGATACTTTTTGAAAGGCTTGAGGTCATTATAATGTCAATTAATAATCCCATGACATTGCTTATTTAACAACTTCTTCCATCTTCTCAGTACCTTCAGTGGCCCCTCAGAATGTGAGTGTTTACGTAAATGAGTCCATGCTGGTGATACGATGGAAACCTCTTCCTGCCGACAAGGTGAATGGAATCCTGCAGGGATATGATGTCAGCATCAGTGATGGGAAGCACATAAATAAGGTTAGTAATTGAATATCTTAGTTTCTCTTTTTACCTACAAGATAACTATGAAAGTCTTTTCTAACCTTTACTGAATTAAAATTCCAGATCTAGCCAAATCATTTTCACAGTTTTCCTCCCATCCAAGATGGTCATAGGCCGATGCATGTTTGGAGTCCAAGTTTTGCTTCTTAATTTAGAAATGGAGTTAACATTGCTAACAAACACAGCATGATGTTCTGTCATTAGCAACTAGTAACACAAGTTATAAACTAAAGCAGCAAAGTTGTGTCTCCAGGCATGTCTTGACTGATCAAATCAGGGGTACATGGACAACTGGGTAACTTAAGCTTTTAGCTTAACTGCTCCTTTAAATAGTGGTACTTCCCCAAGTATAACTAATTAACTCAATAGCACGTGTTTAGCCAAAAAGTGAGTCTGTATATGAAAAGCATATAAAAACAGAAAGCAGTGATTTCAGTTACTTTGACTGTGACAGCAACAATACTGAGTCCCTGCACAACATGCATCTTGCAGATTTGCTAGCATTTGCATTTGATGCTAACTGTAAAAATGTTTAAAAATTGAATCTGGATATTATTAAATATATATTGCATCATAGTATTGCTGGATGGTTTGCATAAAATGCATAGAACTGAATGTTGGAGTGTGCTGATAGTGTCACAGTGATATAGGAAAGGTTAAAACTATGGACAGTGGAAGTCCTATATGTATTATGTCTGTAAACTCTACTGCTCATATGAAATGCACTGATGATGCTTAGTGGAATTGTGTGTTGTGGTCCGACGAGTCAGCCTTTCAGTAGGGAGTTGGTTTAGCGATTCTGTTTTCAGTAGAAAATAAAGTTTCCTCCTTGGGATTTTTGGTTATAAAGTCAACTTTGCCTCAGCGTTCTCACTCAAACTCCTACAATATATATATTTATCTTTATCGATTACGAAATTACGTCGATTAGCATAACGTGTGTCGAAGCGTTGCTAAGGTGATCGCGTCTACTGTAAGCATGGATTTATCTGGAGTGCAAGCTGCAGCTACAAACAACCGCTCGTGTGTATCTAAAGTTGTGGGACAGTTTTACACAGAAACGCTCTGTCAGCTCTGCACCGTGGAGATGATCACAACAGTAGAACTGACCCGAGCACTTTGAAGCGCTAACATTCCATAGAGCTTTGTCAGCACAGCAGCAAGACAGCACCTGTTTACTTGTTGTTCTTATCTTAGCAGATTATTTCAAGAGTATTAACACGTGTAACATCTTTCTTTTAGTAGAAGTTAACGTTTTCTGTCGTCATTTTCTCTTATTTTATTCTCTCTGCTCGACTGTGACGCCTGCAGTAACCAGATTACTAGGTTGTGGGTTAAGCTGCTGCTACGCCTACTCTCTGTGCTGTGTGCTTTAACCAAACATGAAATGGCTGGAACTCTGGTTCAGCCACCTGATTGGTTTGAGGGGGCGCTATTCTCATTCTCATTCTCATTGGCTATTCGTGTTGTCTCTCAAAACACTGACGGAACTTAATTCTATCAACTTTCTATCGACTACGTCTTATAGTTCAATCGAGGAAATGTTATTTCGCGATAATTATCCATATCGTTTTATCGCCCAGCCCTACCATTCAGATTTTATTGAAATAATGGATTATGTGTTCACGTGCTAAAAATTAAAGGCCCATCCAGATTGTTACCAGTGTAAGAAGTTCTAGTTCTATTAGTAACAAGTTCAAGTTCTATTTGTGCTTATCTTTGAATCAGAATGAAAACACTCAGAAAACACTTAATCAGATGTTAAAAAAGAACAAAAAGTCAGATTCTCTAACAAATCTATCCTAAACTATTTTGAAACTCCTCTAGCACAAAATAACAGTAAGCAAAAAAAAAATCACATGGTAACAGCCAGCTACATACAATGCATAATCCACAA
Organism: Megaleporinus macrocephalus; assembly: GCA_021613375.1. Taxonomy (NCBI): domain Eukaryota; kingdom Metazoa; phylum Chordata; class Actinopteri; order Characiformes; family Anostomidae; genus Megaleporinus; species Megaleporinus macrocephalus. The sequence continues at coordinate 32,104,473 of CM038706.1, forward strand.
TTGTTTTAAATAAGCAAGTACCTGTTATGCATGTGACGTCAGTGCGGAACAGAATTTGGAAAATAGAAAGCTGACTTCGGCTTCATATAGATCGCTGCAGTAAGGAAATTTGTGTAGGGAATGCTGGATTTTGGGGCAAAATCATACCATAAGTTATATACTGTACTTATTTTAATTAATTAACTAGTTTATAATATTTCATTTCTTTTTATATTCTTTGTAACTGAAGTTTTAAAAAAATCATGAACAATAACTTCTTTCCCATAATAAAAGCAACCTTTTTGTGGAATGTTTTGCCGCTGAGCTTGATCTAGGGAGTGTATTCTTACAGGAAAGTGAGCTTCTGAGTTCTGACTGTTGATTGCTGTGGTTTCACTGCCAGTGTGAATGCAGTGTGTAAGAATCTGTCGATGTGTTAGCTCATTTGCAAGAAGATCACATTTTTGCATATGACAGTATAAGTTTAGCCTATGTCCGTACTTCTATTCTACTGACTGTTGTTTGTTTGGCTTTAGTTTCAGTGTTTCAGTTTTGTATTAATGGCAGGCTCATCCTATGACCTTCTGCTTTTACACTAAATAATTAGGAGACTTGCATGCTGTACTTCACATGAAATGACACTGTACAGTATAGACTAAAACCTTCTGTCGGTCATCATTGGAAAGTACCTTCAATTCAAGGGAAGGTTTGTCTTTGATTTCCAGTCAATTGGAGACTTCACAACCACAGTTGTGTTTTTTAGGAAAAGGGAAACATGCTTTAAATGCTAGCTGAGCACTTTCTGTAGCAGTCCGAGGCAGAATCTAGCTCCATGTAAAAACATCATCATAGTTGGGCTTCCTTGTGGCGCTCCAGGTAACTGTTTTGAAGACCTTAAATCAGGCAACACTGAGATAATTATGCTGTCCAGATCACATGTGGCGTTAATGGTCTTCAGATCATGCCCTGTAGCTTGAAAATTTGCTGGCAGAGGTAGCTTTAAAACACACCAGCTGCACCTTCTCCCAAGAAAAAAAAATCTTCATGGTTTGAGGCCTTTGATTTGTACAAATATAAATGAAGCTTGGAGGACATTGGGGTGGTCCAGCTAATGTACTGAATCTTTAATGGCCTTGTAAATGTCACTGAATTAGGATGCTGGGTTGTTCTGGGAGTAAATGTCGGTACTTGACAACGATTTATTTTTTTGTTTTACCCTTTTCACTTTTCGTTATTCCAGTGCTGCTGTGCTACACACGCCCGTGAACATGATTTATTAATCCCTCTGCATCAAACTCAGATTTACATCCTTTTAGAACCTTTTTTGATTTTAGTGATTTGCAGTGTTGTCTGGTGCCTATTTCTTCTCAGTAAATGCGCCTCATGAGGACATGTTTCATGAAGGAGAACTTGATTTCTAGGAAACTGAATAGGAATCAGGGTTAGAAAGCAATATTGACATCTTTGTCTGTTTTTAAGAGTTTCACTCAGTAAAAATATTTTAGATTTACTTCAGCTGTCAAATCTGTGTCTTATTAAAGGGAGGGGACATCCTAAATAATACGCCACGGTTAATTTACAAAAAAGATTTACTGAAACGCAGATAATGCTATTATTTGTGGAACAAATAATACATAAAACACTATACTGTAATGTAGTACATATGCAAACCATTCATGTAAAAAATGTTATTTGCACAAGCATGTTTTTTATTCAGACCGAATACTCTTTGGTGGTCAGATGGTCATGAGGGAGATGCATGGCTCATGTGAGTGACTGGCTTTTCTGTTTAGTATGTCACACAGCCTTCCTGGCACAATACTATACTTCCTACCTTTGTATGGCGGGCCGGAAACCGGCAGTGTAAAAAATGGAATTTGTTTTTTTCCAGCCGCAGTGACTCCTCATCGCCTGAATAGAACTTGGTCATTGTGGATGGTTTCATTCAAAAGCAAGTGTGTTGCTTGTTTTCTATAAAAGTGATTCACCTTCAAGTGTGTGGTAGAGCAGCTTTAACTGGAAATGAGAACGATCACAGCTGGATGGTCTCTGACACCTGTTGCTCAGCTTCACTGCAGAGCATGACTTGTCAGTTGACAGGACGCTTACTTAAAGGGCCAGTATCACTTTTCTAGAATTCTTTTCACTTATGCTTTCATGTACCAGGCTGCTATATTTACTCTGAAGCAAATTCTCTAAATTGGCCCAAAATAAAATTTATTTGCATCATATTAAAATTTAAGAATGTTTTTATCGTTGTATAGTGACATATAAAAATGATGATGATATCATGATTTGAAAGGTATATCATTAAATTGTGTTATTATTGTTGTTGTTGTTGTTCTTCTTCTTAAGTTGATTAAGTCTTGCCTTCTTGCCCAAATCCATTGACTGAATGGAAACAAATTTCCACAGACACATTCCAAAATCTTGTCTTCTTGCTTGCCAGAAATGTGGAGCCTGTTCTGTTACAGTCATGAAGTGGAGTTTCTTCATATTAATGCCCATGGTTTTGGAAGTATATATACAACAAGCTCATATATGTTTGATTATCAGGTGCTATATAGTGCAAGAAAGTGTAGGACATGGGCCCTTCAAACATTTGATACTAATGGGCCTGTGAAGTGCACATGTGGTAGATGTTTCTGGTACAATGGGTGAATAAACTGCCATCTTATTTAGTATTATTATTATTATTATTATTATTATTATTATTATTATTATTATTATTATTTAATCGCTATATGGAAAATGTTCCAACCTGACTGATTACGTTATCAGAATGAGGAACAGCCTGCTGTCTGGAGCTGCGGCAGGACCGTGAATGTTAAAGGGTTAAAAGTGTCAGCAATTCTGCTGTCAGCAGGTTTGTGGCAGGGAAGGAACAGGAGTCCAGATGTGACTGTGGCAGCCTTGCGCAAACCAAGTCGTCTGTCTGTCACATGTTGCTGTGCAAACCCCACCCCACACTCTCCCTGTGCCCTCCCTCTCCTCCATGTTTGGAAAGCAGTATAGTCTCTCTTCCTCTTTTCTTAAGGTTCATGTTATGTTTATGCACTGCTGCTCATGTGACCCCAATATCAGCATTAGTGGTTCTGCTCTGCGTTCTCCAATCTTACCAAATCACACACTGTAATTATTACACTTTTGACCCTAAAAGGATGAGCTTTTTTGTTTTGTTTTTTTCAAAGGTTCAGTAGTTCTTGGAAGTCAGATTTAAATTCCAGTTGAACACATGCTGTCATCACTGCCTTATATCTCTATTTTATGCCTTTTTTTACTTTATTATTTGACCCACAGAAACAGTGAATAATGACTTATAGCATTTAATCACAGTAAAACATAAAGTTGGTTTTATTATTTTGATCCATTTATATATTTTACTCTGACATTGCTAAATTGTTTGCACATTTAGGCTTCACTCTGAATTCACTCTTCTTTCCCTGAGAACACATTGCTCTTTATCTAACTTGCGGCTTGGTGGACATTTCATCTTCTTGTTTCAGATTCGCAGTATCTTAACAGAGGCGACGGTGGCCTTGCAGGTGTTTAACACCACATACAGTGTGGAGGTGATGGCGTGCACGCAGGCAGGCTGTGGAGACAAAAGTTCTCGATACTGGTTCTTTGTCCCTGAGCTTGGTAAGTGTAGGTACCACTGTGAAGAATAATTAGGGGCAAAGATCGAAAATGACCCCCTTTAGCCCTATAAATACAAACGCAGGACAGAAATTGCCCCCTAAATAACACAAAACGAACATGCTCAGTAAGTCAGTAAGGTCCAATTAGAGGAGATTTCCTCAGGCCAGGGTCCGGTCCGTCTTCATTTCTAACTTGTGTTATGATTCAGTAGTGTATCCTGTTTACTGAAGTAGCCTAGTATCAGCACCAACATATCACACATACCGTTCATTATATTTCAGTATATATACTGTTTAAATGCTGAACTGAAATGCTGAAGTTAACAAATGCTTTTTTCATCACTTTATGTAAAAACAAGTTCTACATTCAAAATTTTTTGAAAAGAAATGCATTATAATAAAAGGGAAAGTTTAGTCTTGTTAACATAGTAGCAGTTTATTTTCCTCTTGTATTTCTCCACACTTGTTTAGTGAGAGATGTGAGCTCTTGGTTGTCCAGCCAGGACTTTAAATCTGGGCTGAAATTGTGTTAGGACCATTCTCACACACATATGAGATATCCGGCCCGTTCTGTGTGGAGTGTGCATGTTCTTCTCGTGCTTGAGTGGGTTACATCCGGGTACTCTGGTTTCCTCCCACAGTCCAAACACTTGCATGTTATGTTCATTGCTCACTCTAAATCGGCCATAGAGCCATGCAATGGACTGGCGTCCATGGTGTACCCCGCCCTCACCCGATGATGCTGGGATTAGCTCCAGCCCTACCGTGACCTCTGATCTAAATGATCTATATGATCTAGAATCATTCATCTTTTATCTCCTATGTCTAGGTACATGCAGCCTTTAAATTTTTTAGGAATTTATAGAAGTCTTTTGTTAATATTTGTATACACAATAAGTGAATACAATTTGAATTTATTATGTTTCATGGAAGTATTATTACTAATATATGCAGACTGTTACTTAACAAACTAATGATCATTAAACTCCTAAATAGTACATTAAGTTGAAGCTCATATTACTTCTTTGTAAAGTTAACACAGTTAAAAAGTTAAAACACTTAAATTTAGTTACTGCTGAGGGAAAAACATAACATTAAATGTGGCCTCTGCAAAAGTCTACATTTTTTTTAATATGTTCAAATAGAACAGCAACTCCATATTTAAGTGTGTTCCCTGTAAGGATATATTTGTTTACAGATGTTCATGCCAGGTAAAGCAAATGATTCCAGCTTAACCTAATTAGCTTATCATATCTGAGTTCTCTTTGTACTGTTTGTTCTGTTTTGTCATGTACCACATGCCTCTTTATTGCCTTGAGGACTTGATGAAGCACTCTGTCGATCTGTAGAGGAAATATAATTGTCTTTACAAGACACTAGTTCTAGTGTGATTGAAAGCCATTCCATTCCGCTGATCAGCTGTTTACATATTGTAAATGGAGTCACACTATTTCTGCAATGAGACAACGGATATCAGCTTTATATGGATAAGTAATGTGAATGTACTTTGCCAAGAATTTGTTTAGTGGGATTAGTAGGATCACTTTTGGGGATTTTTTTTAGAGCTAGCTGCTTTAGCTTGCAGTGCTTCAGTGAAAGACATGCACTGCCCTCGGTCTATTTTCACATGAAATCTTTCTGTGATTTATGTTTCAGATGCTCCTTTGTCCCCATCTTCCAGTCCCGACACGTATGGCTCGGACTCGGCATACATCGTGTTAGGGGTGGTTTGTGGCTTCTCTCTTCTGCTCTTTGTGATGTTTGGGGCCATATGCCTGCGGGGCCGGATACTCGAGACTCAGCTCGGGTAAGTTTGGCTGAATGTCTTCCTCTTTCACTCAAGCAGAGTGCACATTGACAATATATTTATATCACTTTCTCAAATAAAACACAAAAACTGTTTAAAAGAAGAGATGTTAACATTAAAGTTTAAAAACATACCATGTGTGTATTGCAGCTTAATTTATATACATAACACATGTAGACATGTACTCTATTGTGTAAAAATGTATACTGTTGTACAAAAGACTTTGGTACCCAAGCTCATTGTTTATCCCTTGTTTCCATTGTTTAACTTTTATCTTGCATATAGCTTTGCACTAAGTGTATTTTCATCAGTAAGAACACCATATATCATTAGAATGGATGTATACAAAGTAGCATGTCTTATGTTGAAAGAAGCAGATAATTTCTTGTAAGCCAGTTTGAAGAACAATGTTTAAGTTTGCATTAATTTATTGAATTACTTCACCAGCAATCTTGATTTAGCTTAATGAAGTACTAAGCAGTTAAAAAAGGTATTACACGATAATATCCTCAAGTGCCTAAAACTTTTGCACAGTTTTATTAAAACGAATGGTTTAACATTCCGATTTGTCACTGCTGAAACACTCAAAACATCACTCAAACTTTACCACATGTTTCTGTACTAACAGGTTTTGCTAGGGACAATTTCAGTAGATCAATTTCATCAATTTCAGCGATTTAAGTCCCTTTTTTAAGTTATTAAATATTAATGAGTATACAGCCAGTTGGAAAGAAGGTTGTTAACTGTACGTACATCAGTCTTCAAGACACAGTAGCTAACACAAAGTCTTTAAAAAATATCATATAAAAATAAAAGTGACTGTTTTTGGTCCATTAACTTCTATCAAGTGGCCAAAAATACCAAAACTGTGCAATATGACCCCTTTTAATATTCTAATAATATGCTCTTTTTTTAAAAAGCCCCTTAGTGAAGTGGTTGAGATCATTATCCATAATCTGAAATAATGAAACAATCACCTTAAACTTCAAAACTGCTGCAGAACAACAAACTCTGGCTCATGAATACATTGTTGTTGCGGTTTAGTAGGGGGTGGAGAGAGAGTGGGGGTTGCTAAGGAAATTGCAGCTGGGGTGAAGTTAATAAAAGTGTAATGGTCTGTTAAAGGCTCTGGAAGGGGCAATGCTGAGTTAAGCACACTGCTACCTCCAGTTGTGTGTTAGAAATACCCTATAAAAACACATCCCCCTCCCCATTCTTTGGCAGCCACTGTGGAGAATTTGACTCATTCCCATCTTTTAAGATGCAGATAAGAATGTGACCAGTACAACCATTCCAGCAATGTCTGGTATTTCAGTTTCAGAGTCCATATCCTATACTTTCTGAGTTTGTTTTTACCTTTTGTGTCAATACGGTAATTCACCTCTGCATGATCTTTTTCCAACTTCTCTTAATCCCTTACACTTAAGCAGACTGTTTTTGTTAATGTGATAATCTGATTTATATATATATATATATATATATATATATATATATATTTTTTTTTTTTTTTTTTTTTTTTTTTTTTTTTTTTTTTTTTGGGGTGGAAAATGGTTTTAAAAAAGCTCCTTTATTATGGGGGAAGAAGAGTCCAGACTTTTTTTTTTTTTTTTTGCATTTTATTTATTTGCATCAATGCCTAGGCTTTGCACAGTACTGTGTTTTATATATTTTTTGTGATATCACATAAACTATTAAAGATTTAAACAATTTTGCAACATAGTTTCCATATGTGGGCTATATGGAGGAACAAATTACATTTTTGGCAATGTTTACCTACTTCATGAAACGTACACTTAAAAAAGTGGTATGGTCCCTTTAAATACCCTGATTGCATCTGTATTGCCCCTTTTTTGCCCCATGGTCATGTAACTGGCTCCCCCTACAGGCGGCTGCTGGGAACTGGAGAAAAACTTCCAACGATCATTGAGTACAGACCTCAGAGGACCTACAATCGGACAGCCATCGAAATGACACGTAGGTCATTCTTGTAATTATGCTGAAATTAAACAAGCACCTGTAACCTGTTGAGCACCTAATGCAGTTGTTCCATGTGGTATGAATGGCATCCATGTGCCAGGTGTGTCTAATTTAAGTATTTCCAGTGATACAGTGCAGTGGAGCTTTGCTGCTTTATGATGTGCTCGGTAGGGCTGGGGCGACGCATCGACGTAATCGATTACGAAATCCTGTCGATTTGCATAACGTGCGTCGATGCTTCGCAAAAATGGGCGCTCCTACAGTAAAAAGCATGTATTAATCTGGAGTGCAAGCTACAGCTACAATCAATCACTCGTGTGCATCTAAAGTTGTGGAAGTACACTGCTAAAAAAAAATTAAAGGAACACTTAAACACAATATAACTCCAAGTAAATCAAACTTCTGTGAAATCAAACTGTTCACTTAGAAAGCAACACTGATTAACAATCAATTTCACATGTTGTTGTGCCAATGGAATAGACAACAAGTGGAAATTATTGGCAATTAGCAAGACACACTCAATAAAGGAGTGGGAAACACAGACCACTTCTCAGTACCTATGCTTTCTGGCTGATGTTTTGGTCACTTTTGAATGTTGGTGGTGCCTTTACACTCGTGGTAGCATGAGACGGACTCTACAACCCACACTAGTGGCCCAGGTAGTGCAGCTCATCCAGGATGGCACATCAATGCGAGCTGTGGCAAGAAGGTTTGCTGTGTCTGTCAGCAGAGTGTCCAGAGGCTGGAGGCGCTACCAGGAAACAGGCCAGTACACCAGAAGATGTGGAGGAGGCCATAGGAGGGCAACAACCCAGCAGCAGGACCGCTACCTCCGCCTTTGTGCAAGGAGGAACAGGAGGAGCACTGCCAGAGCCCAGCAAAATGACCTCCAGCAGGCCACAAATGTGCATGTGTCCGCACAAACGGTTAGAAACCGACTCCATGAGGATGGTATGAGGGTCCACAGATGGGGGTTGTGCTCACAGCCCAACACAGGACACTTGGCATTTGCCACAGAACACCAGGATTTGCAAATTTGCCACTGGCGCCCTGTGCTCTTCACAGATGAAAGCAGGTTCACACTGAGCACATGTGACAGACGTGACAGAGTCTGGAGACACCAGGGAGAGCAATCTGCTTCCTGCAACATCCTTCAGCATGACCAGTTTGGCAGTGGGCCAGTAATGGTGTGGGGTGGCATTTCTTTGGAGCCCTTCATGTGCTCGCCAGGTACCAAAATGAGATCCTCAGACCCCTTGTGAGACCATATGCTGGTGCGGTTGGCCTCCTAATGCAGGACAATGCTAGACCTCATGTGGCTGGAGTGTGTCAGCAGTTCCTGCAAGATGAAGGCATTGAAGCTATGGACTGGCTCGCCCATTCCCCAGACCTAAATCCGATTGGTGGTAAACACATCTGGGATCATGTCTTGCTCCATCCACCAGCCACTGACTGTCCAGGAGTTGGGAGGAAATCCCTCAGGAGACCGTCCGCCACCTCATCAGGAGCATGCCCAGGCATTGTAGGGGGTCATACAGGCACGTGGAGGCCACACACAATACTGAGCCTCATTTTGACTTGTTTTAAGGACATTACATCAAAGTTGGATCAGCCTGTAGTATGTTTTTTCCACTTTAATTTTGTGTGTGACTCCAAATCCATGCCTCCATTGGTTAATAAATTTGATTTCCATTGATGATTTTTGTGTAATTTTGTTGTCAGCACATTTAACTTTGTACAGTATTCAATGAGAATATTTCATTTATTCAGATCTAGGAATGTTTTACTTGAGTGTTCCTTTTTTTTGAGCAGTGTATTTCACACAGAAACACAACTGTGTGGTGCTCTGTCAGCTCTGCACAGTGGAGACAACAGATCACAACAAGTACAACTGCTTGCACAAGGCAGTTTTTATAAATCGTACTTTTAATCATTTTTACGAAAGAGCATACTTTTGCATCAGTCCGACTTATTTAATATTACCAATAGTATAGTTCATCAGCGATGTTCTTCCGTTATCTTGTAGTATTTCAGATTTTAATAATAAGAATAATAATAGTAACCTATACCTATAAAAAAGTTAAATTATTAAAGTGAAACACATCTACATTTTATTTTTTCTTTTATAATAGTAAATTACTGTGAGTAATAATAAAACCGACCTGCTAGCATTGGTCGAACAACTGTTTTATTGGTTTCCATCCTGGTCAGAGACCACACTTTGGTGATTTCATCCTCTTCCTCCTTATAGTTGCTAATTTGGGGATCAGTGAAGATCTTCAGGCCAAACTTCAAGATGTAATGGTCGTGAGAAACCTGCTGTCCATTGGAAAAGTGCTTGGAGAAGGTTAGAATCAAAACACACTTGATATTTTCTCTCAAGTTTCTTGCACAGCAGCTTTAGCTGGTGTTCACGTGTTGTTTTTTTTTTTTCAAAGAGGTTTTTGTTTTTACAGGGGAGTTTGGCTCTGTAATGGAGGGCCACCTGAATCAGCCTGATGGAAGCACTGAAAAAGTTGCTGTGAAGACAATGAAATGTAAGGACAGATGAAGTGTGTTTTTGTTGTTCACTATCAATATGCATTCTAAGCATACGTCCTCCTGAAAATGTTGTAAGAGAGGATTTGAACAGAGTATCTGTATTTTCTTACAGTAGGGGGCGATAACATCTCATTAAAAATTTGGGGTCAAACGCCTGGAGAACTCATAAAGACTCTTCAAGGTTTGGTGACAGTTTGACTGGCAAACTGTCAGACCTCCATGGTTGTTTTTTACACACAGAAATTAGTTTTCTACCAGAAAAGGCTTAAAGAGGATCTCTTTTGCTTTTCCAGTTTTTTATTTGCAATTGAGTGGAAACCTAGTTTAAAAAATATCTCCAGACATTGTGAGTGACTGCAAAGGCTGTTTACATGTAGACGGCAGGCTGAAACAGAAGCGGCACACAAGAAGGTTTATCCGGATACAGGGCGTACGAAACTGTACTAATTCACTGTGACAGCATTGTCCGCATTTTGGATGGATTGTTGTTTGAAATAAAAGGTTAAGGCATATTTAACAAAGAAATGTGATTTTAATTTTCAGTGGATAATTTCTCTCAGAGGGAGATAGAAGAGTTTCTAAATGAGGCTGCCTGCATGAAGGACTTTAACCATCCTAATGTGATCAGACTATTAGGTAAGATGTCTAAACAATCACAGTGGAATTTTGAGCAGATCAATCATTGAAGGAACACTTCAACCTCACATTCCAGAATGCAAATTGGCTAATAGTTAATAAAAATCATTACAATTAATTACAGATATTAGGGTCTGTTAGCATGATTTTTGGCCCTTAAATTTCAGTCATTTATCTTATGAGTGTCAGCAATAGTTTTTACTAAACTATTGTTTTTCTCAAATTTGTCAAAGCACAGTCCTCATCATAAGATTCTTCCATGCCTTCACTGTGGCTTCTCCTTTGATACTTTCATTTAGGAGTATGTTTAGAGATAGGTCCTGGGCACTTCCCCAAGCCTATGGTCATTCTTCCATTCATGAAGTATGGAGATCTCCACAGCTTTCTTCTTCGCTCCCGGATCAGTGAAAGTCCTCAGGTAAGCTGCCCATCACTCCCACTATTTTCTTCTCTTTGCATTCACTTTTGACTTTAAATTCTGTGTACCCCCTTTAACACTTTTGTATTCAAGACTGTCTTCATAGTAGGGAAAACATTCCAGCAGTAGCAGCATTTAGAAATAAGAATCAAGTATTTTACGTTCTTCTTAGGGAATTTACCTGATTTTTCCACTTAAGTCAAAGCACTGATCCTTGTGAAACAGATACCATGAAAATTTGAGACTGTATTAAGAGTAGAAGGAGGACCTACGCAGTATTAGTGTAGGCTTCCTAATAAAGAATTTAGTGAGTATATATCTCCTACATGTGCATGAAATTACAGGATTTTCTCTCTATCTCTCAGTACCTACCAACGCAGGCTCTGCTGAGGTTTATGATCGATATAGCACTGGGGATGGAATACCTTAGCAGCAAAAATTTCCTACATCGAGATCTTGCTGCACGGAACTGCATGTAGGTGTTTCTCCTGTCACTGCATTGTTATGTCTTAGTTATGTAATTAAAGACCCACTTGTGGTGGTACAAGTTTTCTTAGTGATGTTTGGCCTGAGTACAGTAAGGAAGGACACCCCCTGGTTTCAAATAACTCTGGACAAAAACTTTGAAAAACTCTCAGAAATGGGAGGGAAACATTGGGCAGAAAGATGAGACTTCTGCAGCATGTTAACATGTAAACAGTTAGTCAGAGTGGATTTTACTGAATCAGTATCCGAATCAGTTTATTTTTGTTTGTTTGGGTTTTTTTTGTTTTTGTTTTTTCCTTTTTTTAGATTTGCAGTGATGGGAACCAGACATCTGGAGCATTTCATGACTCTAAAAGTTCCCTCATGGAAAGTTATTACATGAAATGTTTTTAAAGACTCTGCCTGATGTCTGAAATGATATTAAAAGCAGTGTTAATTCATTATGTCTTCTTATTCTTCCAACAGGTTGCGCGACGATATGACTGTTTGTGTGGCAGACTTTGGCCTGTCAAAGAAGATTTACAGTGGAGATTATTACAGACAGGGCCGAATAGCTAAGATGCCAGTGAAGTGGATTGCTGTGGAGAGCTTGGCAGACCGAGTCTTTACTGTGAAAAGTGATGTGGTAAGAAGCAGCCACATCCTTTGTGTTTCCTTTTATTAGGATAATTTGTAATTTCGCATTCAACCACTGTGAACAGCTCACTGTGGCAAATGACATAATTGAACACACCTATACAGTCCAAAGGTCTTAACCACTAATTAAAAAAAAATGCTATAAGAAGTATAAACTATATAAACTTTTCTCACATTGGTGGTAACAGGAACCAGACATCCACCTCTAAAAGCTCTTTCACAAAAATGATTACATTGTTATGAAATAGTTATGCTGCCTAATATCTGAGACAGTGTTTATCATAGTTTTGGCCTTCTAATCTATTCATGGTAGAGAGATACATAAGGTGACCAGCACATGTTACATTTGAGAACTTGGTTGCTTTAAAATTGTCATTTATCATGTGCTCTTGGATGTCACATCAGTGCACAGTTCAGAGTCCCAGAGCCCTGGAGTACTTCCACTGTGCATAATTTGGTGTTTTCCTTGCATTGAAAAATATCTTTTCTACCTGTTTATCTTAGCGTTATGGCAACATTCAGAACAATGCAACAAATATATATTAAGGAATATAATTCAGAATTTAATTACATTTGCAGCTTAGTACATCTGCGTCATCCTCTTGTTTCTTCACAGTGGGCCTTTGGTGTAACCATGTGGGAGATAGCCACTCGAGGCATGACTCCGTACCCAGGTGTCCAGAACCATGAGATTTATGACTACCTGCTGGAAGGGCACAGACTAAAGCAGCCAAACGATTGCCTGGATGAATTGTGAGTGCACTTCACCAATAGTGTAATTATGCTTGTAAAAGCATAGTGCAGTGTCTGAGTATAAATATCATCTGCTCATATTTTGTAGGTACGACATCATGTTCAGCTGCTGGTGCGCTGACCCCGTAGACCGACCGGACTTTACACAGGTCAGGGAGATGCTGGAGAAGCTGGTGGAGAAGCTCCCTGACACCTCCAGTAGGAACAACATTATCTACATCAACACCAGCTTCCCTGAGGAGGAGCCTCCAATAGAAGCTCAACTGGAGGGCCCTCTCCTCACCTCCTCGCCCTCTTGTAGCCACCAGGCTGCAGACTCTTCCATTGTAACAGCAGATGTGCACTCTGCTGCAGAGGAGGATGACCGTTACGTTGTTGTCATCTCCGCAGAGGATCCTGCTGCCATTGCGCAGAGCAGCACTCCACTTTTAGCCGAGGACAGTAGAGAACCGGACGGCTCCAGGACTGTGGGGGGGTCATCAGAATTCCAGCAGTCCTCTAGTGATACAACACATTTGCTCTGAGACATTAAGAGGATCAGCAAACGGAAGCAATGTTGGCAGATCCTCATTCTTGGTTGCAGTTGAGTTTGTCGCACAGCAAGAGATTGGGTAATGTTGTCACAAATCTTGTCAATGTATTTAATATTTCTCATGTTGAGGTTCTTGTGGGCTTATTATAACTTTATTTCTTTCTTTACATTTTCACTTTTTTAGTCATTTTAAATGATTTTAGTAATTGCTTGTTGCTTACAATAATCCAAAATAATGTTTTAATAACCTTACAGCATTCTCAACATAATGAAATGGTTAACATGTCAATAATTTAATCAGAAGTGAAGTAATAAGCGATTTGTAATGGGTTTTATTAAGTAAATATTTCATCACTGGTGGACATGGACAGAAGTTTTCAAGATTCAAGAGTTTTATTGTCATGTGTACAGCAGAACAGACAGTTACACTGTACAATGAAATTCTTACTTTGCTGTTCCTCCATTCACCAATAGATAAAGATAACAAATAAAATAAATAAAAAAAATATATACAAAATTTACAAAGTATAACAATATAAGTTGAAGAATAAAAGTATTTTTATAGTTAAAGAATAAAAAATAAAAGTTATGTGTGCTTTTATGTGCAAGTATGAAGAGCATCAGCTATAAAGTGCAAGTTGCAAGAAACAAATGTAAACAATAATGTTCGTGTGAGTAGTGAATGTAAACAGTATTCTGACAGTACAGTGAGTGTAAGGTGCAGTTTATATCAGACCAGTTAAAACCAGTTCAGATAGGAGAGGTTAGAGAGGTAGTGCGTGAGGTGTTCAGAAGCCTGATGGCCTGTGAGTAGAAACTGTTTGTCAGTCTTGTGGTCCTGGACTTCACACTCCTGTAACGTCTGCCTGAAGGTAAAAGTGTGAAGAGTGTGTGCTGGGGGTGTGTAAGTTATATGTTTTGGCACACTAGAACCACTAGAGATTAGGTTGAAAAATGCTATGATCTGTCATATCTGCCTATGAAAAAAACAAAGACTAGCTGGTGTAACTGAGGTCAGATATCAGGCATATTTAACGTGTGTACACGCAAATATAATGTTTTCTCTGCCGCTGATAAAACTTGGCCAGTGTTTTACATATGATTAAATATGTATATTAGGTATCCATTTGTATATATAATGCACTCACGTATGTGTACATGGTCCAGATGTTTATATTTTCTCTGTACTTGATAAATAAGGAGGTCAGTCTGCGTAAGTTTTTGTAAATGTACTATTCAGTGCGGTACTCAGTCTCTTAATCCTGTGAGTAAAATTATCTGATGAGTCTTCTGCTTATTAAAAATGTTTCTGTATTTTTCTTGTATCTCATTATTTTTCTCTTGTGGTGCATATTTCTTTTACTTTAGGAAAAACTGCCATAACACAAAATCATTGTAAGGGCACACAAATCATCATTGTGATAACATGCAAAATGATTGTGAGCCAACTTACTGCGATAAAACGCCTTTAACACAGAGAAAAGTAATATCCTTAGAACACACTAAGGAAAACACTACACATGTTGTCGGTGACGTACACCGCATCACGTGCCCGGCAGGTGCAGCAGCGCCTCAGGTATGCTGGGGACGCACGCACGCGCACTCGTAAGCCGCTTTTTCCGACAGCAAAGCACAACCAAGATGGCCTGTAGGGAGAGTTCCGCGTTCCTCCAGAACAAGATGCTGTGGCTTTCTTTCCTGTCCTGGATTTTATTCAGCTGTTTGTTAGATCAAGTGGACGCTGCTCCGGAGACGGGACACTGGACGTTTACTGTCATCAATGTAAGCAGTGACACAGGGCCTGATGTTGGATGCACGAGCCGCGACTTGCTACCTACGCTAACTAGCCGAAGTGTCGACTGAGTACTGACTGAGGTTCGGTCTGTGGTTCTACAGTTAATGTCCTGCTACTCAAAGCGGCGTCAGGTCAAAACAGAACATAGTTCGATAATCAAATTTACCTCATTTACGAGGCGAAACACTATAAACGTAAACAACAAGACCTGTTTCACCACTGTTTAGCCTATTAGCTCAGTCAGCTAACTAGCTAGCAAGCTGATGTGGCGTTTCATTAGCTAGCCTGCTGTAGTTACTCTTATGTGTAAACGGGTTTACACACCTGACGTGTTTCTAACAGAGGAAAAAGCTTCTAATTCCCCAGTTAAAAAGTTGTGTTTTGTTCTGTTCGCTCAGCTTCAGGCGCCAGAATGTAAGTTAACCGCTGCATAATTTTAAGAGATACAGGAAAAGAAGCGATGCCTGATTATTTCTAAAAAATCAGATACTAAATACTTTAGCCTTTTTACTGTAAAACATACCTAACATTTTAGGTTTAAAGGTGATTGTCTACGTTTGTATTGGCTTTCTTAATTGTATGGTAAGTTCACAGAAGCGCACTGTGTGTTTAATATGTGTCATTCAAAATTGTCTCAATTGAAATGATGCATGGTAGATACATGTGTTGATTTACATTTGTTCTTCACAGTGGTATTGATGGAAAACTGGTGTCGACATGTCTAAAACACATACACAAACCCAGAACCACCAATTGTCTAAATGTATCTTGAAATCTTTGTTTGCATGTTTAGGTAGTATGTGTGTGTGTGTGTGTGTGTGTGTGTGTGTGTGTGTGTGTGTATATATATATATATATATATATATATATATATATATATATATATATATATATATATATATATATATATATATTTGTGTATTTTGAGATCGTTTTATGCTTAAGATAAGGTTATTTATAGCCATTTTTATGGTCAGTCTTGTAATACATTTTGCCTGTTTTAAGAAATATGTTTATCTTAAAAAATACCCTAAGGATGTTGGCTGACTTCTCTGTAGCTTTTCCGTTAGTCAAATAATTGTTTTTTTTCTGCCATGTTTACTTTAAAGGTGGCGTTATCAAATATTTAAAGACCTAGTTTTTTCCATTTCAGCAGTCCAAAAGATATTGGATAGGTCTCTTCGAAAGGTGATGCTTCGGCTCAGCAGCATGACTGTAGACTTCTGAGCTCAATTGAACCTGTTATATTGGCTGAGACCAAAGTGCTTATAATTGCTAGTCTTTTAGTCTTTTAGTCAGGAGGCCTATGTTTTGCATTGCAGTCTTAGTGTCTTCTATTTATTTCTTTGTTCCAGACATCAAGACCCTTGTTAGTTAAAAAGTCCATGTATAAGGACACTAATATCCAGCTGAAAGGTAATATGCAGTAATTATTTTTATGTATTCGTACTGATAAACCTATTTGAAGTGTACATCTTTTGTAACTGTCCAAAGGTAATATAGCATTTTCTGTTTTGCAGTGACTTCTTTTAACTGTCCAGAGGAAGTCTCATTTATTATTAAATGGTTTTTAAAGTACTATCCGTGCCACAATGATTACACTAACTTGGAGGTGAGTTTTCTGCATTTTTAGAATTAAAGCACAGTTCATAGAGTTAGTAGATATGCGTGGATTAGATGTCTCTTGTTGTACTTTAAATTTCTAAACTTAGGAAATGTATGAGAGGACACCACTGAGTCGGGGAGAAAGCTTGGACCCCAACCCTCTTAGACAAGGAGAGTACATTGAGCACAAGTACAGGACAATAACCTGCAACAGTGGGATGCAGTTCTTTCCTATTCTCAATGTGAGTAAACAGTTCATTATATTTAATATTTGCAGAAATAAGGTAGTAAAAGAATAAACTGCCATTTCATGATTTGTTTTAGAGTACCCATCATAAACTGTTGTGGCAAATTCCAGTATCTGCACAGCCATATTAGCCGGTTTTTATCAGCAATATCAAGTGTACTGTGCACTCTGAATGAACATGTATTTAATTGTGCAGAAATTAGAAAACCAAAATGCCATATTCTCTTTTAAAGACAAAAAATAAGGTATCCCCATATTTGGCTAGCTCACTGGTTTGATAATAGGGTTGTATCTCAAATGGTCCCATTCTCTCTATGGCACTATTTGAGTGTCGAGTGGTGGCGTGCTTTACACCACTCCAGTGGTGCTCATAGTAATCTTAGACTCGTGTGCAGCTGTTTGCTCATGGAAACTTGTTTCATGAGGCTCTCAACGTGTTGTCACTGCCCTGAAACAGTTTGGAACTTTGTTGTGAAGGATGCAACAGATTTGCGTGGTCCACTGCTTTGTGGCTAAGCTGTTGTTGCACCTGGACCAGTGGTCATCAGTCTTGGAGATTTACTTTCCTGCAGAGTCTAGTTCCAACCACATTCAGTCACCTACTGTAGCTAAATACATCTCCAGAAGTCATTGATTGACTGTATTAGAACCAGCAGCATACTGGGTCCAGGATGGAGCTAAACAGGATGGAGCTCGACTTCCATTTCACAATAATAACACTGTGCTTAATTTTATACACCTGTTAGGTGAAGGGTGTTGCTCAAACCAGAGAAATCTGGAATTTTTTTTTTAAATGTGCAGAAAACAGTAGCAGAGCCAAGGACTGGGGAGACACTGACGGAGGGAGTTCATGTAAGAACTAGATTTAACTCTAACTTACTTGATGACCATGGATCATGTTTTTATCCAGTTTTCTGACATGTACTTTGTTTGTCATTTCAGGATGCCAATTACACACGGTGGCTTACAGGAGAAGATGTAGTTCGGGTAAAGCCCATTAATGTCTTTAGAACACCTTGAGAAAATATGTGAATAGAAGTGGAACATTTTGTAAAGCTACTGCAAGTTCTCTACTCACCTTTTGATTTTCCAGGAAAAGGATCATGTTATTGCGACAACCTGGAGAGATGGGCCATATCTCCTTGTGGTTGTGGTCCAGCCTGATAAAAAGGATGTCAGCTGGAATTTGACATGTAAGCCTGACCCCATTTTTTTTTATCTTTACTGTTTTTTAAATTTAGTTTTACAGTCAATGTAAAATCAAAATAGACATTTTTTTAACCTTGTTAGTTTTTGTCCTAGTTTTGTTACATTATGTGCAGTCCGTTGAGTTATATCGTTCAAACAACAAAATCTTTGTCTGTAATCTTTGATCAAAGTGTAGTAATTTCTGCCCGCCTCAAAATGGCATCTGATTTTTATTTAGATCACCGCCAGGGTAAGAACTTGTATTTATGTTAACAGGAAGTAGTTCCTGTAGTATTTGTGCAGTTTTCCCACCATCCTGTGTGGCAGTCACCTGGTGATGGAGCGATGTGCACAAACACATATACAGTCAATCTCTTACGTAAATGCTAGGAGTTTGCACTTGGAAAGAAATTTATTTAGCCTGACCTTATTCTGAAGTCTTGTTCTCTTGAGTACTAACAGACGAGCCTTTTGAAAAAGAAATAAATAAATAAATTAAAAATGACAGGCCATGACAAGTCTAAAACACCTACTTTTTATAATCCAATAAAATTCTGCTGTGTAAAATTACATGGTGGGAGGGCATAATAACAATATTGTATTCTTCGTGGACATTGTTAGTACCTAAAACATTAACTACTTGTTTCATTACAAAGTGAGCATATTTAGGCTGTTTATTTGGATGTACTGCAGCACCGTTTGTAGAACATTTGATGAACATTTGTTTTTATTATGATTGTTATATAACTGTTTATTATCGAATATTGTTGTTAACTTTTATTCACTTGTGTTTATCATTTGTTGTTACAGTTTCTGTGGTCATGAAAGGAGCTCATGGATTCATTTCTGTCACAGAATGGCCTCTTATGATTGTAAGTTTCTCCCCTTCCCCACCCGGCACTAGAAAAAATTGGGAAAAAAAGCACACAACTAAAAAGTTGTATGCAAAGGTTTGGGCTTCCATGGTCAGACGTTAAGTTCGTACAAATACCTAATTACTGATTTTTCACACAAAATGTTGCCTGTGCAGAAGTTACTGCACATTATATGTTTCCAATGTTGAACTGTGCAATAAAATCATCAGAAAAATAATGTACATTTGTTCTGTGTAGAAAATGTAATTTATTCTCGCTTAATTTAACTGGAAATTTTCAAACTTTTGCATGTGACTGGAACTAATATGTGAGTGAACACTGAGAAATGTAAAAATATATTTTTTGCATCAGCAAACATGGCTGCTGCTCAGCAAAGAATCTGTGCATTTATTTATGGTCTAATTATTGTCCCCTCTCAGTTTTACATGGTGATGTGCATTGTCTACATCCTGTACGCTCTGCTATGGTTCATCTGGGCCTCCTGCTACTGGAAAGACCTGTTGCGCATCCAGTTCTGGATAGCTGGAGTGATCTTCCTGGGCATGGTGGAGATGGCGGTCTTCTGCGCCGAGTACGAGAACACTAATGCTGTGGGCTCAGCATGTGAGTGAATACTAAGTTTGTCTACATCTGACCCATTGCTAAGACCACAGTTCAGACCAACAGTCCATAAAACGAACACGTTTTTTTTTACAGTAGGTGGAGACCATTTGATCTCTTTGGACCTGCAGCATTACAATACTTTTCAAATATTGTATTAAATATTTTCTTCATTGCCCATGATCTAAAATTATGTAATGTTTTTCAGCTTTAATATTCAGATAAAATGTATAATTTCTTATTAATGGTTTTAGTTTGTCTTACGTTTTACTGTATCATAAAGATTGGCAGTGGCATAAAGGCTAAGAAGAGGTGAAAGGCCGGTTATTAGAATGTGTTTTTTTATATATATTTTAATTATCATATTTTGTTCTAAATTTTCTGCCCTAGATTTATCATTATCATGATATTCACAAAATGCCTTATTCAGCACATCACTGATAACAACTGTATTTACATTTATACATCCAAAAGCATATGGACACCTGACTGTCACACCTATATGAGCTTGTTGGTTATCCCATTCTGAATGAGTTTGAAGTTGCAACAACCTCCACTTTGTGTCTATTCAGTCCGAAGGACATTTGTGACAGTGATGTTGGTCAAGAAGGCCTGAATAACAATTCTGTGTCTGTTAATTTCAAATGTTTTTGGGTTTTCAGTGGGGTTGAGGCCAGGGCTCTTTCTCTTCAATTTTGTCCAAAGAGACACAGCCATGCTGAAACAGGATTGTACTGTTGGAACTGTTTCCACTATCTAGTCGTGTTGCACTGTTTATACTATGTTATGTTACTTGTGTGCACCATGATGGAACGTTGTTTCGTTTCACTGTAGATGGTTAAAACGACAGTAAACTCCACTTGACTTAAAGGATCTTCCCTAAACTGCTGCCACAAAGCTGGCAGCGAAGAATATAATTGTCTAAAAAGTCTTTCTGTGCTGTAGCATCAACATCACACATTATCGGAACGAAGGGTCCAAGCAGAAACCTTGGGAAACAACTCTAGACCATTGTCCCTCCTCCTCTTAACTTTTTTCTTAACACTATGCACTCTCCATCAGATTGTCAGACAGTGAAGCATGAGTAATCTCTCCAGAGAACACTGGGCTCTGAAGCAGTAGATTTGTCATCTCCAATAGTTGGTATTGCTCATAGTGATCTTAGGTTTGTTTCGGTGCTTGGCCAAAAGCAGCTGTATTAAGTAACACAACAAGGGATGGGCCATTTTAATAAGCTTGTGTGACCACAGTGGTGGTACTTGGAGTTGGCAGATGCAGCTTTAGCTGGCCAAAACTGCATTCCAAAGGTGGTGTATAACACAGCTGCTTCCGTATGACCAGTTCTACTGCCAGTGTTTGGCTATGACTGCATGGCTATGTACTTGATTTTATTTATCTGTTTGAAGTGATCGGTAGTTATAAGGATTGTCTTCATACTTTTGGCCATATAGTGTTTTTTTAACCATTTGTAAAGAGCCTGTTAACAACTGGTTGCAAAGTAATATATTAAACTGTCTGGTGTGATTTGTGGACTAGTCGTCAGAGCAATAATTGTAATTTTTTTTCCTGTCATTTACAAACTTACTAGAACAATTAAATATCATGGCATTATGTTGTTTGGTATGGAGTTCACACATACAAGCAACATTAGAGCTATGTTATGGTTAATAGCAGATACATTAAAGAAATAGTTTTCCAGCATAGATAAGTTGTTATATTTTTCATTAAATCATTATATCCAAAATTGTACCTAATGGATGTATAGAGGTTTGGCATCATGAACATTACCTAAAATATAATGGCTTCACCCTTATTTTGCAGGGTTTTTTGAAGCATTTATTTATTCATTTATTTTGCAGTATTTTTCAGCCGGGGCACTAATATAGATATGACATATTAAAGGTTTTTTTTTGTGATATAAGTGCACATCTTGTGCAAAATCATATGAGGTGCCTTAATTTCTCCCTGTTAAAGTTTCTCATTCTTCTTACAGCTCAAGGCTTGCTGGTTTTTGCTGAGCTCATCTCTGCCCTCAAGAGGACTCTTGCTCGACTTTTGGTCATCATTGTCAGCCTAGGCTATGGCATTGTCAAGTGAGTGCATCTACATTAAACTAATATAGTCATAGTTAGACCTGTCACAGTTATTACATTTTGCCTAATCACAGTAATTCAATCTAGAGTCATTTTCCACTGTCATTTCATGTAAAAAAAATAAATAATAAAAAATAGGTTGAGTTAAGTACATTAAATGCATTGAGGGTCTCATAAGCAAAAATCCCAAATTCTAAGACGATGGCATGTTTAGATGCCAGTGCTGAGTGATGTTTATTTGTTAGCTGTGTAGGTCTGGGTGATACTGATAATTTATTATCAGAAATATCCCCTGATTAAAAATCGGCATAATCTGAAACATCGCTCCTCCCCTTTTTCTTTTTTTAATTTTTCAGTGTTACTCCTTATTTATCCATCCATTTTCCATTTTATCTGATTTTGATGTACTCAAAAACAAAGTAGACAAAACGGACAGAAGTGGCAATTTTTTGAGCGAAAGAGGAGAGTCTTTAAGTCACACAAAATGTACCTTGCATTTAGTCAGAATGGAGTGCTTTCAAAAGCTGAAAAGTTATTATTGGTGTAACATGATGTTATGCAGTGTATAGGACTGTTTCAGCAGCGGTGGAATTAATTAATGTTTGTATTTGTGTGCTATTTTTGTGGTTTTTTTTCTAGGCCTCGATTGGGTACGGTCATGCACAGAGTTGTGGGTCTGGGTGTGCTTTACTTTGCCTTTGCTGCCATTGAGGGTGTTCTGAGGATTACTGGGGTAAAGTACACCTGATTTACTCAGCAATACTACTTCAACAATAAGGCAAACTAATGTAGGTGCTGTCCATGAAATGATGTAATGTTATATGCATGCTTTGCAACCTTACTTAATTTGGTTTAACATCCGTTTCACCTGCAGTAAATATAATAGGACACATCTGAAAGATGTACGGTGTTGTGCCGCAGTCAGTTTTTTAGTGCCATTTAAGAAAGTGGAGAGGAGAAAAGCAGTTTTCTGATATGTTGTTGTTGGTTTGAAAGGGTCGGGACAATGGACCAGCTCTAATCACTGCCATTGTACTGGCTGTGTTTGACTCCTGCGCCATTTGGTTTATATCCTTCTATTCGCCCTGCTCTTATGCTGTAACTAATTAGGTTTAGTTCAATTTAATTTGTTTTTGTACAGTTTGTTTTATTATTATTATTATTATTATTATTATTATTATTATTATTATGTTAACACTTTTTATTTTAGGGAACACATTGGGAGTTATGGTAAAATTCTTTGGTCAGAAAAGTCTGAATATTCTATTTGCTAGAAATTAAATGTATTCATTATAAACTTTATTACGCAAATTGCTGCCCATTAATTATTATAAATTATACGTTCTAGGTAATATTAAGTAATTTCTAGAGTTTTTGCATTAGAGTTAAGTTTAATAAGTCACTCGTGCTTAAAGTTATGTTCACTATTCTAAATTGCAGGTTAGGTTATCTGGACAATTTTTTAAAAAGTTGAATCACAGATTTAATACCTATTTGTTAGTATTTTGGTTGCCGAAGAGACTCAAAACTTCACTAAAATGTCAATATGTGTTCCATGCAAAGGTTCAGTGATTAAAGGTACACAATTGCACTAGTGATATTACATTTTTAGAACATAATAAACTGCAATAACAAACAGCATGTAAATTCAAATATAAGGGTAGACATCATGTAATATATAAATATGACTTAATCATGTTTATTTTATATTTCTCACATAAAATTTGAAGACAATAGTATATGAGCAGTCTGCCAATTGTATAAATAATAGTGTTTTGTACTGTATGAAAGCAACGTGTGTCAGAAGTATATTGATAAGTTGTGCAGCTCCAAGGCTTTGACCACACACAGCTTTGTTTCTTTTGTTTGTTTGTTTTTTTGATGTTTTATGCCTCAAGAAGAACTTGGCCAGCATGTGCACTACACAAAATGCAGAGCTTGTGGCTAAAGCAGTGATAACTAAGCAGCAGTGCAATACAAGCAAGAACGGCCCAAGTTAAATTGTAATTGTGCTAGCACATAGACACCACCCAGTAATCATTCTTATTTCAGATAAAGATCTGTATTCTTAATGAATGAAACAACCACAGGCATGAGCTTGTTAATACTGTGATATAAAATGTTTTGATCTCTGTTACCTCTGTGTGGACATGAAACAAAAATGCTAAGAAAATGTAAAAAATTTTAAAGTAACGGGATAACTGAAAATTGAAATCAGAATTTTGGCAGTGCCACTATTTAAAAAAAATTAGCAAGGAAAAAAAATCTGTGCTATTATTGGCTGATATGGATAATATGCAAATATGGACTGACTCACTGTTCAACTAATGTATCTGTCATGTATCTAAGTTTAAAATATTGAAAATATTAAACAAGTCCCCAATATTATTTTTTCGGTGCTATATTTGACAATAATTTGTCGTTTAACTGATAAGCATTGTTGCAATATTGTGTTAATTGATTATTTGAACATCCAGTTACCTAAACTCTGGTGAAAAGGGTTATTTTTCTGTCATCCAATTTGCCACTTTCACTCATGCTTGTTTTCTCCTTCTTTGCTGCTCTCCCCCACTTTCCTTTTCCTTCTCTGCATCTCTCTCAGGCCAAAGACTCTGACCTGGCCTTGCTGGCCAATATTCCCCTGGCACTGCTTGACTCCTCTCTGTGTTGGTGGATATCCTTTTGCGTTGACTCCTCTGGTACCTGTGCAGGGGTCTCCTCTGTCCTGTCCCCCCTCCATCATGATCTCTGCATGCTGACTCCCAACAACGGAGTTTTTTTTTTTAAAGTCTACTTCACCCAAAAAGGCTAACAGTGAATGATTGCTAGAGGGGTTCAGAATACTGTCAGAGCCCCTCTGTCTTTCATTGTTAACATTTTTGAGGAAAGTATTACTTTAAAATGTCTGTCAGACTTCATTTAATCCTTTTCTAGTTGTACACTGTTCTCTTTTATTTGTTTTCATGTTGTCCGCAAGTTATTGGTGATGGTTTTGGTATGTTTTTCCTTGACTAGTTCTCAAATATTTGTTAGCCTAGCACAAACCATAAAGACACTGAAGCTCAGGAGAAACCCAGTGAAGTTGTCATTGTACAGACACTTCACCAATACGCTTATCTTCGCTGTAATTGGTAAGTATAAAAAGAGAAATATTAAAGAGTGGAAAGGGATTTTTTTTTTCTTAGCATATATAGACATTATGTTTTGGTTATAGACATTATGTATGTATTGTGTTATCTATATAAATTTACTTTGTTTGTTTAATTTATTTTCAGCCTCTATCATTTTCATGGTTTGGACGACAAAGAAATTTCGGTTAGCGGACTGTCAGGCTGTGAGTATTTGATGTGCTACAGTTTTATATTTTTGTTAAGTGTTTGTTCATTCTGTGTAATAATTTAATTCATAATTTTTAATCTAGTTTAATCCTGTATTTAAAAAAAAAAAAACAATACAAAGATAAAATATTTGACAGCAAGATGGACTTAAAAATGTTTTGAAGAGTTCAATTTTTGTCCATTTACCAGGAGTGCCCAAAAACGCCAACATGAAAACATAGGATATGGTCTGACAACTTTTGTTTGTTTAGATAAAGTTAAAAATCATGCATCTTGCATGGCATAGAGGGGTATTAGTGCCATTAATGATGGAAGATGCAAACACAATTTAAAGCAACATTTGCTACCTTTTAGATGGTCTTCTTTTTTTCTTTTTCTTTTTTAATGACCATCATTATTTTATTACAACGCCGCCTAGCGATATTCTGCACGTTATAATATAATGGCTGCGTAATCAGAGAGTGATGGTGCTACACCAGCCAGCTTGTCTCTAAAAACTTCAAAATTTATGTAAATAATAGCCCTGTTTAGTTGCAGCACTTGTATGCCCAAATGTATAAAAAAAACAAGTATGCTTTCAAAATTGAATCACCTGGTATTGACAGTCCTCAAATGACTATAAAGTGTTGTTTAAAGAAAAACTAATGCAAAACATCAGTTTATATCAGACAAATCAGACAGAATTTACTAATCACTACTTTCAAGTTAAATTTTTTGGAGTTGAGGTTAATAGATTAGTCATGTATTAACTGACAATTATGTTATTTTGGTTTGCGTTGATGTTACAAGCAGGACTGGATGGAGCTCTGGGTGGATGATGCCTTCTGGCGGTTCCTTTTCTCAATCATACTGCTTGTCATCATGTTTCTCTGGAGACCATCTGCAAATAACCAAAGGCAAGCTCCCTGTTTCTAGATTGCAACGTGTTAAGATATTATCCACATAGTCAAATGCGTCTTTGGTTAGTTAGATTGGTGTCTGTCAGCTTTTTAGTGTGCAATATTTAAATGATCTCATATACAGTAACCAAGACATGAACTCTATGACCTCTGAAGGTGTCCAGTGGTGATCTGGCACAAAGATGTTAGCAGCAGATACTTTTAGTCCTGCAAGTTAATTCTGACTTGTTTCAGTACATCTTACCTGATAATTGGAAAAATGGACACCCCAGTTTTGCTGTGGAGTTCTTTTTAAAAGTTAGAATCCTAACTTCACCCCAGGCTTTAACTCATACTTTAACCACCAAACCATGCTGTTGTCTACATCCCTGCTACAATATAAAAATATGTATTTTTGATTCTCCTTATTTATAGTCCATTCTGCCCATTCTTATTGTTTATTTTGCAAACTTGTTTCTGTTTTATTCTGATATTCTAATGCAAACCGACTGACCAAAAAATAAAAACCCTTCTCAATTGCTCAAATGACTGATGGGTCTCTGACTGATAATTTGACAACTTGACCTTTAGGGGGCAGCCCTAGTAGATATTTACTAGAGATAGAAGGATCAATCGGCCATGTATCGGTATCAGCCGATTTTTTAATCAAAATATGAGAGCCGATTGATGGCGGTAAACAAATGAGCCTAATTTCTGTATTTACAGCTAGCGTTTCATCCAGAGAGCAGAGCCCTGCGTCCAGTTCCCTGCAGTTCCTATCTGAACCACTAGGTGGAAATACATAGCGTTTCATTTTCGTCAAACTGACTAAAGCAGCGACATCGCGAGAACAGTTTAAGCGTTCACTGCATGTACGGGAAAAAAACACCGCCCGCCTGGCAGTTTGTTACCGTATGTGACTCAGACTCATCATGTAACATCTGTAGTATTAGTGAAATCAGCGTCTCTTGCGGGGGAACCAAGACAAAGACATTTAACACTACTAATCTTACACCTCGCAGCTGAATACAAAGAGTATCAGCAAACAGCGGAGCTAGCATGCGCAGCCCAGAGAACCGTGCAGACCAGATCTGACCGGTACAATGCTGGGATCACTCTACAAGCATTGCCATTTCTTAGGTCCTCTGACTCAGTATGGACATAATGATTTGGCTCTTGTCAAAATTTCTCTGGTCTAAATTGCACCTTGTGTTCTGTGGTTAAGATTTTTTTTTTGCATATGTTAAAAGTTTCGCATAAACGGTATGTTATTTATTACTGCACTATTATTGTGTTATTGCCTCTAGAATTTAAACCTGTTCACAAAAGTGTGTCCTGTGTCTGTAGGTATGCATTCACACCTTTGATGGATGACTCAGATGATGAAGAGATTGAAGAGTTCTTGGTGTCTGCAAATATTTGTAAGTTACATAAATTGATCTCTGCAAAATACTAAATATAAGATCTACGTAAACTTATTGCTGTGCTTCTTTTATGTTCAGCTGATGGAATAAAATTGAGAGCAGCTAAAACAGAGACTAATGGAGCAGCAAAGCCCCCTCCTGTACCGGTCAGTATCACAACCCTTATATGCTGTAAATAAAATAAAATATAAAGCTGGTAGCTTGAACTCAAGCTTTTCTTTTATCTTCAGGATGAAGACTTAAAGTGGGTGGAAGAGAATATTCCTACCTCCTTAACTGACGTGTGAGTAATATAATATAAAACTGAAAGTGATATTTAGTCACTTTCAGACTTTTTTTTATCAATGGAGTTCTAAAAAAAACTAAATTTGATCATACATTTGCTAAGATTGTGGCCAGTCAAAGACAGATAAGATTAAGGATCATTTGATTAAGGGTTTTATCCACTTCATCAGGAAAAAACAAAAAATGTAGTAACTCAAAATAAAACAACTTTAAAATCTGGCAGCCCCACCTGCGGTATTCTAAAAAAACATGATAAATACTGGAACAAAGAGAGGAAAAAGTGACTAAAACCTAAAGCCTCTATTTTGAATATACGAACAGGAATGGAATTTAATTAACAATGATTTTAATAACACTTTTTTAAGTGACTATTCTTATTACCACAACAGAGTAATATTTGAAGATAAATATTTCAGTAATAGTTTTTTTTGGTTTTTTTGTTTGTTTTTTTTTTTTAAACAGCTAGTTGTATACTGTTGTACATGTACTTTAAGGCTTATTATTTGGATCATATATAGCTAACAGGAATAGCATTTAATGTGAAGAAATTCAACAGTTAAATGTTTTTCCAATAAAAAGAAATAAATATTGGTGAGAGTTGGGAATAAAAACACATTAAAATAGAAATACTCTTCACACTCAAACTGATCTACTTAATTATATGACTAGTTTTTATCCATTTGATGTTTGATACCCAAATATTTATGGACATGGTTAAGATGGTTTCAGTCTGCATATTTGCAGTGTGTTAAGTGTCATGTTTATTTATTTATTTTTAACTGTGTTTCTTTCATTTTAGTGCACTGCCTGTTCTTCTTGACTCTGACGAGGTGCGTCACAGCAAACCAATGAGCTTTACATGCACATAGTGTTTTCAAGTAGTGCCAATAATGTAATTAATGACTTTCACTGCCTTTCTTTTAAACTTTTGCAGGAAATCATGACTACAAAATATGAGATGTCAAAAATGGAGTAAAACACAAATGACTGTCTTCCTCCTGAGATCAAAGGTCTGTTGCTGCGGCTCCCACCACTGGCCTTCACCAGCGAGAAAGAGGATAGAAAACAGGGAGAGAGACGGACTGAAGGGACTAAGCCCACCAACGTCTCCTGAAATAAAGAGGAATCATGCTGATGTCATAGGAGTGCCCTGCCTGACCTGGCAGTGCTTCAGTCTGTATTCTCGCCTTTTGTATCTGAGAGGTGTTACCTCCATTTTTATTTTTGTCTGCCCCTCACCTTTGATGGACACATCACATACAGTCCTAATGGATGTAAACTGATTACTTTGACTAGAGCCAGTTATCAAATTGTGGCACTTTTGCACTCTTGATTGTTTGGGGTTATTGTGTTGTGTACTACAAGTTTATAAAGCATTCACAGCCTATTCATCAACAGTACATTTGCACTCCAATACTTATATATATGCTATGTTATATAATATAATATATAATATAGTTAATTGAACATAGTGAATAAAATTTAGCATATACTTTATATGATAATGAGTAAATTATTAATTTATTATGTGGTGCCCTAATAGCAGCTCTGGTTCTAATCATGGCAAAAATAAACGAAAATATTCTATGTTCTATTATCCTATGTACATTTTTCCACATAGGATAAAAGCTGATAAGTAAAACCGATGCTATTGCATCAATATTATATAATAATACCAGCTACTCTTAGCATATTCTACTACTGCCAAAGCAACTAGCACACTAGACAAAAGTTGCTGGTCTGTTTAAGATATATACGTGTACAGTTTTATCTCTCTAATGACGGAGATACGCAGTGGACAAATATACGTCGGACAAAATGTATCCAGTTTGAAACCTGGAGCTCCTAGTATGGGCACCACCACAGATGTCTGTGATACTAAGCCACGAATTACAGTACCTACTCATACATTAAATTATTCCTGTAGCATTTATGAGCTGTGTAGTAAAATAGCTTGATGGTCCAGTTTAGCCAGTTTTGTGTAAGTTTGTAAGAATTTTGTGCAGACGAAAAGACAACAGTCTTCACTAACAATTTAGTTACACTGCATAATCTCTGATTATTCCTTTTGACATGATAACATCAGTAAACCTGCTGTCATAAAAATGTGATGCCAGCATGCATTCAGTGGAAAATTATCCCGCGTAGATGTTCAAGTTAAACTTTTTTGTTTTTTTAGTTAACCAAAACAAGTCAATTTTTTTGTTTGTTTGTTTTTATATTCTCCCCTGAATACTTGAACCAGCTTATTGGGAGATGTAAATATTTAGGAGCTACTAAGCTTAGAGGTAAGCTAGTTTGTTTAGTGCAACTCGTTTTGATTTAATAACAAGTAAACCTGAACTTGATAAACTCAATATTACTAGTGTGAGTTTAAACTTACGGATGGCTGGGCCAGCACCAGGTTCAGTGCCGCTAGGTAGAGCTCTTGTGATTCTTCTTGTTCTGCAATAATGACGCTTGGAGCTAACCAAGGTAGGAAAGTCTGGGTGAAGGTAGGAGGCTAACGGCTCAGTATCCTGTTGATGTGAGCGTGAAATGTTCTTCATTTGTATCTTTTTTGTATCCGTTGCAATTTTTTCCACCGTTATAAGTGGACCAGTAATGAACGCAAACCGGATATCTTTGGAAATAGCACATTTGTTTCCTCGTATTTGTTCTCTGGGGGAAAAAAAATATTTTAATGTGTTACTAAGCATCATTTTAGTTCATCACATTATGCTCGAATTAATGCTTAAAATGAGAATGTAATTGTAATGGAGTGCTTTAGTGCTGTGTATGCTTTATATAAATGTAGGTAGTGTAAAGCATTACTGTGTGTTATTCATGGGCTTCGGGTTTATTGTTGTAACTAATTTCAAAAATGAAGTATTCAGGAAGGACATGTGAACGACCAAAGACTTTTGTTTCTTGTAGTCTTTTAGGTGTTTTTTTTTCCTTTATCCACCTCAAGCATCATCTTCACTGTACATAGTTTTATTTATCAGTTTAATGATGGTGAGCCAGTTTGCTTCCATCTGAAAGTACAATGTGAGTGAGTGACTGTCTTGACCAGGCTTGTTTTGTATGTGCAGAGTAGAATGTTCTGGCTTTTTGGGGTGGGGGTGGGGGTGGGGGTAGGGGTGGCGGGTGTACAAATGTTTTTGGGTGAAAAGCTGGATAGTTAAATGAGATTCGGTAGTTTTTGTGCAGTATGAAAACCCGAGCCCTGATATGAACTAATCGGGATGGAAGTGAACTCCTGTAGCAGAAAGCACAACATACAGAGCAATATACTGTATCTCTGCCTCCATTGCCTTGTCCACCTTTTTTATTCTGTTAGAAGAATGCTTTGTATGGCTCTTTATTATAAGCCTTACAGTTTGTTTTTCTTCCAGTTCTACTGAGTTGTAGGAGTAGCCTGGATTTGAAGAGTGGTCACTACATGTGTGTCGGTCCTGTGCAGAGGTAATGCACACAGGAAATCTCTTAGAAGTTAAAGATAACATCCATTGTATAGATGTGCTTGCCTTGTTTGTCAACGAACAAACTGCACTTTTATTTATGTTACTTTTTATTAATGAAAAAAATAAAAATTGTGGCTAGAACAGGCTTGTTCTGCTTATTCTGAGGGTGCACTTTCTTCACCTGCCATCTGGAACTACTGCAGGGGTTTTGACTCCTTATTTTGTTAAATATGCATTGTCATCATGCATGTTCTGCTGGTTTGCCTCATGTAAATAAAGATTCTTTATTTTATGGGCTTTCTCTGGCTCAGTTTGGTGAATTAAGCAACGTGTGACTTCTGAAATCCTAAAAATAATAATGTTAGTAATAACTGGTGTAGATTCCATGCTGCAGCAGCCACACTTCTAATTTGATGTTTTGTGTACTGCCATTTCAATACGGTAGGGTTTATATACATTTCATTGCCGATTGGTTAGCATCTCTGACACGGACATCAAACCAGAGAAGCCCTACCTCAAAGCCTTTTTCACACTGTTTAAGCGAAACATTCATCAGCCCGAGAACCATAGCAAACAGTGCAAAACATCATGAGTTTGAATGTGTACTAGCTGTTCATTAAGGGCCGCACATTTTAGTGCTTTTCCTGCTTTAACAGCTATTTCAACGCAATAATGGGCTGCTAATGAGCTGATAAGTTGAATCAAGTGGGAAATCACTGAAGACTGGCAGGGCAGTTTGTCTCAAGGACCAGCACAAACACAGATTCTGTATGACTCACGAAAAGCACTGTAACTAAACAGGATTTTAAATCTGATGTAAGCAGCTACAGGAAGCCAGTTCTAGAACAGTGATGTCACTATGTTGTCTACTTTCTTGAAACGTTGCTACAATGTTGTCGAAAGGTGATCCCTTTTACGTTGTCTAAACAAGGTCGTCACAAGTAACTATTAAATAACGTCTTATGGTAATGAGTTGTTGGCAACTTAACAAAAATTAATGCAGATATAATGGAATGTATGAAGGATTCTAGGAAGTTATGACAACTTGCTGAACACTTTGCCACTACATTTTTACAACTTTCTGAGGAGTTACATTGTAACGTTGTGACAATGTTGTCGGCAAGGCTGTCACAACGCAACTGTTCGCACATACTAAATAGATGTCGTGACAGTTTGCTAACCCACATCCGAGCTAACATCAAGAGCGTAGGAGCGGGTTTGACATTGGGGGGGACACATTTGCTAATATGAATCAAAGCCCACCCTATTCCCTAAATATTACCTAAAGGCTGATTCCACTGTAGATAAAGTAGTAAATCAATGTATGTATAGTGACGTAGAACAACGTTTGTGGAATTACAGTAAATTGTAAATAAATAAATACAACTTTATCTGTACGTCTGTTTAGCTTACTTTACAAACTGAACAAGATATTCCACATTACATGGTGCTGTTGTCAAAAAATCTTTAAATTATACATGCAATGTGTGGATTATACACACACATAGCTAAAATATATTATTATTATTATTGTTATTATTATTATTATTATTATTATTATTATTATTATTATTATTATTATTATTATCTTTGGAGCATAATGCTGAAATGAAATGACAAAACAATGTATGTTGAGGTTACCTGACTAGACAAGACTAACATTAATGTTAGGCTGTGTCCCAAACAGCACACTCTGGAATATTACACACTGCAGTACTGAAAGCACTTCTAGGGTTTTATTTATTCATTAATTGATTCATTTTATTTATTATGTTTTATTTTTTTTACGTATTTAGTGTAGTAGCAGTCTGGGACGTGACCAGAGAGTAGTGTGGTACCTTTCCCCACTACTGCCCTTCGACCGTGGCTGCCTGTTCCTGGTGCAGAACGAGCCGAACTGTTAACCCTTTCTGGGATAATACCCCCCAAAAACGCCAGTCGAAGCTGAATTCCAACGAGTACTTGGTATTTAAAATGCGGAAATGAACGTGCTGCTTGAGGCACGCAGAACCTAGCGAGTACTACTACATCCACTATAATACTCACAATGCAATGTGTTTCACACGTTAGCCTCTTACTTTTCCAACTAGTTTCAGAGTGCTTTCTGACAAAAGCTAATATAAACGTTAGCTAACCCAAACCCTGCTAGTCTGTTACCAGAACAATATATTATACAAAATATTATATATTTTTATTGCAGTATATTTTGCTACTCATTGCTTTCATCACTGACTTCGCGTTTAAACCTGGCGCGAGCTACCTGACGTTCCAGCAGGCGAGAGCTGCCTCCCCCAATATCTCGTAGCAAACAACAAACACAGCGCGTGAACTGCAAACGATGCCAAAACGCGCTTTTAGAATGAAGTGTTTTTAAACAGTTTCCGTTTTTTCTATGGTCTAATTTTTGGGTGGGACAAATCTACCTGTTTCTGATATTGGGAAATATCCCCCCCCCCCCCCCCCCCCCCCGGTTCGTACGCCAGTGGTTAGCATACATTTTTTTATTTTTTTATTGTCACAGATTTCACCTTGGTAATGCGTGTTTGTGAGTTCAAATATCAACAATTGTTCTCCAGAACCTATACTTTAAACTGTGTGTTTATTATTAACTTTGTAGACAGTAAGTGTAAATGTTTTTCTAAAAGCTGTCATTTTCTTCTTCAGCCACAAGGGGACCTACGTGTCCAAATGCAGCCTTTTTTATACACTTTGGCCAGTATAGGCAGAATTGGCTGCTGGTAGGAAATAATAAAGGCTGGACAAACAGTCACAGATGGGCACCAGGTCAGTTCTAAAAATAAGAACCAAAACTATAAAATGATAATGTAAAATGTTGAAAAATCTGAGAATTTAAATATTTACTTTAGCATCAAGTTTTTATGTTTGTATGTTCTCTTTTTTCAGCGGTGCACATGCATTTCCGTTTTGTTTCTCTTGGTTTTATCAGGCACTAATTAGACTACATTTAAAACTAAAGTCGGGACCAAATGTTTTGAGAATGGCACCAATTTAGTTGTAAGACTTCTGCAGTTTGCCAAGGCATGCTGGGCAAAATCTTAAATGATGACCACAGGTTCCCAATGGGATTAAGATCTGAGGAGTTTCCTGGCCATAGACCCAAAATTCAATCAATGTTTTGTTCATAGACCCACTTGGTTATCACTTTTACCTTGTAACATTGTGCTCCATCATGCTGAAAAAGGCATTTCCAAATTGCTCCTGTATCATTAGAAGTTGCTCTTGGAGGTTTTAATACTATTGCTTATTCAAGGCAGTGTTCTTAGGCCAAATTTTGAGCGAACCACCCCTGGTTGAGAAGCAACCCCACACATAAATGCTCTCAGGATGCTTCACTGTTGGCATTACACAGGACTCATGGTAGCACTCACCTTTTCTTCCCGACCATCATTTTTCCAGATGTCCCAAACAGTCTGAAGCGGGCTTCATCAGAGAAAAAAACTTTACCGCAGTCCTGTGAGTCTGTCCTTGATGCTTTGCTGCCCTTCTTGACACCAAGCCATCCTCCAAAATCTTTTGTTTCAATGTGCGTTGAGGGGCACTCACAATTCCCCCCTGCCATTCCTGAGCAAGCTCTGCACTGGTGGTGACCCAGTCTTGTAGCTGCATCCTCTTTAGGAGACGGTCATGATTCTTGCTTGATGTTCTTGTGGGCCCTGAAGCCTTCTTCACTGTAATGGAACCACTCTCTTTGAAGTTCTTGATGATTCAATAAATCATGTTTCCTTGGAGGTAACCATAGATAACAGAGGAAAACTTTAAAGCACCACTTCCCTTTTAAAACAACCAGTCTGCTCTTCTAATCAGCATGACAGAGTGATATCAGCTGTCTTGTCCACATGAACCTTTTAGCTATCGAATACGAGAGAGTGGAGAGGGTCTCCGGTTTTAAGTTCTTGGGGGTGAATATCTCTGAGAATCTCACACTGCTCTGCAGCGGCTCTATTTTTAAGGACACTTGAGAAAAGCAACCTGTCTACAGAAGTTCTGAGGACCTTTTGTCACTGTTCACATGTTCTGACATATGGTATTACAGCATGATATGCAAATTATATAGAAGCAGATATAAAAAGTCTTCATAGAATCATAAACACATCCTAAAAAATCATCAGCCTCATTGAATGACATCTTTAGAACATGCTGCCTCTGTGTTGGGGGTGGGGTTGGGCGGAGGGGATGCATATATTGCACAGCAAATTTCATTGTAGTGGGTTTAATAGTCAACTGGTCCCATTATATAACAACACTATATAAGTGTAAACTCTGTAAAGCTTGTAACATCATGTCTTCTACTATTGCAGCTCAGCTCAGCCGGCTCTTCTCCTCAGTTGACATTTCACTCCTGACCTGCTGACCTGCACAGCAGAGCTGCTCTTTGTAGCTGGTGTAAACCTCAGGCTCTAAGGACCGGATTATGAACAGGCCTGTGTTTGGGTCCTCTAAAGCTCTAATTACAAGATCACTGAGGTTGTGGGGTTCCTGACATAAAGGTCTGAGTATATCAGCACTGTTGATTTATAGTCAGTGGTGAGGACTGACTTCACTTTCTTCTCTGACCAAGCTCATGGTCAGCAGTTTCTCACTATGAGTGTCACTGTCATAACAAAATACCAATCCCTATAACATTATTAAAGGTAAATTTGGATTTCTTTAGAGTTTTTGCATAAATAAACAGTTGAGATGTAAACAAAGTCATTCGGAGTGGTTTGGTGTGAAACTAGAGAAAGTAAGAATTGTTCACAGTGGTGGTAATAGGAATCAAATGTCCATCTTACAGAAAGTTATTACATCATATGGTTATGACTGTGTTGAGACATTTTCTAATAGTTCTGATAAACTTTTTTTTAATCTGTTCATTGCAGATAGTACACACAGGACCTTGTTAGGCAATATAGTCCATGGTGGATTTTGAGGTGTGTTCGGGATCATTATCCTATTATAGAAACTTCTTTCACCTTCAGTTTCTTGACTGACTTTCCTGTGTTTGCTGGTTGAAGCACATCAACTAAAACTGTAAGTTTTATTTTATTTATTTTGACTTGTTGCTTCTGTGCGTAATTGCAGTGTCCCACTAAAGACCAGCCAATCAATTATTTATCACAAAAAATAGCTAATTTAATTCTAGGACCAAATGGCAGGCTGTAAACAAACATGTAAACCCTTATCAGAGCATTTTTCACACATACCTCCTATGTAAAACATTACAGGGCAATTTAAAGTTTTTATTGAATACATGCATTCTATGGCACCATTAATGTTATTTTTTTCCTAATTCTGTGTTACCAGCTGTAGATCAGAGGTTAGTGTTTTGCAGTACAGCCCACTCATAACTTAAAATAGCTAATTTTAATCTAAAGTAAAATGCTTAGTAGGTGAAGAGTCATGCTGTAAAGCTAGCATTATGTAACATAGCAGAGAGAACTACAACCCTGCTTTTCAACAAATCTTCCTTTCTCAGTGAAAAATGACTGTTGGAGGGTGCACACATTACTTAAACCTAAACACTAATTTCCGAAACATATTTATAAGCTAGTTTTTGGTAAATAGTTCTTCTCCCAATCCAGTCAATCAAAGGTAAAGAGTAGATGGTGATGGGGAAATTAATTCTGGCAGTTTTGGGACAGAAAACAACACAAATAGAAGAGAAATACAAAAAACAAGAAGTAGAATATGGGTCCTTTAAAGCCATGCATTTAGAGAAAGATCCTGGTTTTGGACAAAATCCCAGCAGCCCAACTTTTAAAACCATGTGCACAGCTTCAAAGGAGCCCAGTGGACAAGAGCTCGGGCATGCTACTAATAATTACACAGACGAGGTTTGGCCAATAGAGCACATTGTCATGTTGAAACGCAATTTCTTGGTCCAAACATGTGCTTCTGGAAACTTCTGGTTTCTTTGATCTTATTGCAACCCAGTCAGAGAGAAAGAGAGAGAACATGTGGTCTACATTACCTTCTTTAGGTTTCTTTAACAAATAGATAATTGAAAAACACAAGGTATGATCTTTAATTTCCTGACAGTTATTGGTCCTGACATTCCTCTAATTCTGACATCACTCGATAGAGCGTGCTAAGCTGTTCAGACATGCTTGTATCCTGCCATGTTTATGCTTGATATATTGGCTAAAATGAAAAAAGAAAAAAAGAAATAATTTTTATTTTATTTTATGGCTCAAATGTGACCTTAGAACGAGTATATAACAGCAGAAATTGAAATTTGTCCTCCATGTCAAAACCATTCTCTACCAAAATAATCGCCATAGCTGAGATTTGCACACAGACAAGTATAGTAACTTCATTTTATTTAATTATTTCAATAAGTATTCAGTATTTGTGTGCAAAAACAGGAATATAAAAAAGAATAGACATGAAAGAAGTGGAGTCTGATTTTAACACAGATATAAGACCTAATATACAGAGATATTAAAGAGTGATTATAAATATTTTACATGCTTATCAGCCCAATCAGGATATTCTGAGATCCATCATGCAAAAATATCTGATCTTTTATACTTTACAAGTTTTGCTGAAGGGTCCATATCCTGGAAAGCCGAATCATTCTCCCAAAAAGTTTTTTGATGTTTGTAAACATCATTATATAAATAATCCTTGTGGTCCATATATGAATACTGATGCTGTGTTTGTTGAAAAAAGCCTGTGGTTGCTGTAGTTTGGCACGGTGACAATGTTAACAGAAAAATATATGATGATCAGAGGATCTTTATCAGTAAACAGTGTTTAAGGCAGAGGAATGTACTCTTTCGTTTTTGTTGTATCATATCGAGTTAGTCGGAAACTCAACAACAAGTAGTTAGGCGTCCAGTGCTTTCCAAAAATGAATAGGCAGTGCCCATTGTGTCTCTTTTGAAAACCAAGGATTATCCATTTTCGCTGCAAACATGTGACCAGCATCAGTTTAGAATTAATTTTGAATGTATTATTTGTGATGTGTGTGACTGACTAGCTGCCTGTTTCCTGCCTTCCAGCCGATGAGCGCTCCAGCCCAGGAGGATAAGCTGCAGCCCAGGAGGAATGTGATGTCACAAACACATTTACATACACCAGCCTATTGAGCAAACACCAGTTTAGCCCCACCCATTCACACTAAAGTTATAAACAGTGTTTATGGCTTTTTTAAAAACACAATCACAGGGCAGCCAATCAGAACAGTGCTAATTTACATATATCACCCTTATATTCTAAGAGACAAAAAGAGTTAATATAAAAATTAATTATAGTTGGTTTTGGTACATAAAACAATACAAGAATATGGGCTCTTTAAAAGGTATTTCAGCTTATAAAGTTACTTTATTATTAGGCAAAATCAATCTGTACTGTAAAAAATAATGCACACAAGTATATATGGACAAATTAACTACCAGCTAAGAAGTGCTAGTGTTGGTTTCCAAAGACATCAGTGCTCATTCAGGTGCCGCGATGTTGGTTTTAAAATCCTTCCAATGCCTCAGCTCTGATCAGGTCAAAATAAACAAACTGTTCATAGAAACATTATAAGCAATTTCATAATTATGTTTATCTATTTAGCTGGATGTCTGTATTGTATGTACACTAATTCACTTTTAGTTCAATCACGCATTCACTGATTCACTCACTAGTCCAGCCTACCCTGCTTTTCTCCTGAACTAAAGTGTCTCTGGATAGCAAACAACACCAGCTCTAACCTAGCCCACCATTCCAGCTAGTAACTAAAAAATAACACATCTTAATGGAATATTTCATCTAAAAACACAGGGTCGTAGCCGGCCTACTCTAGTCTTTTTCTCCCAAAAAAGAATTTTTAATTACCAACACAGGTGAGCATGCTATTATTTCATTATTGAATACAACAAGCAGCCAGGCCTGCTTACTAAGTGAATCAAGAAGAAAATAAAGGTTAAAGTTGAATTTCTGTCATTTTTGTGGTTGTGATGTAAACAGAATGATTCTGAGACATTTTATTTATTATTCAAAACCACCAGTGAACCTACATGTCTTCTGAGTTTTATATGGAATATATGTTGAATATGTATCCCTCCACCATAAATGAATTATTTAGGGCCGAAATCTTCGCAAAAATAGTAAATCCCCAGATGGCGTATCAAGCCTTGAAGACATTTGCATCACTCTGAGCATGAAAATTTGCATGCATTTGCCGGTATGTGGGTGTTAATTTCAGACTCTGGTAGCGACCTTATTTCAGACAGTCCTAGCATAATTACCGTATTTATTGATTGCATGATATGAGCTAACCTCTTGTTTGCAGCTAATAAAATAGCACAGAGCTCAACATATTAACTTTGAGCTTCTTCTGGTGTAGCTTCATGGCAAGTTGGAGTAACTTCAGACAGCAATTTTTTTTTACTTTGTTAATCCACTCACAATGCAAAATGCTCGGCTACATTTTAAATTAGGGCCACCCTCAATGTACTTCAAGTTTAAATAAAGGTTAATTGATTGATTGAACATGCTATAAAAAAACCATGGAATGTAGTGTTACACTGTCTGTAATTTTAAGTCTAACACTGGGACAACTTTGCAACATTTTCTGAGACAGTACATTAAACTCTGGAAAAGTCGCAGCAGACACATTGGGGAATTTACTGTACTGCAACATTTTAAGCATCGTCGTCAGGTTACTTGTCAATTATCAAGGATATCCAATTATATCACCCTGTCACGCAGGCCCACCGTTGTGTTCTGCGTTGGTGGATACCTACCATCATGCCAAAATAAACTACATTTTTGACAACAATATTTTATTAATAATGTTCTTGACAGGCTATATTGGTAAAAATATGGAAGTCAATTTATAATTTAATGTTTTCTTGTATATTTATAAATATATAATTTAATGGTTCTTTTTTGTATATTTCATCAACTCACCATCCCCTTGGCTACGCCCCTGAAAAGATGCAAAGGATATCATGGTAACTGGTCAGCCTCTGGCTTTTGCTCATAAGCAGCCAGGATAGTATTTTGGGTAACAGGTTCTTTTAATTGCTTTTCAACTTGTTGAATGTTTGAATATCCAATAAGACACTTCAGGGAAATTAAAGCTCTTCTCTTTAGAACTCATAAGGAGAGACCAGCACGTGAACTCGGGCCAGGTGTTTGGCCTGGAAGATGCGCTCTGTGTATTCCGCCATGTCTACGTCCACACTGAGATCCTGCGGTCCGAGCAGCGGCTGGACCAGGATCAGTTCGCCGGTCTGGCGGTCCGAACGCTGCATGACGAAGAGACCTCGCACGTCTCCCCCTCCAGCGATGCCGAAGCGCAGGCTGTCTGGGCCGGAGCGGCCTGGTGCAGCAGCGGTGGCCATGCGGAACAGGGTCGCCGGTGTCCGCAGGTTGGAGGGCAGTGAGATATAGTGGTAGGACACAGTTTTTGGAGCCAGCGGGCAGGAACGACTCTCCATGGGGCAGGGGTTTCTCTCACACTGGCTGCAGAAAGAAAATGTTTCAGTTAAGGGGCAATTCCACTGATTTTAAAATTCCTGCCCAATTAAGTAGTTAAGCTATAAATACGGTCTTTCAGAGCGGTGTGATGTAAAATGCTCTGCAGGTCATTGTGAGGCAGAATGGCCCCTAAAGAAAGCTTTATTTTCAGCTTTTTATCATTATCAACATTCTAGATAGATACTTTATTGATCCCAGAGGGGGATTCAAGATCTTCGCATTTATTCCATCCGTT
Organism: Megaleporinus macrocephalus; assembly: GCA_021613375.1. Classification (NCBI taxonomy): domain Eukaryota; kingdom Metazoa; phylum Chordata; class Actinopteri; order Characiformes; family Anostomidae; genus Megaleporinus; species Megaleporinus macrocephalus. The sequence continues at coordinate 32,145,362 of CM038706.1, forward strand.
CAGTGAAACACCCACATATGCACTAGTGAGCAGACACACTAGGGTGCAGTGAGCACACTTGGAGTGGTGGGCAGCCCTACCACAGCGCCCTTCAGTTAGGGGTTGGTGCTTTGCTCAAAGGCACTTCAGTTGTGTCCTGTCAGTTCATGTGATTGAACCGGCAACCTTCCGATCACAAGGCTGATTCCCTAAACTCCAGCCCACGACTGCCTCTATATAGATGACACATAAAAAGTTCACTGGTAGCTTTGGATAATAAATAAAATGTCTATATTCGTATTGTAGACATGGTGACCATTACCACCACTAAAGAAATCTGAACCATTTCACACATTTTCAATCACTCTGAACCCTACTGTATCTAATTCACACCCTTTGAATTCTGTACAAAATTGTGTGGAACTCGCCTTTAAAGCAACAGCCCAGCCAAAAGTCAATTTCACACATTTTCCACTTAGCACAAATGCACTCCGTTAGCTAAGACTCCAGCAGGCAAGTATTTAATCTAATGTAAGATGCTGTGGCATTTTGAAACAATCTATGCATGCCAGACTAACTTATCAAGTACAAATAGAATGTAACTTATAGAAGTAGTTCTCTTGAGTATGCACTCAGTCACAACAAACATCCTCTTATTCACTTTGCTTAATAGCTTGTGTATATAATAAATAAGCAAAGAAATTCCACTTTAGAAAGAAAAATCACTGCATTTGGCTGGCTGGTGAAAACTATTTGGTTCTGCTAGCTTTCACCACCACTGCTCTGTTCCTGCAATGCTCTGCTATGCAAGACTTTATAGGGAAGTAAAAATAAATCTATCTTAACATTTTCAGTTATAAAATTCTAGAGGGGTGTCAGTAAAACTGAAAAATGAAAACACTATGCTCTAAATGAAAATAACAGCAATTACAAACAAGAGAAAATACATCATTACTCTGTATATGCTAGCCTAAACAAATATGTCTTTATTCTGGATTCAAAACCACCTTCCTCATATTCTCTGGAATGCTGCTCCAGACTTTAGGAGCTTTGGAGCTTGTAGGAGTTGTCACAGACACTAGATTACAATCAAGTGATCTGGATGACTATAAAGCTTCAACATATCAGTAGGATACAGCAAAGAGACTTAAAGGGTCCATATCATGCACAATCTCACTTTTCCTTATTTCCTTATGTTTAATAAAAGAGATGATGTAATATGTAAATTTAAAGTTAAAGTTTCAAAACATATTGTTCATTCTCCAAAACATACAAACTGCATACGGAAAACTAAGCTATTTTGAATTCACTGTCTTTGTGATGTCTCGAAAAGCAACAAAATTTAACTGTCCACTGATTCATCCAACAGCAGTTTAGCCTCGCCCACTCGCGCTGAAGCTATAAGCAATGACTGCTTTTGGAACTGATAGCATTCAGTACTACAGTAGCTTCTGGATGCTCAGAGAAACTGTTAAAATTTAATTAATGTTTCCAAATATCTACATCATTAAACAGTTAAGATTGTACACAAAGTCATTTAGAGTGGTTTTGGTGTAAAACTCTAGAGAAACTAGATAATCTTATGGAGTCTGAATTCTTTACAGTGTTTGAAAAGCTTAGGAGAAAGTTATTGCTTGAAACTGTTATAAATACGCTATTATATAAAAAAAAATTTATCCATTCATGGTGATCCATTATTCATTTTAATAATAATGGTTAAATGAACACAAGGACATATGTGAAATAATTTTTAAAAAGTGCTTTGCTGAACAAATGAAAACTTCCTGTCTGGGTTGGATTCCCTGGACGGAGGACCAGGGTCGTTTTTTGTGGAATTAAAATGTTCTTCAGGCATTTTTGTGGGTTTCCTACAGGTGTTCCTGCTTCCTCCCCAGTCCAAGGACATGCAGTCAACTCAGAAAAATAGTGAAAAGTCAGTGTAATATGATGTCTCACGTATTAACTGTGAGGTAGCTTTTAGAGCTGGTTGTCTGCTTCCTGCTTCACCACCACTGTAATGCTAGAATTGAGCATTTTGCTCAAACCATTCTGAATGGCTGCCACTAAATTATTGATAAATTTAGAAAAAATTGGTGGAAATTGAGGATAAAACCTTGCTAGCTTTATTCCAAATTAGTTATTCCAAATCTGTGATGCTGACCCAAAAAAGACAAAAACCTTATTAAACCCAGATTAAGTCCACAATGAAGCAATTAAAGCACTCGGGTGTTTTAGGAGAACATATAAACAGTGTTCTAGCACAGGGTGTTTGTCCAGTATGTGCCTGGGCCTGTGCGCTGGCACTCACAAAGGCGAAGTCTTGACGTAGCTGACATTTCCGTGTGAGCGCGGGCACTCGGGGTTCACGCACTGGAAGCCTCCGCCAGTGTTGACACAGGTGGTGCCACGGCTGCAGTTATGCTGTTGCATAAGACACTCGTCCACATCTGGAGCAAAGCAGGCACGAAAGAGGGAGAAACAGAGAGAGTTTGAGAGGAGAGTTAGAAGGACTGCTCGTTTGGGCGTAGATGTTCAGTCTGTTCAAATGTTTCTTGCCCACATCAAAAAAAGGTGATGTCATGCGTTATTGAGAAACCTCCTGTACCAAAAGTACATGATGAGAAGTCATGTATCTTTTCTGTAGGTCCACTATATGGCCAAAAGTATGTGGACACCCCTCCTATTTATTACGTTCAGGGGTTACAGGTGTATCAAATCAAGCACTTGCACTCTCTGACAGTAGAACAGGTCACACTAAAGAGCTCAGTGACTTTTAACCTTTGTCACAAGTCAGTTTGTGAAGTTTCTGTCCAGCTGGAGCTGCCCTGGACAACTGTAGTTGCTACATATAGCTTACATTGACTTGTATTAAATGTGAAAGGGATGCATGTATGAATGTCTCAAAACATGAGACAACACTGAATATTATTTGGGTTCCAGTACATTCCAGTACAGGCGCCGGAATGTAACTGCTGCTTCATGTAAGGAGGGACATCAAATAAATTCTAAGAAAAACATGGCAAATAAGAAGTGCCTTGTAGAAAAAAAGACATAAAAGAATATCTTTTTATCTACCTATTTGAACAAAAAATATTTCAGATATTCATGGTGGTTAAATGGTTCTTATTAAAATATTAAATACAACCCAAATACAATACAATTTAAAAACACTTGAAATGTGGTGTAAAATGTAAAAAACAGAATGCAAAGAGATGCAAATCTAACAACAGTCCGTAAATGTCTGGAAAGTGTGGAGACCAATTGCTGGAGTTTTGGGAGAGCAATGTTGCAATGGTAAAGGTCTGGACTACATGGAGGCTGTTCAGCACCCAGACTCTTCTTCTGCAAAGCCATGCTGTTGTGATGAATGCAGTATGTGGTTTAGCTTTGTCTTTCTGGAATATACAAGGCCTTCCCTGAAACAGATGCTGTCTTGTTGGGAGCATATGTTGTTATAAAAACCTCTGTTTACTTTCAGCATTAATAGGGCCTTTCTAGATGTGTAAACTGCCCATGCCATAGGTACTATTACAACCCCATACCATGAGAGATGCAGGCTTTTAAACTGCCTGCTGATTACAAGCTGGATGGTTCCTCTCCTGCTGAGTCTGCAGGACATGGCATTTCCAAAAAGATGTTTACATTTTGATTTATCTGGCCGCAGAACAGTTTTCTATTTTGCCATCGGTCCATTTTACATTAGCTTTGGCTCAGAGAAGACGGTGGCATTTCTGGATCGTGTGGCTTCTTCTTTGCATGATGCAGCTTTAACTTGCATTTGTGGATTGCACAGACTGTGTTTAGACAGTGATTTCAGGAAGCGTTCCTGAGCCCATGCAGTAATTTCTGGTACAGAATCATGCCTGTTTTAAATGCAGTACCTGCGGCCTTGTACCTTGCGCACAGGGATTTTTCCAGCAATGTACATGGCAAGGTTTCCAAAATCTTTGTAATATTACCTTGTGAAACAATGTTGTTCCACAACTTTTAGATGCCATTTTTTAAAGAACCTCTGCCCATCTTTGCTTCTGAGAGATTCTGCCTCTGTAAAATGCTATTTTATTACCTAGTAATTTGATTTAGTTGCAAATTGCTCAACCTTGCTTTTTTGTTAGTACCACTTACTTTTCCAGCCTTTTGTTTCCCCTATTCCAACTTTTATGAGATGTGTTGCTCCAATTAAGTTCTAAATGAGTTAATAATTTTCATGAAATGTTAAAATGTTTCACTTTCAACTGATATGTGTTCTACATTCTATTGTGAATAAAATACAGGTCTATGACATTTTTTTTAATCATTGCATTCTGTTTTTATTTATATTTATTCATATTTTACATAACGTCTCAACTTTTTAGAAATTTGGGTTATATCTCATCACAATGCTGCACCATTTAAAGTAAAATAAGAACATTTAAAAGCAGAGATGTCAGAATGTAACTGCTGCACCATTTAAGGGAGAAAAGGAAAACTCAAACAACTGGTCAAAAAAGCTGACTTCTGCTTCACGAACAGTCGAAAGAGATGTAAAAGCAGGAGGAACATTATTTTTACTGTTTCACAGATCCAGTAGGTCAGAACTGTTTTGTCCAATTTGCTAATGTTTGAAATAGTAACTGAGTTAGCATGACAGCAGCAATTGAAGGGACAATTTACTAACCCACAACCAAGCTAACGCTAGCTACACTACTCACTGTGTTGTTATTCGCTTTAACATTACATCATGGTATTTGGTGTCATGGTATTTGTTCATTTGCTACGGGTTTATGGTCATGAAGATCTAAAAAATATAAAATATATAAAAGTTTTCTAGCCCAGTGTTTAAATTTGGGGGGCGGAGCTTATAAATGGACACTGAAGTGTATTTGTTTTGCAGATGAGTTCACATAGCAACAACCTTTTCTAGAATCGTATACTGCAACTAAAATGTGAAGGGACATTTGAGAATATTAATGGACTTTTAATGTGTTTAAAATATTTACTTAAGTATCTAAAATGGTTTTATTTTAAAATACACAACAGATCAATATTGATGTAACTTACCCTCACAACTCCGACCATCTGCAAGCAGCTTGTAGCCGCTGGGGCAGGAGCAATGATACGAGCCTGGAATGTTCACACAAACATGGGCACAAAGGAGCCCACTGCTGTCTGCTTTATACACCTCACACTCATTCACATCTGCAGTGAGAGAGAGAGAGACAGAGAGGGAGAAATCAATGGAAAACCAATGACAAGATGGCCAACCATTCTGGATTCAGTAACAGTCAGAGAAAGACAGCCTAGTAGGATGAATAAAAAGATACAAAAAAGCAAGAAAACACAGAACGAATGGAATGGTGGAAGAATGAGAGCAGGGAGGTGATTTTAGACCTTGTCATCCACTCATATGTTCAGTTTGTGTGTCTGGGGCCTCCAGCCAGAGCATTTAACAGCTTATTGGTTGTCATGGACCTTGACCTTGGAAAAACACTGCAAAGGAATGCTAAGCTGCGGAGACAACTAGCCAAAGCTGCTCAGGTAGCTTCCCGTCCTCAAAATATCCAATGCATGGTAAAGATGGAATGATATAAGAACTTTTTGGTACTATATAGAACCAGCTGAGGAACTATTTCACAATGCAAATGGTTCTTTGAGTGTTGTAGTCTTGAAGTCTTGTAGGCCAGTGGACGCTTATGCCTCACCAGTATATATATATATATATATATATATATATATATATATATATATATATATATATATATATATATATATATATATATATATATATGTAATGATGATGATATACATATACATATAATTATACTATCATATGAACATATATAATTATGTTTAACAAGCTTACAGTAATCTCAAAATGAGAAATATAAGATAGACAACTTTGTTGGCAAAATAACATTACGAAACACATTCTAGAGAAACTTACTTAGTCAGAATTATTTACAGTGGTGTCCAGAGAGTTAAATAGCATATTTGTAAAATTCATTGCATGGATGCATGCTGAGGCAAAACCGTCCCTAGAGAATTTTTTTCCCCCAGATTTTCTACTATTTTACCACCATCAACATTGCATGTAAATCTCTGGTCGGTTTACTGGTGATTTTGTATAGTAAATAACATAAGCTATATTTGTGTTGTAGACATGGTGACTCCTGGTTACTATCACCAACACTGCAATAAAATATGAATAATTTAACACCATACCACTCTAAATCAATCAATGATTGTATTAATGTAACTTTTATTGCTCATTTTACTCTCACAGTCCATTTCATTTATGTTTCCTTTGTGTTTTTCTTTCGTTCTTTATCAATTTATCAATTAAAGTTGGGGGGTGGGGGACCAGCAGTGGCAAACAATCAGCAGGGTGCCGACCTTCTCAAGCCAGCTGAGTGTTGCTACGCCTTTGCTATGCTGGTATCTGCTATTGTGTTGCTAGGCTGTTGCTAGTGTCTTCCAGGCAGTTGCTAAGATGCTAGGCTACTGTTACAGAATCCCATATGGTTATGTGTATGTATGTATGTATGTGTATGACTGTAAAGTCGATGATGGGCAGAATGTCCTTTCAGACATTTTCAGTAGCAGTATCCTGATGTTAACAACTCAGTTGACTGGCTACATTTGGGGTAGATTTGATTTTTTGGCAGTCTGCTCCTTTATATGAGCCACTTTTAGCCTTTTTCCATGAAGGTAAAGCATGACTTTTAGCATGTTTCTGTTCATAAGTGATGTGCTGTAGCAGTATACTGTGACTGATGGTTCCTCCCTAGTCTGTTCTCTGTGATACACTGAAACAGGTTTGTATAGTGGAAGGTGGACGTTACCCTGGCAGATGCTGCTGTCCGAGGTGCCGCTCATGTGGAAGCCAGCATCACAGCTGCAGTGCTGTGCTCGGTCCACTTTAGCACAGCGCGGCTTACGGCTGAACGCTGGATCGTTCACCACGCTCCACTCTGGAGGAGCTTAGGGCGACAAGGCAATTGACCACACATACAAATACATGCAGGGTCTGACATGCAGGACGAATAGACAGGCATGCGCTGAAACAAGGGTGCAGGAGTGATTTGGAAACTCTGATTGCTCATATTATGGATGTATAGCCATGGTACAAGGCAAAAGAATAAACATAATCAAACAAATAAAAGGTATGAAAGGTTCATTATATGGCTACAAGTATGTGGGCCCCCTTTTAATGACTGAGTTAGGTGTCCCAGCCACTTCAATAACTAACAGGTGTATAAAATCTAGCATGTAGTCATGCAATCTCCATAGACAAACAATGGCAGTAGAATGGGTTGTACTGAAGTGCTTAAGAACGCAGTGCACAGACTGCAAAATTATGTGGAAAGCTTCCTAGAGAAGTGGCAAAGGAATGCAGTCTACATATTAATGGTCATGGTTTAGAAATGGAATCATATAGGTGTAGTGGTCAGGTGTCCACACAGTGTGGAATAGGTTCATGCACCAGACTACGGACAGGACAATAGTTGATGACGATTGAAGAACACATATTGGACTGTTTACTGAAGCCTTTTTCAATTATTACCCTGTTTAAAAACATTTAACTGTCAATGTATAGTACGAAAACATATTATTTTCAGCTTTATCACTAATTTACCATCATCAACATTCTATATAAAACAGAAGACATATGTGTATTCACTAGTAATTTGTATAGTAAATAAAAATTTGTATTGTAGAGATGACAATCTCTGGTTCCCATCACCATCACTGTAAAGACATCTGGTTTCACACCACACAACTTGGAATCGGTCTCAAACATGTAATTATGCAGGATTAAAAAAAATCAATACTTTAACTGTCTCAATCCACAAGCTTTAGCAACGAATAAACTAGAACTCTCTGGACGAAGAAATCCTTTAAACAGGTTTTTCTGCAAGTCATTTTAATGGCTTATGTTCAGGTCTTTCTTCAGCTGAATCAAGCCTGTAGCACTGGAGCTGAGAAAGACAGCCCTTACATTAAAGAACTTTTGTAATAACTAATAGCTATTACATTTTGGCTTGCTAAGCTATTTTTAAAAAATTGTAAACAAGATTAATTCTACCAATACTTTTTCCAAGTGATCTACATGTTTGTCAAACAAATAACACAGCATGAATTTGTTTCCAGCACCTATTGTTTCTGAACAATTGAGCAATGTGGAGTAAGTGCAAGTGTCACATCTTACATCCTATGGGTCAGCTAATTCTAAACAATTCTATGTTCGTATGAGCTGTCCAACCTAAATCTTTCAGAATCTGCATCAAATAAATTATCAGTGAAACAGCATGGCGATTCATTTTTTACCATAAAGCTTGCTTCATGTAAACAAGGGTTTATGCACACAAGTGTTATATAGTACTGTGCAAAAGTCAGATACCACCGTATTTCTAAGGAGATCCCATATGAAGTTTCCAAAACTAGAATATAGGAATTGACTGAAAGCTCCAGAGAAAATAGGACTACTAACAACCACCCAGAGAACCTGGTATCTGTCCCCATCAGATAAACAGCACTTGAAGCTTTCATCTTTGACAGAGAGGAAAACATCAAGCTCCACTCTTGCCTTAGTTCGGAAAACATCCACAGGTGTTTCTGTCTATCCTTCCATTGTGAGAAGACAGCTGTTCAAGAAGCTCCTCACTGAGTAAAACAGACACATCAAACAAAGAAGATGCTAGTCCTCTCAGAACAATGCCCTGACCTTAACACCACTGAATGTGTTTGGGGTTAACTGGATTAGGAGAAGCAGAAAATGCTAAGCCAACTTTTTAGACCAAACTTGGAGATGTAGCTCTTTAAGGAATTGAAATTGAAATGTATGAGAGCTAGGTAAAGTTAATGATGCTATATATATAAATATATAATATTTTTTTGTTAAATGTGTTTTCTGTTTAATTTCTTATACTCACTGTCTGTTTTCACTGAAATTAAATAACTGAAGAACTTTTGACTTGTTTGCAGTACTGGATAAGATGTGATAGATATGTACAGATTACTATATACTACAGATTTACCTGTCTGGGTTTGGTGCTGACAGCGGCTCCCACTCCAGTTGTGAGGGCAGGTGCACTTGTACTGGTTCGCTCCCTCGACACAGGTGCCGCCGTTCAGACACGGGTTACTTGCACACTGACTCACATCTGCATGTATAAGAAGAAGGTAGCAGTGAAGTAATTAAATAAACTGATATACAAAATAAAATGATGTTCATAATATCACTATATGTTATATAAATATGTATCAGTCCCAGATGATGATTAAGTTAGCATTAATGCAGTGAATGAGGGTATTCACACAGTTTAAAAGCTAGCATCTGTGATGGTATGGGGGTAGGGGATCTCCATTAATGAAAAAAACTGAAAAAAATATATACAGGTTCTGGAGTAACAAATGCTGCCAAATGCTGCCAGACTGTGTCTTTTCAGAGAATGTCTTTTTTATTATTAACCATATTCTGGATGTATTACAACAGCATGGATTTGTGGTCCGACTGCTGAACTGGCCTGTCTGCTCTCCAGGGTGGCCACCCACTAAAACATTTGTTGCATTTTAAAAGGAAAAATAAAACAAGGGATATTGAGTAAGCAACTGAAAGTGAATATCAATCATAAATGGGAAACTTTTCAATTTCAGAACAACAGCAATCATCTCCTCAGTTCCCAAACACTAACAGAGCACTGCTAAAAGAAGAGTCAAGTCCAGTTAAGTTTATTTGTATAGCGCTTTTTACAACAATAAAACTGCACAGGTACTACGTCAGGTGGATGATACAGCGATGCAGTCAAGGATGGAGCAAATGGCACGAATGGAGAGTAGAGCTGGTTGGTGCCGGGTGACAGGGGGGCCCTGGTGGTCAGTCCTTTACAGTATTCGGCGGGACAGGTGGGCGGTTATTTCCTCGCAAGGTAAAAAGAGACTGTTAGTTCTGGTTTGGGTTAGTACAGAGGATGAGAAGCGTTGAGTGTAGCTGGCTATAAAGAATGAACTAAAATGAGAGAAGCTGCACAGGTGCTACATCTGGAGGATACATTAATGCAGTCAAAGTGTAGCAGACGAGGAAAGCTGGTTGGTGCCAGGTGACAAGGAGGCCCTGACAGTTGGACCTCCAACAGTATTCGGCGGGACAGGTGGGCGGTTATTACCTCAGAGAGAGAGAGAGAGAAAAAGAAAAACAAAGTTAGTTCTGGTTTGGGTTAATACAGAGGAGTTGAAGTGATTAACATCAGCCTGGCCCAACTTATTTGAAATGTGTTGCTAGCAACAAATGCTAAATGCGTGAATGAGTGTTGGCCATGTGATGGACTGGCGAAATGTCCATGGTGTACCCTGCTTTCGCCCAAACACACACAAACACACGTTATAGTATCATGTCTTCATATCTTATCATTTTGTACCATTAATTAGCTAATACACATACAGACAGCACTACTCTAGCACCTTGGCTTTAATAAACCAACAGCACAGCAGCTACAGCTTCTCTCACTCAAAATTAAGAAGCAAATTAAATAGGTTTACTTTTTTTTAAATACTCCGCTAAGTCCTCAGCTTCAAAATCCTGTGGGGCATTTGCTGTTGCTTTGTCATCTGACTGTAAGAAGTCCTTTAAAGGTAAATGTAAATGTGAAACTGTATATATTGTTTTAGTTGAATAAGGAGAGCTCAGAACTGACGTACTGTAAACTGTCAATGCTGTTCTTCCTTTTTTAACACAAATCCTGCATTTACAAAACAGGAAAGCAAAACGAGTCTAAACTGTTACATACCACTCCTGACAAAAAAATGGTATAATATATCAGCACACGTTCCAGCCCAGCAGAAACAACAGCTCCAGAGCAGAAATAAATGGATGATGGCACATTTCAAGCCATTTCCAATCATCTGTCAGCAAGCGTAGATGATGTAATCCTTAATCAAGGCTGAAATCAGCTTTATATTAGTCAGCCCTTATATTGAATGTTCCATTTCACCTTAAAAGCTACGCCTTGTACAGGTGACTGCAGGTTGTGCAGAAACTTACTTTTTAGGATGTAACTGGAATGTCGGCACTTTTCATACCCTTTTCTGAATGGGCAAGGTTCAAAGTCTGCACATTTCACTGCAGACATTTTCTTAAACTTTGGGCAACATTTTTTGCACAGCAAAGAGGGAAAGAGGAGAAGAAGAGATCAGCAAACACACCTTAACCAACGTTACAACCCTAACAACAAGCTGTAAGTCACAACCATGCTGTGTGATTTCATCACTGTTTGCTGGTTGAAGGCACCTTTAAGGTGAAATAGGAAATGGAAATGAAACGGACGTGAGGGATGGGCTGAGGCTGGGTTAACTCTTAAATATCTACATATATGTAAAAAAAGTGTTGAGCTTTAATACAAATAGCTATCTTTTAGCCTGTTAGCTATCTGATCAGCCGAGTTTAAGGTAAGAAAATAATAATCAGTCCATCAGTTTAAAAAGAAATGGGTTCATTATCAGTACACTTGGTGCAACAAGTGATTATTCTATTAACAGCACAAGAATGCTTAGTGACATGGTCAATTATACAGAGCTCAGGTGTATTTTAAAGGCTTTATAAAAATGCCCAGCCAATTAGAGCTTAGGACCGGAACTATCCATTTACTTTATACTAAAACATATGTAATGCTAAATCAGTCATACACAGTAATGTAAAGTCTTTGTATGTACAGCTACTGTATAACAGAATAAATACAACTAAACATAAAATCACAAGATGATTGCCAAGTTGGTCAGTGAAATTGCTACTTCACTAGACCGCAGCCTCAGTGGACTTAATCCGGCTTTAACTGATCACACAATGTATATGTGACATTGTGGATTCCCATGGATGCCCAGCGGGCGCACTTAGTATCCCTTAGTAAGCTTCAAATATCTGTGTTTGTCCCTTGTTTTGACATTTGTTGACCCAAACTGAACTGGTTACTGGTCCTGTTCTCTTTGCAGCCCTACAGCAAGACATGGCACAAGGAAGAGAGAAATACATTTATACAAAAAGAGAAACAAAAAACAAAGCATAAAAAGCAGAGAAAGACTTTGGACCGCTGTGCCCCTAATCCTTCCCGTGTTAACGTGATTTCCCTGGAGGCTTTACGCACAAGCAGTCACAGATGTAAAAGCTGCCCTTTCAAATTCGTTTTGTACACGGGTTACTTTTTACCATCTCTCAAAAGTGCTTTTGGAAGCAAAACACCAGAAATAGCTTCATTTAGGCTCAATTTCTCCCCTGGCTGGAAACATACACAAACAGAGATGGTTTGTTTATGGGTCTTTCTGGCTGGTGCTCTCATGTTACCCTCTCCTGCACACGTTCAAGCCTGCTAGGATTACATATACTGGGTCATGATCCGTCCCACTGTAACACTCGGAATGTCTGAGGCCATTGCCAGCTGCGACGCTGAAGGAAGCCATCAATAGCATGCTTAGCATACTTTCATGCGATCAAACCCCGGGCCTGCTTTAATGAGATGTATGTGCAAAGTTAAAGGGATACTCTTCCCAAATATAGTATACCACTGCAGGCAGCACAATAAACAAATCATTAAATTCATTTAGCCAATATAGCCAAAAATTTTAAAAATATACCGATGGTTTAGAACATGAGGGGTGTATGTGACATCTGAGAAATCTTAGAGTTAGCAAACTTCAGCCACACTCCTATCTATTTAAATTCACATTCATGCTGAAGATTTAAACTGACAAAATTATCTTTTTATTCGTCTACCTGGTGTCAATCTAAAGACATTGACATTGGTTGGAAAGATTCTACCCATTGTGCAGTAAAGAGCTTCCTAATGTTCTCAGGAACAACACCAGAAGCTACGGAGCTTTAAGAAACACCTTAAATTAATATATAAATAAATAAATTAATCCATGATAAAACAGAAGCTCAGAGATTCATGTCTAACATTTACACACCAGCATTTAGACAGATTCTGGAACAAGGTAATTTAATCAGAAGAAACAAAGACAGAACAGAGCTTCAGAAATATTTTGAAATAAGACAGCAGAAAATATTAGAGGAAAGTTTTAATCTCATCAGCCAAGAAACTAAATCAGAGGGGAATGTTTCAACAAGAGAATGTGCAGGAGAAAGTTTTTCTTCAGGGTGTACAGGGAAACCAGCACAGCACAGGCACGTGCCTCAGTGAACTGAGGTTTTACAATGCTTACAATGTCTTGCTTGCTTACTATAATGTCATAACACACATCAACATCTGTAGTCAGAGGTCATGAACAATATATTATAGAGCAAAATTACCAGCTAGTCAATCCCACAAACACCAAACACACACAATGCTACTGGATGCTACCTGTCGACCGCTTTGTTATCCTGAAAATTACATTCATATTCTACAGTGTATAGCTGTTATGTCACTGTAAAAATATTGTATAAATACAGCATCTCATCCTCTTTCATCTGTTTTACTGCAAAACTGGGCATTATTTTTTCTGAAGCAGCAAATAATCTTAATCTGCAGTAAACATTTTAACTAAGCTTTCAACTTTTTGAAAAGTTTTCAGCATATACATTTTTATTAGACCTAGTTAGTTTAGTTTAGTTCAGTTTTGGAATTATTCTGTCACTTGTGTTCGCAGTGTGCACCCACATATACACACACACTAGTGAACACAATAGGGGGCAGTGAACACACGTGCCCGGAGCGGTGGGCAGCCCTATCCATGGCTCCCGGGGAGCAGTTGAGGGTTAGGTGCCTTGCTCAAGGGCACTTCAGTCTTGTCCTGCTAGTTCCCTCATGTCTGACAACTGAATGTTAATTCTAGCCATGTACTCAAATAATGAATAAGTACTAATTAATTAAATTTTACTGTAATTTCAGCAGCATTTTACTGCAGTTACAACACACTAAAAATATTGTCTGAACATGTGCTGATATACTGCTCACTAGATAATGTTATAAAACATAGTCAAACATTTGTAGGCTAAAGTGTAGATGCTTATACAAGAAATATAGCTTGTATAAAACCACAAGCGTTAATCAACTCTGCCCAGTAACCCCTGGAAACGCAAGCCTGTGATATAATTGGACGACGCAAGAAGCACCTTTGTTAACATGCGGCCAGCTGAAGAGGGGAAGTGCGTTCAGGTCGGTTGGCGCGACGGAGCAGTGTAAATGCAGCATTAGCGCTTTTTTGCTGTAGCCATCACTGCAAGCCATTCTGTAAATTTAGGACGTTCAGTCAGACTCATTTATACTCAGTGTTAAATACAGATACGCATGGAGCTTTCTGTCCATGTTTATTTTGCATAAAATTTGCTCATTTTCGCAAAGCTAACTGATACGGATGGGACAAAGCAATACCGCTGCAGACGCCACCACTTCCATACGAGCAGAGCGAAGAAGAAACGGCGGGACTTTTTTGCTTGTGTGAGTTGGTTAGAAATTTTAACCATGATGTAACTTCACCACGGCGAAGAGACAAACCGTTGTTTTTCTTCGTTTTTGATGAAAATACAGAACTATGAGCTCATCCACTGCCACCATGTTTTAGTTACCATGAACTGCCCTCTACTGGAAGTGTTGCTCAACAACCATGTAAACGGAGCTGACGCAGACAAGTATGTGGCAGTAACGGTTATATCGCTTGAAATTCACGCAGACATTTCCGCACGTAGAAGCCTTAAATCAGCCTTAAGTTTATTTAACTTCTAACTTGCTAACACAGGTAACACAAACATACTATACATTTATGTACAGCTGCCACTGTCAGGTGAAAGAAACAATTGCAATGTACCGACAGGCCATTAAGGGTGATTGCACGGGCCAAATAAAAAATTTGGCTGCACCTCTGGTGTAAATAATACATAACGGAATACTGCAAAAATTTTATCACCGTTATTGAAACATATCGCGGTAAATACCAAATATATCAAATTATTGTCCAGGTCTAACTGCAGATGGATCCTAATTCTGTGTCTGAATCTGTCTTCCTACAATATTACATTAAAATAACATATGTAGTGTAACATATGTAACATAAAATAACATATGTAGTGTCTAAATTTTTAATTTATCTTTGAATATTTTAAACCAAAATATCACTTACGCAA
The DNA here is from genome assembly GCA_021613375.1 of Megaleporinus macrocephalus. Classification (NCBI taxonomy): domain Eukaryota; kingdom Metazoa; phylum Chordata; class Actinopteri; order Characiformes; family Anostomidae; genus Megaleporinus; species Megaleporinus macrocephalus. The sequence goes on from CM038706.1 coordinate 32,160,432, forward strand.
CTCTGGTTATAAAACAGGTGCTTGACCAAAAAAATAACAAGTGTTTAGTGTTTTTTTTGGTTAGGTATCCCATTAGAACTCTGCACAAAGAAGCTGGGGTCTCTGTAGTCCGGAATGAAACATAAGCAGCAGATCCAGCTCTATTTACAGTAGCCTTGCCAACAGCAGGTTTGCTGCAGAAGCATTTGTGTGACAGAGAGAACGCGAGAGAGACTCAGGAATGTGAGTGCAGGTGTTTTTCCTGACTTTCAGGACATTTAATGCCTCTTTAACGAGAGCTTCATTCAGTGGAGCTCAGCAGCTCGGACCGGTGTGAAGAATGGCGCTCTGTTTTTGCCCCTGCCTTATCTGCCTGAGAATGAGCACAAATCTCTTCTTCATTCGCTGTGTTGCAGTCATTATGAATTGTAACTGTTAGAGCTGGGCCATCCGTTCAGACTATAAATGTTAAAAAAGCGTTTCTGCAAGTGTCAACATGAAATTTCAATAACATATGAGCACTAAGCTAACATGATTGTATTAGATTAATCATGGACATTTGAATATTGTCGGTATATTTAATAATTTTAATAAGTTTAAATATATATATATATCTTGAAACCAACATTACAATATATGTGATCTTGTATGTATCAGCAAAGAGTCACTACCCGAAAACTGCTTACACTACCAGTCATATTCACAGTTAGTGACATATCTACAACCTTCAGAAGAACTATAGTTCTCATGTAATTGACTGCGATTTACGTTGTTAGTTAATGTAACATGTAAGGGCTTCAGACGGCTCCTGGAGTCCTGACCAATGGGAGAGATCGCTTGACTGTAGACACTAGAGACAAAATCCTGACTGTTTGATTTTTTTGTAATAAGAATGATCTAAACATATAAACAGGCATTGTTTGAATTCACAGAAATAATTAGGCCCTGAGGGGTCCTTACTGTAGCTCACCAAGCAAAGACCAGGAAAGTATTTTCTGCAGTATATATGTCATGATCAATGGTGTCGCGTCACCAAAATGGCCAAAAGGAGTTTTGAGTGCTCCAGTTCCTTAAATTGTGTGAGTACAATCACTTTTAATTTCACCCCAGCTGTGAAATAAATGTTTTATTTTGGTTATGGAAGAGTAAGCTTTTTTTACCTGCTGGAATATTTTTTTTTAAACCTAACCTACTATTTTTCTATATGATAAGATTTGTCCCTTTGCCATTTTTAATAATGTAAATCAAAATGTGCAAAACTGCACTATAATAATGCAAGAGACAACAGTATAACTGATGACCGAAACACAAAGATGTGGTTAGCTAGCTACTGTCTTTAGAGTAGTTCTGATAATTTTGCACTGATCACAGCACGTATATGTTCTATGGAATTTCAGCTACAAGAACCTAAAACAACTTTTTGATGAGAAGGACAATTATTGTAAAACATCAGACATAAAACCACTGACTCATATCCTCACTCTGCTATCTCATTTTGTATGAACTTTATGCAAATTACCTGACACATGACATGGTACCTGACACATGACATGGTAACCCACAATTTTAATTGATAAAATAAAATATATTATGTTTGATGATTTTGATAGTTGTGAACAGCTTTAGGCTGCTTTGGCCAAATCATCTAACTGTTGTTGAATAACGATTCGACTTGCTGTAATGAAAATGCAGCATTAACTTGCAGTAGACAGGACGACTAAAGAATTTGTGTAAATAAAAACAGAAAACTATTAACTCCACTAAAACAAGCACACATGGGTCTTTACTAAACTCAAGTTAAAGATCTCTGGATTTTTATAACAGTTTTCAACAGCACCCTCAGCACCCAGACTTCCTGTGTCCATGACCATCAAAGTCAGTCTGAAAAGGATCACAGGAGAATTTTTCTGCTCCAGTAGAACAATGACCTGCCAGTATCCACAGTCCAGGAATTCCACTTATTTAGGGACTGGTAGCATAGTGACACTCCTAGATAGAAAACCCCATAATCACATTCACCCTGCACAGGATCACACTGTTAAAACAAACATGCTGCATTTTTATCTGATAACCACTTTTATAATTATTTGGGTCTATGTACCAAACATTATAATTAATTTATACATGACCATTTCATTCTCTTTATTGTTTAGAATTTAAAAGGCTAATCATCTTAATTTACCTTTGAAACTGATATACAAAAATGGGCCTTATTGTAATTGGCTGGCCCATATTGTGCCTCACTAAATAAGCCGTATGGGTTGAAACATTACATATAAAATCTAATTTTAAACCCTTTTTACTATGGTGCAAGTTTTTACAGCTACTGTTCTGCAGATGGGCCAACATCCTTTCCCCCCTTACATTCACTTCAAAGTTCATAGTTAAAACTCCTTAAAACTCTTTGAAACGGAGACCATTGTAGCAGTCTGAAGATACCTAGTGTCCACATTCTACTGCAAAAGCTGCTATAACTCTCAGCCGCATTTTAGATAGACAAACACCACTCATCACCTCTCTCTAAAAAAGTTATTACCAAACATTAAGTAAAAAAACATCACATGCCAACGCCCTCTAAAGCAGTCTTTTGTTATGATGGCACAAAATTTTGGAATTTTCTTGAATCTGAGAGATCCGGGCACAAGAAACTCATATGCTTAACACTGGGTTAAATCTGGTGATAAGACTACAGACCTTTACAGACTGCACTGATCCCACTCCAGCTGCCATTTTCCTGGCACACACGGGTTCCTGGCCCCACCAGATGATAGCCTGGAGAACATGCAAAGTGCACCTCATGTCCCACCAGATATTTCGAGCCAAATTTCCTCCCATGGACTGGAGCTTCCAGAACAGGACAAGAGGAAGAGGCTAGAGAAAGAAAAAAGGGTAGAGAGCAGAATGAGTGAAGAATAGATGTACATAAGATGTTGTCTTAATGCAAAAATGCATCACTGTATTCACTGTAAAATTTAATTCAAACAGTTCCCCACATATTATAAAAAGACTTAATATAATATAAGCTTGGTGCAAAAACCTTTGGTCCCCTTCATACCTATAAGAAAAAAAATAGTCTTTCAATGATTTTTATGCAAGGAAACAAAATTAAAAATCATTAAAGAATAAAAGCTCTGGGTTAGGAGGGTGTTTTCAAGTAGTGGCCAACACATGCATTCAAAAAAGCAAAATTCACTACTAAGTCAGTAACAGTAAAACACTTGGTCAGCTGCTTTCTATGCTTTTGTCATACTGCTGAGGCGTCGATTTTCCCCTTAAATCTTTCATGTAGGTCTGCCACAGAGGAGCTGCCAGATCCTCTCTGCAGTCCAGCAGAATCCACTGAAGCTGCTGCACTTTAATGACTATTTGTGAGTATTTGATGACACTGACTATGACCGCCAACAGACACAACCGCACTTCCTTAAGCCAAGCAGTGCTTAGACAGTCTAATACAGTTTGTTCTCAGATGAATGAGACTGGCCTCTCAGTCTAAAGGAAGAAAGTAATTGATGAGTTTTAGTCTCTACTAAAAAGTTTTAGACTTCAGAGAAGGCCTAATGAGAGGAATGCATGTCTGTAATTTTAATCCATCCATTCATCCATTATCTTCCGTTTTATTGGGCGAAGGCAGGGTACACCATGGACAGTTCGCCAGTCTATCGCATGGCCAACTCTCACTCACAGGCAATTTAGAGTGACCGATCAACCTAACATGTTTTTGGAGGAAAGGGAAGTACGCGGAGGAAATCACAGGGAGAACATGCAAACTCAGAACAGAACAATGGTGGTGTGGATAAAGGAATGAACAAATGAAAGAATAATGTTGCTCTACTCCTGCCTCTTCCTTTTGACTTTTTTCTTATATGACATAGGTATTAAAGTGTGCCACATGTCTTATCTTTAATCAAAGTGGATCACATTAACATGGTTACAGTCAAATGCAAAAGTTTGGACACCCCTGTTGAAAATAAGTGTGTTTTAAAGCACAATTTACAGTATTTTAATGGCATCACACAGTCACGCTGCCACCATTTTAGTAGGAAACCATGTTCACTTGGGAGCGCAGTAGGATTTTTTTTACATTTGTAATGTTCTAAATTTTACATTTTTACATTTTGTATTGTTCTAAACTTGACTTACCCACTAAACTATTTAAACTTCTTCTCATAGCAGTTTTTAAAAACTGTGTCAGAAGCGTCCAAATATATTTTGAAGTGTTTCATTGTGTTTTGTTTGGTTTTTTCCACCTGTAGTAATGCTGAGGTACAGCTGGGCTACCAGAATGGCATTTTCAAAAGCTATGAATTACTATTTTTATGCATGAATTTAAAAAAAAGAGATAATACCTAAAATGTGCACGAGTGAAGGTATATTTTATATTTTATATATAAGTCAGACACTACAGTTTTTAGAAAAGTGCCATATTTGGCCATATTTTGCAATAAAAGCTTGCATACTTCTCTTTTAAGATTTATGACACCTCCGCAGCTACCTGGGAGCACGACCGGGCAGTAAAGCGTATAGCCGCTCATGTAGATCCTGAAGGTTTTATGTCTTTAATGAAAGCCTTTTGAAGTGTGCTTTACAAGGCCCACCAACCAAAATGTGTGAGATCAGCAGCTCCAGCTGCCTCTGTTACATCACAAACACCTGCTCCAAATTCAGCAAGGCCAAACCGAAAGCACAAAGGTTTTTAGATGGGACATTTTTTACATAAGCCAAAACAGGAGTTTTTTTATTTGTAGACTTATCAGGTCGGAATCATTCCCAAGTGATAGAAACCAGATGTCCATTATGAATATAACGTCTGATGTCTGAGACATCTAAAATATTTTTAAATCCATCCATGGCAAAGAGGTACACTATGTGGCCTATGCGGTATGTTTATTATTAAGTACAGGATGTTCAGACACAATGGTCTATCCTGTATCTCTCCCTCCTGACAGTCCAAAACTGCCTGCAGAAGTAACATGATGTCATGGTGATTATGTGCGCAAGTGTAGATCCTCTACAGCTACTTCACCTGTTTACACTGGGCTGTAAATCCCCTGAAATCAAGCTTCACTATCTATCAGTCTAAGAACCCTACAGTAAAGTTTGGCAGAGGAGGGATAGTGATTTGGAGTTGTTTTTCAGGGTTTGGGCTCAGACCTTTAGTTCCTGTAAAGGATGACATTATTGCTACAGCAAACAAGGACATTTTTTTACCCGATTATATGCCTCCAACTTTGTGCATGAGTTTGGGGAACATTTTCCTGTTCCATCATGACTGTGTCCCTGTGCTTGAAGCCAGCTATCATGGATTGAGGAGTCTGCTGTGGAGGACCTCTAATGGCACTGCACAGAGAGCTGACCTCAAACTCACTGAACACTTTAAGGATGAACTGGAATGTCAAGGCTTCTTGTCCAACATCATTGTGTGGCCTCACTTATTAGACTAAATGGACACAAATTCCTACAGACACACTCAAAAATCTTGTGGAAATCCAGAAGGCTGTTACAGCTGCTAACTAATGCCCATCATTTTATACTGTATTAATGTAATTAGCTGTATTTGTGTTGTTAACATCGTGACCCCTGGTTCCCATCGCCACCACCATAAATAAATTATAATAAAATTCACATTAAGCACTGCAAACATACGGGAAGACTGATCTGCTTGTGGGAACTTGGACACAGAGTTCTGAAGGCTGGTGAGCTTGGACTTCATGATCCGGAGGCCTTCGGTGAAGCGCATCTCCTGTCCCTTTAGAAACTTCTCCATCTGCCGGAGCATGCCCATCACCCTCTGCTTGTCCAAGCAGCCCTAGCACATAAAAAACCCATACATCTATAGTTTAGACATAGATAATCCAAATGGGTACAACAGCTAAATTACAGGCATCCAGTGAGGCAGATACATTCCACGATGAGGGATGACAAAAGGATCTGAATTCCCAATAAAGCAAGGGTTTGCTCTGTGAACTAAGAAGTGGTATATATGTTTGTATTAAGAGCAGATGTGGATGAGGTCATCATGTGAAAAGGGTGGGTATGGTGGTATTGCCGAAAGGAAAAGGTCATGCTTCCAGTGTTTAGTTAGAGCTCAGTGAGCCTTAAAAATCCTTAGCAACATAAATATGAGAACATTTTTGGAGAGGTTCTTCACCGCTAACCTAAAATTTGCAAACTAGTAGTAAAAGGACAGTGAAATACTCCTGCTCTTTATTCATGCTCCTTGTATTTTTAAAAAGTTGTAACTGGACAGTAAATAAATGAAGTGGGGTCTCTAACTATTGCACAACAGTTACAACATAGATATAAATAACTATAACTATGCACTGATAAGGAGCTAAACTGTATTATATAACATACTGCTGCTGTCGGAATGACACCTTGTATCTTCAAAACACTTTATAGTGTATGTAACCAGTCTGTGAAACCAGTTTGGGTCGGTGTTGTTGTTAAATGTTAAAGTCCCGTCTTTGTTTTTGTCATTTAAAATCCTGAAGCAACTGTACTAGGATGCAGTATGTTGTACAATATTCATACTCAATAAACAGAGATTAAACAACATATTTAAATAGAGCCTAATCAGACCATGCCAAAATGAAATATTATTCACACATAATTAAAATATTACATTTTCCAAATATGCAGAACAAAACCAATCGTCTTGCTGGCTACAATCCATTTTAAGAAATGGAATCTTAAACGCACGTAAATCCACCTCCAGAGGACTTACAATGTGTTCAATTCCAGTTGTTACAGGGAAAACAAGCTGCAAAAACAGCTAATTTCTACATTTCTAACCCACTTACACATTTTCATCTACTAGTATTCTGCCTTTAGCTCACACAAGTTCTGCTTTTTGAACAAAATAATGCCTTTGAGCTTTATGCTTGGCCTTATAAGTTGAAGGCCAATCATATCAGACCTCCTGTGTTGTAAACCCATCATATCAGACCTATATTATAAAGCAACTATATAAGACCTCACATGTTGTAAACCCATCAAATCAGAATCCTATATTGTAAAGCAAGTATATCAGACTTCCTAAGTTGTAAACCAATAATATCAGACCCCTTAAGTCACAGGCCAATCATATCAGACATCCTATGTTGTAAATCAGTCATATCAGACCTCCTTTATTGTAAAGCAATCATAATAGACCTCCTAATATGTAATCCAATCATATCAGACCTTGGGAAAGGTCTTTGTGAAAGTTCTTGTAAATCTGAGATTAATCAAATAATGTATTGCTGAACAGATGAGGAGAAGGAGAGAAAGAAGTCAGAGAAGACTGACAGGACTGAAGGAGCAGATCTGATGGAGGTTAGTGATGGAGAAGAAAGCAAGGTAAAGCTGTTTAAGCATTCCGGTCAGTTAATGCTGAATTTAATTTCACTTTAATGTATAAGGATCATGAAATGCTGTCAGCTAGCTTATTAAACATGCAGTTCAGGATCACTGTAGCATACTCGTGATTTATCTGGGCACAGAACGGTTCTCTCACACACAAAACAGTAAGAACCAAAATTAAGTTTATGCTAATCAAAAACAACAAGAAGAGCACTTAGGGCGAGAAAGAGAACAAATGAACGAAAAAAAAAAAGAGAGTGAGACAGAAGAAGAGAGGGATAGAAAAAGAGAAAGAAAAAGAAAGATAGACAAACAGAGAACGAGGAAAGAGAGAGTGAAATAGACAGATAGAGAGAGAGAGAGAAACAGAGGTAGAGAGAGAAAGAATAAGAGAAAGAATCACCACCCTTGTGAACATATTTGATTCAGTAAGTTTCTATAGAATGGAATGTTTCACACCAAACAACACTGAATTACTTTGTATCTTCTCTCATTCAGCTCTTAATTCATCTTTCATAAATAACCTAGATAACTAGACAGACAGATATTCTCTAGTGAACAGTTAGAAGACCTTCGCTCTCCATGAAGAGTGAGTGAGGCTGGCTCAGTGTCTGTAGCGGGTCTGGGTGGTAGCTGTAACTAAAGCTGTCAGGCAGATGTCCTCAGGAACACAGTTGAGCTGCTATTCTATGTTTTAATGATAGGAGGACACTGTTTTATCACAGAAGAGAGACAAGAGTGAAGCTTCTTACCGACAGGAACATAGAATTGGTTTCATCCCAAGGTCAGTGATACAGATATAAATATGACTATAAATCTCAGACTCATTTCATTGGACAAGTGTTTGAGTTCTGGTGCTGAAATAGATAGATAGATAGATAGAGAGAGAGAGAGAGAGAGAGAGAGAGAGAGAGAGAGAGAGAGAGAGAGAGAGAGAGAAAGAGAGAGGGGGGGCTTTCTTGATACATTCCAGAGGATTTACAGTCCAGTGTAAACAGGTGAAGTAGCTGTAGAGGATTTACACTTGCGCACATAAACACCATAACATCTTCCTCACATTTCTCTCTTTTCTTAAGACATTCTCTCCTTCTTCACTTCTCACTCTGACTAACTGCAACGAAAGTTCCACTCAATCTTAAACGCGGCTTTAACTATTAAAGGGCGCATATCACAGAACTTCCAATAGAGTGGGGGAGAGAGATAGGACGAGAGAGACAGAAAGCAGAGCGAGGAAAAAAGAACGGAGAGAAAGGAGAGAGCGAGATAGAGAGATGCGGGGCGGGGGGCTGTTCAACTAACCTGCATAACATCATTACAGCTGTGCAGGGAAAGGATGGACAGAAGAAGTAGAAAGCGATACTGATGTGAGAGAATCATTCTCCAAACTCCAGGTTCTGAAGTCTAGTCCTAATCCAGTGTGATGGCCACAGGGTTCAGGATTTTAGTTTTTCAGGTAAACCTGTTGTGTCGAGCGGAAAGAGAGAAGCTGAGCTCACTACGCGCTGCAAGTGCAACCTGACAGAGTTCAGTCAGGTTATTTCCCACCCGTATTAGGGTAAGCTCTGCCCCTGTGCTACGATTGGCTGGTCCTGCCATGTCTGCATGCGCTGGGGCCAGTTAGTACGTTTATCACACCGGTGGATTCTGATTCCAGTTTTGATTCGGATTCCCAAGAACAGGAATCGATTCAGGAGTCGAGTCATAGTATCATTCATAGTATCGAATCGAATCATTAGAAAGACAAAATTAAAATAAAATAGCCCGCTAAATTATACCTAATTCTAATTCTGCTTGACAAAATTAAATTTTACAATGTCTATGTTTATCTGAAGTAAATCCGCATATGTTCGTTGTGGATTTTTTTTTCAAAGGCTGTCTAGCACAGGGAGAGCAAACTCTGTGTGGAATCGAATGTGAAGGGAGGAATCGATTCTTTTTGTGATCGGCTCCCAGCCTTACTCCCAGCTCTCCGAATACGAGGTGGGGAAACGAGGCATGCCCACGCCTCCACTTATCCTTTACTTTCTTAAAGAGCTCCAGGAGCTAATAATGCAGATGATCGTGCAAGTTATCGGAACCCAGAGACCAGTTCCGCGAGGTCTTTGTTTGAACTGTGAAGAGGCGGAAAGGCGCCATCTGTTGGCTGCGTTCACAAAAATTTTAGTCGCCGGCGGGAAGAATCTCATAACGAATTTTAAACTATTCAAAGCTGTAACTTTACAGAAACAGCCATTTGCATTAATACAAGCTTAGATACAATCACATTTTGCTTACATAAACCCATTAAGACAGAAATACAAATGAACTACAAATCCCAGTGCTCTGTGGTTACATGCTGGTGACATCATCCGTTTTTGTAAAACGCTAGCAAAAATAAATGTATGTGTTTTTAATATAATTTTATTATAACAGTAATATAGTACTACTGATAAATATTTTAAAAATTGGAACATATGTATACATTGATCTTTGTAAGCGGTAATGATTCCAGGACGTTGCTTTATTTTAAAATAATACATATAAATATATGTTTACATGCTAAAAATACTCGCTATATAAGTGCTTTTATGTGTACCATTAATATTAATTTGCATATGGTCGTTTTTCTACCTCCTTTTATTCCTTAACAGGCTTATCTACCACTGTTAACACATGAGCTGTTCTGATTGGCACTGCATTTAGGAGTAGTATTAAACCCCCCAGCATCAGGCTGTGTGTTCTCTGTAGTGACGGAGCTCCATCTAAACCTTAAGTATGAGCTGGTGTGATTCAGGACTGATTATCCATTACCAGTACCTGACAACACTAATACCCAAACAAATCCTTACAGCAATGTTCCAACAACAGTACATGGCCTCGCTAATGTTCAATCAAATCCTCACATCAATGTTCCAACATCTAGGCTTCCCAGAAGTGTAGAGGCTGTTATTGCAAACTCCCCATTGAGATTTTTATTTCAGAAAATACGCTGAAGTGTACAGACTTTTTGACACGTAGTATATTTCCAACACATTATGCTCTCCTGTTGTGGCTGTACGTCACTTTCATTCATTCAAAGCTGGTCGACACCTAGTGATAAAACAGCAGTATTACATTTGATATTAGGGGAATAAAAAGCATACAACTGAAATGTATTAATACAAAATATCACATTGTTGTTTTTATGGAAGCACAATTCTGAACGCAGTCAAATAACAGCAAATAATATTACTTCATGACACATTTTATTAATCTAAACAAATTACTTTTTTACAATATTGACTCACAATCTCAAAATAATGAGCTATTATCTCGCGATAAAGACTTCTTTTCTTGAAATGTTAACCCAATATCTCGAAACGTCTCAAAATATTAACTTCTTATCTGTGAATTTCGACTTAGCATCTCAAAATAATTACTTTATTTCTCAAAATGTTGACTTAAGATCTTTAAATACTACTCACTATTTTAACTGAATAAATATTAAATTCATAAATATATACTTAGTATCTCAAAATAATGACATCATATATTGACGTAATTTATTGAAAACGGAAACGGAAAAGGAGAAAGAAACAACCCAAGCATTTTACTATTTTAGAGTTTTATTATTGTGTTTATGTTTTTTTACTTTAGTTTTTAATGTTGTTTTTTTAGCCGCTTTCCTTCCACTAAGCATGTCAGAAAGAACTGCGCATGTCACCGAAATTGGCGGGCTTTCATGTTATTGACAGTCGAGCTAGCCAATTAGACGCGGGGGGAAATTGTGACGTGTTACTCGACGCCAGCGGCTCGACGAATTGAATGACGGCTGTGGGGCGCATCGCTAACTATGCTGGGCAATTCTGGTTGGCCAAACGTGCGAATGGGAGGGGCGCGGATTCTAGTTCGTCGTCCTCGCGGCCATTTTGCGAGAAGTGAAACGGGCGCCATGTCTGAGGGAGATTACTGCATGCGTCGAAAAAATATTAATAACAGCAACAACAATAATAACAATCCACACTTCCGTCTGCAGTCTCGAACCACGGCAGCCGCCAGCCGACGGGACGTTAACAAAGCTGGGGGTCTCATAGCTGTGTTCACAGCACAAAAATATCATCACCAGTGAAAGAGAGAGGATAATGATGTCTGTTAACCGTCTCACTGTTGAGACGAGTAACCGTGAGTGTTTTCCAGACTGATATAGCTACAATCCTTCATCATCTCTCACAACAAGCCAGCGCCTCCATGAGTGACTGAATGCATCTCACTCTTGTTGCGGAGAAAGGGCAGCTCCGTTTTCAACCATCATGGCTTTTGTGAGCCTCTTCTCCTGCCCCCTAAACCCCGTTCTTGACAAAAACATGACAGACTCTGAGCTGGCAGGGGATGAAAGGTCGAGTAACACCTCTTATCTGCTTCTGTGCAGGTTTATTTGTATTTTTTTTCAGTGGATGTTTTTTTTCATTCGTTTTCCAGCGTCAAGGGCACTGGCTCGTTTTGTTACATAGTTTATGTCGACAGGCCTCCCCAAAGTACTGACCACATTTTAGTGCATGCACTTTGATTCATTTTTTTTTATTATTATTATTTATTTATTCATTTATCAAAGCCAGTGGTCAGTGTGTGCCCACTTCTTATCTAACTGCTTCTCCCTTTATTCGTTCTCATTTACACTCGCGGTCACCCTTTATAATAAACATATTTACAGGGTTATTTTTGTAAAGTCGTTTGAATATTTGAATAGCTGTGACGCGCGCATACCACGCCCCTTTGTGAACCGTTTTGCTCCGCCCTCTATTTACGGGGGGTGGAGGCAAAAAAAGCACCCCTCGCGCCAAAGAGGCTTGTAGAAGTTCCGTGCTGAGTTTACGTGCTTTTAATCTAAACTAGGTGTTAGCGCGTAATGTTGTATGGGTTTTTATGAAAGGGGAGCCCATTTTTAAGGAAACATTTCTATATAATTAATCGCTTAAGATGTCAACAGAGTCATTTAGTGTGGTATGGTGTTAAACGCTCTGTTTTAGAGAAAGTCAGAATTGTTTACAGTGGTGGTGATAGGAAGCAGATGTTTACGTCAAAAAGCCCCTACAAAAAGTTATTACATGAAATGCTTATGAATCTGCTGCCTGTTTGATATGTTTTATGACTCCGTGGTGAAGTGATACCAGCAGAGAGTTGTGAGGCAAAATTGCCTCCCAAAAAAGTGGATTTTTTTACATAAAGCTTACATGAAATGGTTAAATGTGCTGCCTTACATTGAGTATGTTTACGTATAGCAAATAATCAGACAACTGCTGAAATTCAAACTTTGGGTGAGTCTGGCAGTAATCTGATTTCTGCTTTGTAACTGAACAATAAACTTGTACAACGAGACATGACTTAAGAATAACATAAACCTTCAAATTAATGATGCGACTGTATTTAAAAATGTACAAACGGAAAATATGTACAAACTTCATTTAGAAAATGAATATTCAAATCTGTTATTATATCAGCCATGTCGTTTCAGCATCACTCCAGAAGCGTTATGCTGCTGTCTTGCGGTTGCTGGGTTAAATGCTGTATAATTATGATTAGGATTATTAAATGCATTTAAACACGCTTAGTATTTTATCATAGTTTGTCTGAAAACACGTTTTTCATTACATGCAGGGTTTTTAACACAATGTTTTACTCAATATTCTTTGACATTCGACACTATTGTACCATAATCAACATAGCGCAGGTGCACTAGTAGTTTTGGATAGTCAATAAAATGTTTTTTTGTTGTAGACTTGGTGACCTCCTGTTACCACCACTGGGAAAAAAAACAAAAAAAAACAGAACAATGTCACACCAAGCCACTTTGAATCACATTGTTTATGTCTTAACCACGTTTGTGTTTTGGAGAACTTATTTTGCTGTTTGTAATGCTCTTTATAACTTCAGCACAAGTGGGATTTAAATAAAATGGCCCATTTTTTAAGACTACGGAGTGGTATGTTTGGAAACTTTAACATTTAAATACTACAATCAAACCTTAACAAAAAAAAGGATTTATTTCCTCATTAGGAGATGTTAAGATATTTCTGAATAGGTTGTTCAGTTTTCAGAAGATGCTGTAAGATGATATTTTTAGTGTTTAATTGTTAAGGTCTTTGGTAAGGTTCAAGCCCCACAGAGTCATTTCCTTATGGGTGTGCAATAGAGAACAGCTGCTGCCTCTGTTTTTACAGTTCAAAATCTCTTGAATGTTGTTTAAGTCCCTCTTGATAATCCTGTAAAAATCCCCCTTTATTCAATTAACAGGTCGCTTTAATTATTTGCCCACACTGGTTTCCTTGAGAAAATATTGACTTTCATTCCTTAATTATGCAGAAGGCTCCTTTTTTTTTAGAATTTGTGATTATCCTTGGTGTCGTTATGGTGATGAAGCAGTTATTTTTTTTCATGGTATATAGGTTTTTATGTTTTGGATATCGCAGCGATCCAAAAAAATCAGTATTTTATGGTGTGAGATAATTCAAAATGATTTAAACATTAGAAACATTCAATTACACTTTAAAAATCTGTACATTACATTAAAGGTTATGAATGTTTTAGTGTTGTCCTGTAATATGTATGTATGTATGTATGTATGTATATATATATATATATATATATATATATATATATATATATATATATATATATATATATATATATATATATTTATTTATTTATTTATTTATTTATTTGTCGCTGTCCAAAGAAAAACATATATCTGCAAAATGGCAACTTCACAGGTGAGGTCAAAAAAACTGTGAAAGTTTCACACAACACAGAACAGCTGTCATATTTAAATAATGAAGAAAAATAAAGCTTGTCAAAAATGGAAATACATGTTTTTATTTTGGACAGTGTCAAGGTTTTCATTTTATTGTTTAACAATAGGTTAACAATAAAGATCAACTAGCAGAGCCTGTGTAGTGTTCTTATAAATTCAAAATGTTTTTCATTATGTGTTAAGATTGTCTTGTTTATGTCTACAGGGAAGATGGTGAACTGGAGGATGGAGAAATAGACGACGAGGGGATTGGCATTGAAGAACAAGAAGAGGACAACAAGGTGGTACCTGATGTTGCAGAGAAAGACAAAGACAGAGAAAAAGTACGGGACAAAGAAGACAAAGCACACAGACACTCACATAAGAGACACAAGAAAATAAAAGAAAAGCACAAGTCCAAAAGAAGGCGACGGGACAGACAGAAGGTATACTAACCACTTTCTTCTCCCAGGTCTCTCTCTGTGTTGCTAAGTTTTCCCTGACATAGTTTTACTCTTCCCTTTCTCAGCACCACTCCCCATCCAGTGACTCTAGTTCAGACAGCTATGACTCTGATTACAACCATCAAGACAGATCCAAGAGCAAGAAGAGCAAAGGCACCTATCGTGACTACGAAAGCCAGTTTGCGCATGTAAGTTTAAGTTCAGTTGTTGCGGTTAGAGGCTCCACATGAGGATCATGACATTTAAGTCGATGATTAGTTGTTATATAAATAATTTTAATTAGCCATTTAGTGGCCAGAGATGCTGACATAGATGTATGTGTATATTTACCAGTATTAACTGACACACGCCTATAACTGCTACTAGAAGCTTACAGTGATGATATATTACAGACCTGCCAACCTTTACGCATTTTGCGTAGCAGATACGCATTAAGACATCAAACTAGACTGCTACGATTTGTCTCTGCAAAATAAGAGAAAAGCCATCGATGGCTTTGAGTTCAACTGTCTGTGCATTCACACGCTAGGCAACTCGTCTATAGGCGTAACCGCATTGGGCAGCAACCTGTTGGGAAAAGAAAACTTCAACCAATCATAGTGCTAGTTTTAAACTCTTCAAACAAGCTACAAGCGGAGAGCCATCATAATGAAAGTAACGGAATTAAGTGTAATCCCTCTCAGTCCCTCTTCATACTGTGACTGGTTTTAAAGGGAGGACGGGGCTAAACGCAGTTTCAAAGGTAACTGGAAGGAATGGGGATTTTCAATGTCAAAACTAGGCTACTGAAAAACTTGCTTGTGTAAATAGCACGAGCGTAAATGTGAAGCTTGTGAGCACAGAAAGAAGTCCTGTGTGCGTGTTTATCATCATATCAGCTCAAACCGCCTTTTTTACTTTCGTTTCGAAAGTTGTCCTTGTGTGCCATGCGAATCACCTTCGACTGCTTTCTGTGCTCGAGTGAATTTCTTTGTGCTCGAGTGTTAGATTGGGGTGGTTTTGTTTTTTATGAGCGTTCACTGATTCTCGTTGCCCACTTGCCTGTTCCCCCATGAACTTTAAACTCAGGTTAAGCCACCTATAGCCAAAACGCAGTTGAACTAGCCGCATGTGAACTGTGAGTGCACGGCTGCTATACACTTGTTTGTAAGATTCATTGCACATTCAGACCTGCGAAAAGCCTTTATTTCACAAGTAAAATTTGCAGCTTTAAAAAAAATAGCAATTTTTAATAGTAATCCATAAAGTCAACAGATATAAGTTCAGAGTCTAGAACGCTGTGTACATGTGAACTATGAAATGATTCTACCGTACAGTTTTTAGGTAAATGGCATCCAAAATCACCACCATGTTTAAGTGTAGTTTAGTGAGAATTGTAATTTAACACATTAAATGTTCATAATAATAACAGATATCAGCCCAGGGATTATTCAGGCAATAGTTTAATTTAATATTAATCTCAAACTGTTTTTTGGGTTTTTTTTGCCAATATTAATGCAACAAGTACTGTATTTGAAAGTCTGTCAGAATGTTCCAGTGTGATGGGGCATAACTAGATTAAAAAATGGCAATGTAATATTCTCTGTACATTGACTGCAGGATTATTTTAATCAAATTATTTCTGCTGCAATGTTTTGTAATTTAGAGTGGTATTATTGTATTGTCCTGAAAGTACAGTTAATATCTTCTAGAAAGTGTTATTTATAATGCCCAATGTATTTAAGACACATAATATACCACAGGCCAATACAATTTCCAAGTATTTTTAGGTTTAAATTCTGTTTAAGGGACATATTTATAGAGATTTTCAGTTACCATATGCCAAATGTCTTGGTAAAAAAAACATTGGAATGTATTGCAAAATTTGAAGTGTATGAGATATATTCCCCTTTCATTAAAGGAGTTTCTTCATGTTCTCCTTGTATGTTGAATAACTAGATATGGTGGTGAAGTAAGTACTATGTGCTTAGTAATAAGTTGTGATGAGCGATGAACTTAATCAATACTGATCAGCAAATTATCAGCCTGATCTTGCGCTGTGCCGCACCGTGCCATGCTGTGATGTGCTGCGCCGCCCCACCACAAGAAGTTGCTACTCAAAAAAATTTCCCAGGTTGGCAGGTCTGTATATTAGTAGGAATATGTGAAGAGCCCAGAAAGGAAATGACTGATTAGTTTGCCAAGTAGGTGAAGAAATTGGAGCTTTCTATGTAGCATTAGATAGCTGGAAGCTCCATGGTAAACTGGTCCAGAATGCAGTCCAGCCCAAGCCCTCAGACTTTCTATTTGTGATTATTCAGTTTTTTTATTGCCATCACTTTAATTCGAGATGTTAAATGGGATGTATGTATTTACATTTTAACACTTAAATTTTAGAGGAAGTTGGAAAACAATGTACCTTACATTATTGAGAGTGTTTCCACCCAGGCTGCTTTTTGATTTAGGCACAGTACAAGTCGTCCAGTCAGAACAGAGCTGGTTTGCAACTCTGAAAAGCGCTCTGTTTATTTATAATGAATTAAGAAAGGTAGAAAATAGTTGTACATGAATCCACACAAATGTTATAAGTGGATCTTAAGATTGGCTGTTGAGATTAATGATATTGTAGTCATCTCAATTAACTGCAGTTAGGCAGTTTTGCAATAATTGGCCCCCGCTACCTCCTGCCTATCCTAAATCCATTTTCTTGTTGTCTTATGTACCTTGTCTCAAGCATGGGCATGAACACAGTGCAGGTCGTCTAAAGCTATCAAGATCGTCACAGCGGAGAAACAGCGAGAGTGAGGACAAATACGACTATGACGAAGACCAGGATGACTTCAGTGAGGAACTGTCCAAATACAAACAAGCAAAAGAGACAACCATGTCTAGCCAGGCCAGATCACCTAAAGAGCATAGACCAAGCATGAAAGGACAGCAGTGTAAGTTCAGAGTTGTTGCCTTTTAGTTGTGGCTTCATGTTAATCATTTAATCCGTTTCAAAGCTTACTTATGTTAACAGCTACTGTAAGCCTCATAAAGTTTGTTATAGGTTTCTTTACTTGTGCATTTTCATGTACAGGTATACAATGTGACTTATATTATATATATCTCAATGGGATATCGTCAGTACACTTTCCAGCTACATGTCAAATTATAAATCAGCATAATTAGTTGAATTCAGTTAATTCGCATAATTTTGGTCAACTTTTGACGTTGACAGCAGTGGCGGAATAAACTGGATGTTGATATTTTTGAACTCCTAACACCAGAAATTGAGCTCCTCCTGCCTTTCTCCACTTTAAATAAACAGTCCACACTGACAGGGCTGTCTTGTAATAATTTTCTATGGAGGACAGTTTTTTATTTTTCTCATTATTATTTTTGTTATTGTTATACAGAATTTTCATTTTGGTTGTTTATTTCACACACACACACACACACATATATATATATATATATATATATATATATATATATATATATATATATATATATATATATATATATATATATTAGCACTGAAAAACAGTTCCCAACTGTTTGACTATAAAGAGAAGATCATATTAGTCCTTTAATACCCAAGCTCAAATAATTAGTAATTAAAAATTATTACATAAACAAAAATTAATTAATTAATTAGCTTAGTAACACATTGTGCGTCATAAAAACTGATTCGTATATCACATTATTTTTTTTTGCCATATCCTAAATATTTGTATTAGATCAAAGAAATAATGTTGACATGCATGTATGTATGTATTCATTTATTTATTGAATATTTTTACACTACAATCTCACCTCATCTCTACACTCATCCATCTCAGTTGGCAGTCTGCGTGGTCGAGGCCGTGGCGGAAGCGCATTGGGCCGGGGGCATGTTGCCCTCAACAAAAACAAGAAACTGAAGAGCAAAACCTGGGGCAGAGGGCGAGGCCGAGGCGGAGAGCATGGAAATTTGGTAAGGTTCTCTAGTGACCTGTAATGATTTCAATAGCGAATTGGCTTTTGTTAAATCACTGTGTTCTTATGACTCTTACAGGAAGCCAAAGGCCAGCAAACTTTTCAGAAAAAGCGTCCAATCATGAGTCAAGAGTTCATCAATCAGCATACAGTGGAGCACAATGGGAGGAACATCTGTAAATATTTCATTGAGGGTAGATGTATTAAGGTAACTCTGTTCAGTGACTTTTCAAAGTATTATGTTGGCTAAGGCTTGAACTTTATGATTTATAATTTGTAATTATCACTATCCAGGGGGACCAGTGCAAGTTCGAACATGACAATGTCATCCCAGAGAAGAAGAAAGAGCTGTGCAAGTTCTATGTTCAGGGTTACTGCACCAAAGGAGAGAACTGCATTTACATGCATAATATCCTTGAACGTTTATTTAATGAGCACACCATTGCTTTTATATTTAAATTTGTAAGACTTAAGTGGGAATTTCACTTTCATCTTTTATTGTTTTAGTTTAGTGCTTGAGATGTAAATAGAGGTATTTAGTTGCAGGGCTCATTTTACCTGACGTTGCGTAACGTCATGTCACATTGCATCATGTGTCAGACTGGTAATATACAGTGGCTGCAGGTAAAACATAAACATCAGTTCATATTGATCCAGTTTGCTACTTCTTTACAGACTTAAGTTAAAAGATATGAATGCTAGGCTAGTAACAAAAGCTAAGGGAAATTGCTGTTAGCATGTTTGTGACTCAGTGTCTGTGCCGGTATGCATATCTCCATTAAAACAGTTGTTTCAAATTCTTAGACGCTGCCTGATGTGATGCAGTGCAACATGATAAAATCGTCACAAAACTATCCTAAAGCAACATTTTTGACATCAGGCAGTGTATTCATAATTTTTTTTGTGTGGTTAATCAGAAATTATGCAAAGCTCCCTATTAATATTATATTTTGTTTTCTTGTACTGATCCTTAACATACGATTGCAAATGAATATCCGTGCAAGTTTTTCCACACAGGAGCTAAGTGCTACCAGGGGGACAACTGCAAATTCTCTCACGATCCTTTAACTGAGGTCACCAAGGAGTTATTAGATAAAGTAAGAGCTAAACTTTGTAAGAGTGCATCTGATTATTCTTTGACAAAAATTATAAAAAGGCTGTCAGTTAGATTCCCATGTTTTTTTTTTGTTGTTGTTTTTGAAAGATCTTGAACACTGATGACAATCATGCCCATGAGGATGAGCTGGAGCTGGAGGACCTGAGGAAGCAGGGTATAGCTCCCTTACCCAAACCACCTCCAGGGGTAGGGCTTCTGCCAACACCTGGTTCTGGGAGCCCACAGGATGGAAGCAGGAAGATCCCCTCTCTGTTTGAGATTAAAGTGCAGCCAACTGTTGACTTGGCCCAGAAGATAGCTCTAAGGTACCTCTAGGCCTGCAGTGATTGTGTAATTGACCAAACACATTTACTTTTAAGTCAAAAGCATCCCAGTCTTAACTTCTGTCTGGTGCAGCAAATTAATAAGTGATTTATGGGTTTGGTGTGAAATGGTTTAGATTTCTTGGGTATATGTGTGTCATGATATTATGCAGTGTATAGGATTGTTTTCAGCAGTGGGGGGGTGTCACCCCTACCATCTTTGGTAGTTGAATATAAAAATGAAGCGCCTCCTTCATTAAGTGACAGCCATTTCACCAACCCTGCATTAAAGAAGACACACATCTTAGAAAGAATACATTCGAAGGGCTTTTACACCGGAAAACTTCCTCTCTCCTGTGGAGGTGTGTGTGTCCTCCTTTTCCCTGAAGCTCAGTGTTTCTGAAAAGAATTGGGAGCTTTGTAAATGTTGCTGTGATGTGACACAATTGGCCAACATAGTTGGGTGTCATCACGTCTCCACTTTCTGTAGCCAATCCGTACGTTTTTAGGACATTTCATAAAATTCAGGGTGCTGCAGTTCTTTGCCCCACACAGCCTGTGTGATTATTGCGAGTCATATATCGGCATCAGGTCATGAGTCGGTCATCGCAGATATACGTTTACTTCGCCCTATTGCCCAGGCCTAGTTGATAGTAATAAAATAGTAAAAAATATGAAGATAGCAAGTTTTCTTCAAGGATTGTTTTGTCTCACAGCGTCCTACATGCATGAATGGATTGAAACTTTCTCAAAAGTATTGTAAAAAAACTAGTCAGGCAGGAAATTTATAAAAACTTTGTGACTTTTGTGAGGAAGTTTTTAGAGGTGGTCAATCTTTATGTAGATTTTTTAAATATATTTCTGATATGAAAGACAAATTTCATGATTGTGATTGTGATAGGTACATCTCTGTCTTTGTGAGGAATTGAGGGATTCAGACTCATTTCTAGCTGGCTGATAATGTCTTGGTCAAATGATGCCATTTTAATGATAATGGTTGTTTTCTCTTTTAGACCTAATTTCTACAACAGTACATCTCCCCCTCCTGGACAGTTTCAGAGTACAGGAGGCTCTGCTCAGTTCTCTGGTGCTCCAGAGGACATGCAGGCTGACAACATGATTCCTTCATCAGCCCCCCATCAGCCCCCACCTCCAGGGTCCCCTGAGTCTGTGGGTGGCCCTTCCCCTCCCTTCTCAGGCTCCGGCATTCCCCAACCCCCCCCAGGACAATCACTGCCTCAAGGCTTTGGGCAAGGCCCTTCTATTTCACCAGGCCAACACTTTCATGGTAACCTGCAGCAGATGAACCACCAAACTCCTCAGATAAACCAGCAGGGGGCATCACTACAGTCTGACATGCAGATGAACATTCCCTTTAAAGCTATGGGTCAAATGCCTTCTGACTTTTTCAAAAACCTGTTCAGCAGCCACTCGCTTGGCCTTGGAGGTAGGTCTCCAATTTGATTACTTTGTTTACATTTCAGAAAGATTTTGTAGGAATATAATAGTAGCCATTGTCAGTGTTTTGATAGGTGGGCTAAACGATTAAAAGTTTTATTTGGAAAAAGTGCAGTTTTAAGTTGTTTTAACATTTTTATTTACAGCAAGTTGTAACATTAAAGTTGTAATAATGTTTTCCCAAACTGTTTTACTCTAAATTTGGAATAAATCTTATAAATAAACTTTGGTAGGGTCATCATTTAAGTATTTTATGTGTACTTGCTTGAGAGTATTTGTGAGAGATATTGACTTGCATAAAGTTAACTTAAATTTGTAAATAGTTATTCTTTAAAAACTTACATAGCCTATAGTAGTCTCTGTTTTCTCCCTTTCTTCAGAAGAGGGTCTGTCTGGGTCCATGCAGGACTCTCAGCATAGCTGTGCAGAGTCCCATAGCATGCAGGACTTCTTGCCTGCTGTCCAGAAGGCCCTGCTTCTACACCTGAACCAGAATCAGCATGAATCTGACTCACATAGGCCTGATGGGAAGCCCCCTGTACCTTCTGGCAGAGACAAAGGTTAGGAAGTTTAGTATTTATCAAATGCATGTATGCGAGCTAGGGCCAATTATACATTTAATTGTCTTAGAATGGAATTATATTTTTTACCAAATTGTTACACCTAACATGTAACAGTGAAAGTTTAAATTTAGCAATTCAATTCAATTTTGTTAAATGGAATAACAAACTATTGCTAATGTGAATTTGCATGTGCTATTATTTATTAGTTATTTATTAGTTATTATAGAATTAGTTATTGCAAGTGCTCTAATTCTGCTAGGTTACATTGTTAATAGTTCAATTTTCATTCAATTATATATATATATATATATATATATATATATATATATATATATATATATATATATATATATATATATATATATTTGACAAATGTTAAATAGCCCCAATGTATGTATACATGTACTGTTTTAAATTTTATTTTATTTATAAACTTTTTTAGTCATTTATGTAAATGAGCTAAAAGAGTAGTAACTGCATATTGAGTAAGGCACTCATTTTAATATAAAAAAATTCAATTTTTTAGATGAAACCACAAGCTGGTATTCCAGTGACGATGAGGATGGCAGCAGTGTGACAGCCATCTTAAAAACTCTCAAAAAACAGAATGAAATGTTGAAGACCCAACAGACTCAGCAAAAGCTTCAGCAGCCTGGTGGCCCGCCAGCCCCCCTTTCAGACCCCAGACTACACAAAGAGAGGCCTCTGCTTAATGATCCCCGGCTGAAGGTTGACCCTCGACAACATGCTTCAGATGTCAAGAAGGACGTAGATGCTGTTCTTGACCCCAGACTGGCCCGAGACCTTCGCAAGATGAAGCCGATGGAAGCTACTTCCTCCAAGGTGGACTCTCACCGTCACCCACATCCTATCTCTTCCACATCTCAGAAGCCGAGTGCTGGCGAGGAAGACGAGGAGGGGGAGAGGGAGCTGAGAGAGAAAGCTGCCTTGATCCCCCTGGATCCAAGTCCTGGAGCCATGCTCAGGGACCCTCGCTGCCAAATAAAGCAGTT
Source organism: Megaleporinus macrocephalus (assembly GCA_021613375.1). Lineage (NCBI taxonomy): Eukaryota > Metazoa > Chordata > Actinopteri > Characiformes > Anostomidae > Megaleporinus > Megaleporinus macrocephalus. The sequence continues at coordinate 32,183,356 of CM038706.1, forward strand.
CAGCCATATTAGAGTGGACATCCTCCTTCAGCGCCCAGCGTATGCTCACAGTGTGGTTTGGGCTCCAGAGGACCTTATCCCTCTGCTGATCCCCAAACAGGAACCCTCAATCAACTTGCCTTTACCCCCCCTAATTGCAGATGCCCAGCTGAACCGTGGCCTCTCATCCCCTCCAGACCATCCCCCATCTTCTTCACTAGCCCCCCCAGACCCTCGCCTAGCGGCCACCCGCCTTAAGGAGGGTGCGACTAGACTGGGAAGCCCCCCTGGCAGAACTCTTGAGTCTCGTTTTAGCACAGAGAAGCCTACTGACCCCCGCACTCACAAGGCGTTAGATCCCAGGGTCATTCGATCTGTAAGCCTGGATTCCAATCTGCCTTCCATGAGAGACGGTTCCTCTGCTGGATCGGTGGATCCAAGGCTGCACCGAAGCACAGCTGGAACCACAGGTCAAACAACTACTTCAACAAAGCCTGATTATGAGAAGCTACCACCATATGCCCCCCGCTTGGCGGCTTCTACTGGGCTGGAAAGCCCCACAACGCTGCTCGGGGGCATCAGTTTGTATGATCCTCGCAACCACGCCTTGCTCTCCCCAAAACGAGAGACAGAGGAGCCTCCGAAAAAGCCAGGCATCCTAAAGCAGTCACAGCAACGGGAAAGCCCTCCACCACAAGTGTCACCACCACCACAGGCACCTGAAAAGAATACTGATGAAGACATGGACAGGAGTGTGGTATGTCCACCAGTTCTGCCTATGCCCACAGTGATACCTGGGCCTGCCTGCTCACCTGTCCACGTGGCAGCACCTGCTATGCATAACTTGCCTATTCCAGCGCTTGCAGGACTGATACGCCCCGCTTATACCGATCCTCGACAAAACAAGCAGAGCGGACAGACTCCTGGAGTGCAGGAGGAGGAACGGGAAGGAGACAAGGAAGATGACACAAAGGACCGCCCACTGCGGGATGTCTTTAAGACTTTTGACCCTACGGCCTCACCATTCTGTCAGTGAATTTTCTGTGTCCAGGGGTGGTCCATGTTGGGTTTTCTTATTGTGCTTTTTTTCTTGTTCATGTTGCTGCTCTTTGCTGCGCTAAGCTGTGCTTTACCTTGTTGCTAAGTTAGCTTAAATTAGCCAAACGTCTCTCTTGTTAATTATAGATAACAAATATATAAGAACTCGCTTGCCACCTACTGGGTCAATATGTACAGACAAAAATTACTGTGCTGTTAATAAAAACAAGCTAAACTGAAAGGGGAAATGCACTGAATTTCCACAAAATGTGCTGCTTTTTGTTGAAATGGCCCATATTGTAGAAAGTCTCCCTTGCTTTTTTTTTTTAATCAAGGAATAATGTGAACTTTTACATTTCATATGGTACCGTTTACTCCCCAGTCTATAAGTATATAGTATATAAACACTAAGCAGAAAATAACCTGTTTTGAATTCACCTGTTTGATCCTACCCTTTCGTACACACTGGCAGCAACTTTTCACCTTTTGTTTCTAAAATCGCTGGTTGTTTATCACCTGTGGGTGTTTCAGAGGCTTAAGGCACTGTTGGATGGCATTGTTACACTGATGCCAAGCACAGGTCAAATGAGTTACCACTAAAATTAAAAATCCTGCAGAGACAGCTTTTGTTCATTTTTGTTTAATGCCTGCATAGTCTGTCACTGTCTGTGCAGTCAGTGTGTGAAGAAAATGATGTTTGGTCTTTACCATTGCTGTCTATTTGTGGCAAAGGCATCACCAACATTCATGTGTTACTAGTAGGAACAAATGTCTAGGAATCATTAAAGGTGCATCTCTTACTTTATGCTAGTAATCGACTGCTCTTGAAAAGAAGTTATGCTTCATTGTATCATGTACCTGTTAGTGTGAACACTGGGTAAGGAATAAGGTCAGGTTGTAAAATGATCATGTATAAAGTGATGTGTGAATAAAACCATGCACCTTAAGGGAAAACCTTAAACTGCAGGAACAAGATTTTAGCCCTTTATGACTCCTGCAAGCACTAATTTCACCTCCTTTACGACTGTGAAGACCCGTCTTGCTTTTGATCTAAATGGTCAGCAATGAAAAATGCTCTTTAAGCAAAGCATCTAGTGTGTAGTTCTCTGTTGTTTCTACCATTGAAAACTATTGAAAAAACACCCAATGTGAAACCCCCCAGCACCTTCACAGAACTTTATTCTCTCTTCACTCTATCTTTGTCACTGTTTTTCATATTTATTTATATTTGTTTTGTACATACTTTTAAATCCTATATAGTAACATTTTCTTTAGTTTTTCTGTGCATAATGAACATGTATATTACAGTGCCACATAGTTATATCGATTAGACACTTGAGATTTACTTAGAATACTGCATCAGGTGTTCTCAGTACACTTCTTTCTGAATTTACTTTGCTGGTGTAAAGATGTAATTACACAGATATGAGGGCCATGGTGAGATTGAAAGGAATGTGTGTTGTGGTATGCGGTTAAATATAAATATCTTAGATCTATATATAACATGAAGCTGTGCTAAGATTATAACAAACATTTTTTACGAAATAATGCTGTGCTAGGCTTGTATTATTGGAAAGTGTATGTGGTCAAATGGCTAATATACCGCCAATGTTTTATTTTCTCCTTCCCGTCCCCAAACACATTTTCCAATTATCTGTGATGATTTGGGCTAAAGAGACAATACAAGCAAGAAATCGGTTAAGTTAATCGAAGGAATTTCTTTTTTATATTCAAGGTGCAGCTTGATATCTTTTGAGCACGTTTTTCTTTCACAGTCCCCATTACGATGAACGGTTTTATGTATTAATTTTATTTTCATATTTCTGTACTGGTTTGTTTACCTCTTGAAAGGACATTGAAAGATGTCAGTCATGCTACTTTGCCTTTTTATTATTGTGTCTTAAATAAAATGAAAATGATGTGAGCTTTGATAACCAGTTTTCTATGTAGTGTATGTGTTATTTAAGTGTCTGGATGCTTTATTTATGTCTTTCAAGGACACTGATGGATGGAACAAGACTGGGTGCTGCAGGATGCAGTGAAGTCTTGCGGAGGCCCAGGTCGTCTGTGTCAGGACTCAGCTGCTCCTGTGCTCTGTGGATGAGGAGGTTCTTTTTCCACTGAAAGCAAAGGGAGGCTGCCTTTGCTGCTTCAGAGTTTGGCTCAGGTTGTCTTAAGCCCTTCCACATTGCAAAGAGTAAAGCATGAGGTCAGTCAGACAGAAAATGCAAGTCAGAATGATTTGTCCTTTTATATAAGGCTCTAAATGTGTATGCAGCTGTGTATTGTGCTCATATGGGTTAAACATTACTACTGTGGGAGTAATGTTTTATAAAATCTTTATAAAAACAGTTCGAAGGCCAAAATGAGGTACAGAAAATGAAATTAAGGCATAAGTGAGCACATGGTGGCACATGTTCTAATTTGCAACACTGCTGCAATAACCCGGAACTGGCAAAGCACTCACTGTAGAAAGTGACTTTTACATGTATTTACATATTGTGCATTTATCAGTAGGTCCATACATAAGTCTTTATACAGGTAGGATTATTACTTCTTAATAAAAGAAACCAACCAGCACTGAAACTACAAGTGTAGGGTCAGTTTTGGTTTTTGGTATATATATTTTTTTTATTATTATTTTGTTCCACCTTAAATGATGCAGCAGTCACTATAACGGTTAGGCGGTTATCAGGAAATGTTTTCTTGCATTAAAAGAATAATTAGGATGTTTTTATGGAGTTACTACACTGAGTTACTGCATTGTAGTAATTATATGAGCATGTCAGGAAGAACCGTTCAATGGATAGAATAAAGAGCTAGAACACTTTTTGTGTTATTGAGATGTTTAAGAAGCCATTGACAAATGGAGGACAGTACAAAAATGCAAGGGTGAATCTCTGGCATTAAAGAAGAGAAAATACGAAGAAGACAAATAGAAAAAGGCAGACACTGAGACAACGGCAGAAAGTCTGAGATCCAATATAGGATCTAAAGAAGGGGTGGGTGGGTGGGAGTGTCCAGGAAGTTGCAATAAACTGTCTCAGAGTTTTGCAGTATACAGCATGTGAAGGATCAAGCTTGTGTGTCCCATTTTATCGTTTGTCCCATCATGAAGCAAAGCGACAAAAGCAATATTATTTCACCACACTTATGTACTTAAATTCAAACAGTTACAAACATGATGATTAATGTTTATTACCTTTATACATGCAGTCTCAGCGGCTCGCACCCCCTGGATAACAGTCTGCAGCAAGTTCTGTGCATTTTTCACCAGGATTTCATCGGATGATTTGCATCCAGGAGTCACTGCATTGACACTAGAGAGACACCATGCACCCCTTGGGTCACATGAGATATTATATTTAATTGATTAATGCTTTGTTTATTAATAACTGTAGAAAAGGTGTTGAAACGGAAGCTGAGACAGTAGGAATATCGAGTATGTGAGTCCCCCAGACACTGGTTATTGAATGCATCTTGATATTTCTCACCTGGATATGATGGTAAGCTGGTTGGTGATAGTGACAATCTGTTCTATGATGATGGACAGCTCCTTATAGCAGCGTTTGTCTAGGCAGTGGTCTGCTATCACCCTCACAAACTCTGTGATGGACTGGCAACTGGAGATCACGTCTTTAGCTGATGTTACAAAAGCGTCTTTGCTCTGCAAGCCAAATGTGAAAAATTGCTGAAGAGAACGTTCACAATACTTGCATAACTTACTTTTCAATAGGTTAACTTGCCTGAATGGGCCCTTTTCTTTTCAAGTACAGGGTCATGTGATAGATTTTGTCAGCCATTTGTTTAGTCACCTCGACAATCTGGTTACCATGGGCATCCCATTGTTCTGCCTCACGCTTCAGAAACAGTGAGTTGTATGTAAGAGTTGGATCCACAGACCTAAAGACTGTCATTCCAGCACTCTTCTTCTGAGACAACAGCTCCTACATGATGTACACACAAGGTATTTTTACAGGATGTGAAAGTATTGAATTTGTCATTATTCATAGTCAAAATGTAGTTACCATTTTAGGTTCCTGGTTGTCCACTGGGGATATTTTTTCAGGATTTATTTGTTTTATCACGTCTTGTCTATGCGGTGTTGTTTCCTGAGGAAAGGAGCATACTGTTTCCAAGCTGGACTCTTTGGCCTGCAAACCAAGCTTGATTTGCTCCTTTGTGACTTGAGGAATTCCGTCAACTTTGTAAAGTTCAGATACTAGGTAGTGCGCTTTGGCTGACCAGCACTGTGTCTGAATGTCAAGGCTTGACGTTTCAAAGACAGTCTGGGTCTCTACCATTAACCTGGCTCTACTTACTATTTCTGATATTTGAAACAGAAGATGATCATTAATCATTCTCAGACTGGACCGCTCTCGTGGATCTCTAATGAAATTAAAACAGTCTTGTATAGATTCTGTGGCTGTTTTAACGTTCCACAAGAGCAGTTCTGCGCTGGCCTCAAACTGTTTGCGACCCTCATCGGGTTCCAAGGAATCTTTTTTAATTATTATTAAACATGCTAAGGAGATGATTTTTTGAATCATTGTTGCATATTCCTCATTAACTTTGCTCAAAAGACCAGAAAGTGCCCTCATTTTAACCTGAAGTTGTCTTTGTAGTAGCTCTGTTCTTGCAAGCATCAGGACACCGGGTCGGGAGACAGTATCATGATCCTGTGCGGTCTGTAAGTAGACTTCAGTAAGTGTCTTCACCCCATCTTGATATTCTTTCAAGAGTTTTACTTTATAACTATCTCTGTAGTTTAAGGAAGACAGTCTTGCAGCCTCCTGGATTCTAAGAGAGTTTTCCGACATTGCTGCTAACCATTTTTTGGGCGTCAACTGATGTCTGCTTTGAAGCTGTTCCCTGCCGTAAGTAGTGCCTGTTCCCAAAACCCTATCAAGCGAGTTTAGCAAGACTTGAATGGATAATGCCCAGAGCATACAGGGTCCGTCTAGGTCAACAGGCCGAGTTTGTTTTGAACTTAGGAGGTCTGTAAGATTCTTTGTGTTGGTTTGAGCCTTTTGGAGCTTGTTTAGTAAAGATGTTATGCTCTCATGGGCAAAGTCACCTATGATCTTGATGTCTGTTGATGTTACAAGCTGAACTGTGTTTGCACACAAGCATATGACCTCGCCAAGTTCTTGGATGCAGATGTCTACAGTAATTTGGCTGTGAATCATAGCTTGGATGGCCTGATACCACATGCCAGTCACCGGCAGCAAGAGCTTGCGTGTGTTTCTGATGAGGTTAGAAAACTGGGTACTGTGTATAAAGACAGCATCCATCCTCTTGGCTGAACTCATGGCCATCTCCTGTGCTTTTTGAACAAGCAGAGGCGTGAGAGCCACTAGCTCGGACCGAAGACTTTCCATTTTATGATTAGCGGTCGCATCAATAATACTAGCCGCCTCCTTTGCAGCCTGTGTATAGCAGCTAGAAAGTTGGGCAACCCCTGTGCAGGCTGTGTTCAAAGCTTCAATGTCTTTACCTTTGGTCATGTGAACAACTTCACACAGCAGAGGCAACAAGTCAATATTTTGAGGTGTCTGGACAGGTTGTGTGTCGGTAAGGAGTGTCGGCTTTCTTTCTTCAATCTTTTCAGCGTGGGACACAATGACAGGTTCAGGTTCTTCCTCATCTGAAGGCTCATCTTTGAGTTTTGTTGCCAGATTTTCCTTTCCATCCTTATGAACAAGATGCTCTGCACTGGCCTCATTATTTGTTGGGTCTGTAAGGGTGGAAACTGGTTGATTAGTAGCAGGTAGCCGTGCTTCTTCCCGCAGTGGACTAAGTAAATGTGGGTGCTGCAGACCATCTAGACCCTCAAGTAGAATATCAAAGTTCTTGATAGCGTCTGATGCTCTCTTGACCAACCAGGAACACTCATCTTCATGAAGAGTGGTTGTAAATATGCCTGTCACTTCAGCAGCAGAACTTTCAGCTTGCCTAACCAGTACAAGTAGACCATTACGGTAAATTGGGTCATCACTTTTATCCACATGTCTTCTCACAATCTGAATCACTAGACTCATCCTGCCTATGAGACAACTTACATGTTTGCCAAACAGACAATTGTCCTGCTCTCTGTGTGCCTCTACAGAGTTATCAAAGTCATGCTTCATCCCCTCAACAGCGAGAGACACAAAGTCCTTTGCGTTTATGACACTGCTGACTGCATTCAGCAGTTGTTTCTTTTCTTCTGCCCACTTCTCCTGAGCGTTTATCAGTTTATGTAGAGCTCCCTGGTACTGGACGGCATCTCCGCCAAGCTCCAGTAGAAGTTGTGCGACCCCATCTTTGAGATGCATAAGGCAAGCTCTGGAGTTCTCCACACTCTCAATACTCTTTTCATCATAGGCCAAAGCTGAGATAAAGCCTGCTACTTCAGCTATTCTGTCCGCATGGGATATGAAAGCCTTGGATAGAGGTTCAAGAGAATTGTGTTCTAAACCACTGTCTGTCTCAATTTCTGTGATGCAGTGCACAGTGTTTACCAGCTTCTCCAGAGGACCTGAAGTTATGACAAAAATGTCCATTACCTGGTACAGACTTGCTTTTACTACAGACTCATCAAGCTTGTGAATTTCTCTCATTAGAGACACTCGCAAGTTCTCCAAATGCTCTTTTGCCACCTGCTTGTCTGAGGAGCGTTTCGTTAGCTGTGATATCTTTGACCAGAGATGGAGGACAAATTTGCAGTTTTTGGTCAGACAAGATCGAATTTTTCTCCCAGTCGAGTTTGCAACAGCCATGCTGTGGAAAACCAAGTCTTGCAGCACAACATCAAAGTTGCCTTCTTTCAGCAAAGTGGTGTCTGGGTTGGACAACAGCCTCAGTAATCTGTTCCGTCGCTTTGTGTAGTATCCACATGAGCCTGTTGACAAGTTAGCACAGTTGGTCTTAAGCGTGATTATGATATCATTCACAGTGGTGTCTACTTGATGGAGGATATACTTCTTTGCATCCTCTGCCTCCTCACTGGTTGGGTGTTTGATCGTTGTGTATAAAGCAGTGTGGAGCATTGAGATGCATCTTTTCAAAGTTTCCATAGAGGCTTTCACATGCTCTTGTTGTCTATGATCGCGTAAGTCTTGTACCCTCTCCGCCACCAAGTTGTGAAGCAAAAGCATGGCCTTGGAGTATACCTGGAATGCCTTTATTAATGATTGGATGTCTGAAGCAGCTGCTGCCTGAGCTAGGCAGTCCAAGAGCCATTGTGCAGCTGCAGTGATCTTTCTTACCGTTGCTTCATCCTCCACCAAAAGAATCTGCGTCAAGACAGGCTAATTTTAATCTGGTTATGTGACAGGCCATCAATTGTATATAATAATATTACTTTGGAATGTATTATAATCCTACTTTTATTGCTCATTGCTTACCTTCACCACTCCTAGAAGTACATTTTGAGTAGCTTCCATAAGTTCTTCTCTGTGTTCTGCAGTGTCTGGCTCTATGCTGAGCTTTTGGGTGGCAAGAAGCACATGCTGACCAGACATCATGATGGATTCAAGCAGGGGACTCATTTCCATTTTCATGACATCGTCATCTGACCCTGCCATCACTCTAGGGCGAGGGAAAATTACTAATATTAATTGTGTTTTAATGCGGTTGGTGTGCAGAAGTACAGCTATAGAAGAACAGCTATATCAGTATATATTTTTTAAACACCTCACTGTCACTGCTGGGCTTAAAATAGTCCACCAAATAAGGGTATTCAGCCAACAGCATCCTGTAGCCTCTGATGAGGACTAGAGCATGACCAACGCAAACTAATAACCTATCATCACTGACATCTACAACGTGGTCCAACAAGTTAGCAGTGTCTAATAGATTGGACTGTGAGTGGACATAGCGTTTAAAAACGTAGAAGTTAATCTCTACTTAAAAATTCATTAGTTAGAATTTTATTTGTGGAATCATATTTATTGTTTTACAGAAGTTTATTGCTTATACTTGCACTATTGTTAACTGACCTGAATGCCACAGCAGCCATATTCTTCGATGCCTTGGCTACCGCACTAGCAGCCACCTCTAGCTGGGTGAAGTCTTCTTGATCCCCCTCGCTCTCAGTCAACAGTTTCAGGTAGCATAGGTGAGTGGAAATGGGGGCCACAACCTGCTCTATTGAGCTAGTTTTTATCCAAGCACCTACTGGCCCTGCCATCACCTACAAGAGAAACCTTTTAGCATTTCAGTCTGTTACCTTTAACTGATTTAGTGTATATGTTGTTAGTGTGTGCAGTCTAAATAAAGTCTTCTGCATATGTTTAATGAAATCCACAGTTGTTGATTTTCTAAGTGAGAATAAGTTAACACATCCTCTACCCAGTTAAATGTGAAATTTTAGTGCAAAATCTGTGAAAAAAAAAAACCATTTTCTCTTACACAGGGTACGTTTATTTATAACTTATTTGGAGGACTTATGTACAAAATCAACATAACATGGAATTTGTCCAGGGCACCCAAAAATTCACATGATATGGCTTTCGCATACAGTGGTTTTCAGTATTTCAAAAATGAAACAAATAAAAAAGAGCATTGGGTGTTTTTCTGCTTTAATGACAGCCAAACACAGCCAAACATGCCAAGTGTGTGATAAGGCAGCACATTTTATCAGATGTCGCAAGAAATATATATTCTTAAAATTATATGTAAGAATATGTCAGGACAAAAAACATATCTCCAAATTTGTAGGAGAAGGAAAATGCAAGATAATGTAGAACAAATATTCCTAGCGGTTTTGGACCGTTTGTCTTCCTTAATTCATCACTCAGTGTAGCCTTTCTCATATTAAGTCAACAAAAACAGCATGAGTTTTAGTTCAGACAGGGATGATAAACTGAAGAGTAAAAGCCCCTTAAAGTAATTGCGTCAATTACCTACTTAATTATAACAGTTACTAATTACTTATTCACAGAAACAACATGCACTGGCCTCGAGAAAAGAAAATAATAGAATAACAAATAACATGAAAAACCTCATAATTACCTGGTGTTGTAGCAGTACTATGCAGCTCATCCTAAGGAAGCTGGAATAAATGAATAATGCAGTGGAGCTCCGTGGTTGTTTCGCTTGTGTCTAATGGCAACAAGTGTAATCTGATCCAAATAAATGACCTCATTAAATAGTTAGATGGTTACAAGCTATAAATGTTACCTTAAAGCTGTGGATATAAAACACTACAACCGTGTTAGTGATGTAAGAAAAAAAATCTTCAATATTTACTTCTAATGACGATAATCCTTCTTAGAACTAGTCTGCCCTGTAATCTCTTCTAGTTTAGATAATTGTTTAAGAAACTGTATCAATAGCCTTTTGTGGTTTTGTAGAGATCTTCATTTCCAGGTGATTTGTGGCAGGTAACTGTCGAACTTTATGAACTTTACTCAGAAGTGGTTTTGGGACAACACGATCAGTTGGGTTTTGCTAAATTGCTCCACAGTTAGAGTTAATACCATTCCAACTCCTGAATGCTCATTCTGATTGATATTAATTTATGTAATTGTGTACAATTTTTTAAATGTGCGTGTTTTTCATGCAGTCGTTGTTAAATGCTGTTTTTCCCCATATAAAAAAACAAATAGGGGTCAGAGTTTGTGCACCTTGCCTTTATTATGATAGAAATCCAGTAATAACTCCCTATTGACCATGTATGATATCATACCATCCTCCTAGCAACCATCAGGGATACCATAGCAGTGGCCCAGCCAGAGTTTGTTGACCCAGATTAAAACACAATTAAGACTGTACTGTATTGGGGAAAAAAATACAAATAAGAAATAATCAAGAATTAATGATTGGGCTTCATTTCTTAAGTGATTTTGGAGGGTAATTATGAGGTTTAATATACTGGTTGACTCACCATCACGCCACTGATTTCATATAATATACTGTGCTGTCAGTCCAGCATAAAATCAGTCCTCTAACATGTCATGATATTAGTAATGCAGATTTCATAAGCTGAAGTAGGGAGTCCTGACAACTTCAGTTATAGCTGAATTAGTACAGAAGCCAGCTCTATGCTCTTCTCTATTAACTCCAGATAAGTAACATGAAATATATTGGTATATCTTTTCAACATGGGTAACAAAAGCTGTCTGGATGACTAACCTACATCATAACATTATTTTGATTATATGTTTCTGATTCAGCTATGTGAGTTACTTGGTAACAGACATGACAGGTGACATTCAAATTAAGTTGAGTAATAAATATATATATAATGTTATAATATATAAATAAATCTGAATTAATTCTGTCAGATTTGTAGATTAGCCATGGAAAATAAGCTCAGAGTTTTCTTTTGCGTCATGCAGCAAAAAAGTTTGATGTGTTTTATTTAATTTGCCTTGTTAAAGGATAATCTTATCTTGTTTGATATTGCACATCCTGTGCCCCAATAAAAGTGCTGAACCGATATGTTATAATTCCGTAATGACAGCGATACAAGTCCATTAGCAACACCCTATTTACCATCTGGGGTACATTAGCAACACCTCAGCAACCACCAGGGACAGGCCTGGCATCAGGATGAAATGACTGCAGGGGCAGTTAAAAATGAAGAGGGGGCAAGTGTTTTTACACATTAAAACAATATATTAGGGTTTGTTGTCAATGGTTGGAGACAACTGTTTCAAAATCAAATAATTTATTTGAGGGGTGAAACCAATATTAAATCTGTGTCCGCAAACGCTTTGCAAATATTTGAGAAGCTGCTCGTCAGTACCTGTCACCCATGATCCACTGCAGTTAGCAATAGCCCTCACGCTATACACTATCTGTTCCAGTCTGCACAAAAAGAACACACGTGCAGTTTGTGAACTATAGCTCAGTGTCCAATACTATTGTCCCCTTGAGGCTTGACATTAAGCTTTGAGAAATGGTTTTGTACAGTTCTCTGTGCAGCTGGATCCTGAACTTCATGATGGTACTGTGCCAGGTGGCAAGGATGGGCAGCGTCACCTCCTCACAGACTTATAACACTGCATGGGCGTGGTAGTGGGGGGGAAAGTGGATCTGACTACCCAGGGCCCAAATCCTGATTCTTTTTTTTTTCTCACGTTCCTCGTGTACTGCCATGGATAGGGGCCCGCTGACATTGAGAGTGAACAGGGCCCAGAATTTGCTGCTACACCCCTGTAACACTGAAACCCCTCTTATACTTCCCGCAAATCCATGATTGCACAGCTAGACACAGCTCCAATGTCATCATCAAATTTGTAGATGACACGATCTTAACGCATCAACACCTGCACCTGTAGATTCATATCTTGTACATGTTATATAACAGTATTCTATCCCCTGCATTACTTTTCATCTAGCACAGACTCAACAAGCTGCGTACCTGGCAATGTGTACATTTGTATTTTGTTTCATAACTATATTACTGTAATAAAACTGATTGTGTTTAATGTATATATTTTTGTCTTTAAATATTGCAAATGAAGATTTTCACTCGGCTTCACACCTGTGTTTAATGTAATATGACAATAAACATGATTTGATTTTGATTCGTAACATTGAATCTACTGAGTCTCAGATTTACTGTACAGTTTACAGTGTTTGCACTTGTTTAACAGTGTTGTGTGTCTGCTTTCCCTGTGGTCTTGTATCACTGCTGCTGTTATATGTTGTGCAGTGAGGTCAGAAGAATGATGTTCCAATGTAAATAATAGTAATGACAATAAAAACACTTGACTTCAAAAAGCCAGGAATAAGAATGAGAAAAAGCAGTTGACCGTTAGAGCCACTAGAGGGTGTCTATAGGACAAGAATTGCTCCTCACATTTGAGAGGTCACACAGCAATACACCTGATTGTGAACTTTAATTTTACAAAGGAAAAATCAATAGATAAATATACAGCTTGCACATTAGCGTGTACAACAATCAATCAAATCTCAATGCATTTACAAAAACACAAAACTCTGTGACAGTAGTTTATTCAGAATAAGTGATAATGGTGACACTGCTAAAAACACTCAGTTACACTACACTTACAAACGTCAAGTATTTCTCTCTCTGATGAATAACTAGGCTAGGTCCAGAGGAGAAACGTAAAATTGTGTTTGCCATGCCAGTGATGTAATAGCTCAAACTATACAAGCTATTTATGGTGTGTGAACCTGCGTAAGCAGTGAAATAACTTATATAAAAACCGCTTTGGTATCAATTATTAATTATTTGGTGAAAAGTACATTATAAGCCTTCAATGAGTTAACAGAGCTAATAAATATAGGCTTGTTTTAACTTTACGGATATTTCATTTTATCCTAGGCCCCTCCCTTTATTCCCCCCCCCCCAAAAAAAAAGTGTATGTGGCTTTTTAAAACATAAAACGTCTTAACCAACTAACCAACTAGATGCCTCACCCTGGGAACATCTATGTGCTTTGGTGTAGAAGTCATAATTTATTTTGTCATGACCAGTTTTTAATCTCTCTTTATCCCTTTTAATTAAACAGGCTGGGCCTTTAAGACTGATATATGTGCATGAGCTCTTTTCTGATTGGCTGTGTCTTGTTAAAAAAGCAGTCCAGACTGAAACACTCCTCAATGTGAGTGGGCAGGGCTAAACTGCTGTAGATTAAGAAGGTGGACATATGTAAATGTTACACATATGGCCTGGGGAATGAACAGTATGTGTGAACAATGCTTACATGTGACATTACAAGTCTTATTCCAAATAACATAAAATGGGCCTTTTAAAGTAGATGATCTCTGACATCTTCAAATGTAAAAAGTACTTTACCTGCCCTGTTTTCTTTCAGAAAGCTGAGATATAGATATGACAGTAATTTAAAAAAACAATGTATATTTGATAATAGGTCATGAGTATGAAAGGATGAAAGGCTGAAGTAATATCTCATGAGTATATTAATGTACCCAAAGTTGCAGTTGTTCAGGCCTCAACACTGGAAACTGAAATGCTATTGTTGCTATCATATTTTTGCCTTTTTCATGTCTTCAAACATACATTTTTTTTGCCTTTTTCATGTCTAGCATGCCTTTTTCTTCTGCACTGCACTTATATAGTTCCTTCAGCAGCCCCCTGTGCACCTCCGATCCTGAGCGTGGCTGTGCTTTGTAACAGATGTATGTTCCGAGGGAGCTCTTGCATTCCAAAGTGTTGACCTAAAACAGGCTTTCTCTCTTAAGCCCCAGAGAGAGTAAGCTTAGGCCTGCTCATGAAGTGCAGCACATTCTCACCTATTTTTAGGTGCAATATTTGGGTACCCACATATATCTCTTGCATTTTATATCTCAAATTAAATTGATGGGACATGTGGAATGTGGAATAGTCACAAAAAAGAAAGTAAAGGTGTGGGCGCCTCGTCTGGACTGCATTTTTGTACACCACATGTCAGTTTCCCAGACCCAAATTAAGTAATGCAACTCTAGTGACACTGAAAATAAAAGGAATTCCATTAAATGTTGATGTTTTCTGCATAATTAAGTGACCCAGATGTGAACTGATGCATTCAAAGTGGTTTGGTGTGTTGTAGTAAAACATACAGACATAGAATTGTTTACATTGGTAAGAGGAACTAGGCGTTCACCTCTAAAAGCTTCTTCCAGAAAGTTCTTACACAAAATGGTTACGAATTAGCTGAGACATTGTTTAATGTTTGCTTTGGTGATATGAAATGGATAGTTCCAGTCTCAAGATCTGATTAGCTGGGTTGTGTTCAAAGCCAATGTAAAATACACAATATACACACACCAACCGCCTTACAACACCTACTCTCTCTATTATTGATCGCAACATGAAATATCCTTGTGCTGTTGATGGACTGTTTGCGTGGAGGGTACTGACAAAGTAAGAACCTGATTCTGTTTATACTGACAAGCAGATTCCCTTATTCTCTATGTAGAACTAGGCTGGTCCAACAAAGCTAAACAACTGCGTCATAAGTATCACAAGCTTGAAATAGAGTATTTATGATTGGCTGTAAAAAAGTATAAAAGACTGAAGAGTAATTTGAGTGTCTTACATGCTTCAAATGTCTGTGTTTAAATCAGAAGAAGCATCAAATCGTTTTCAGATCATGTTTCAAACAGAAAGTGCACTTTTGGAATTCTAGCTTCTACAGACAAAATTTTGCACTTTTTGTGGAATATATATGATTCTGAATCCTTAATGTCTATGTTTAGCTATACTGTGCACTGTTGGGCTGCAGGAACCAGCAGGAGCCTGCATAGTGCACAATGTAGGGAGCAGGGAGCTGTTATATTTACCTCCAGGGGTAAAAAGGATTTAGGGTTGTTGCTGTACAAGACTAGAGGGGTAAACTGGTAATAAAATGTGAATATTTTCAAGTAAACAGTGCTGTTATCATATGTTTATAATTATACAAAAGAAAAATGACTGCACAGTTAAAGACCGTAGTCAAAAAAAATCCTTGATGCATTCTTTTTAATGTTGACTGTTATAAATAATAGCAAATAATTTTCTGATAAATTGTGTGTTTTATCGTATGTTTGCTGGCATTTTTAGTAATAAGCCATTTAAGGCCATGCGTTATTGTGATTTTATCATAGGGAACGGATTTGTACTTTGCTTCGCAATTGACAAAGTCACACACAAACACATGGCCTCTTGAAAATGAAAACAGTTCCCATTACCGTCACTGTAAAACCATTTCACACCAAACCACTTTAAATCACTGTTTACATCGCAACACTCAAGTGTGCAGAAATTTTTTAAAATTCTGCCCATTTGATTCCATGTCTGTAAAACAAGCACCTGAGGGGTGATACACACATTAACCCAGATATTTGTTTAGCAAATCTCAAATCGTTGAGTGCAAATTACAGTCTGATAGATTTGTAGAATTATAATTATAGAATTCTTTGGAAAACAGATTGGTAAATTAAACAAAAAAGAGGTACCACCCTTCATTTCGTAGACATTCCCGTCTTATTATACTTTTCATTAAAAAAAACCCAAAAAAACACATTTTTGCAACAGGAACATTGGAATGAAGAGCATCAACTCTTTGGCATGTATCAGTCATCAGTGCTTTTACAAAATCCAGAATACCAAAAAGATATGTCTGAAGGCCAGAAGAAAATTATATTTCAAGCCTTCCTTAAGCTCATCATCTATACAACAAGGAATATATGTAACAAAATAGATCTTTGCTCTTAATCAGCGCCCTGAGGGTATTTATTGTCTGCTAGTTTTGCCACAATATCCATATCCTTCTGAGGAAGTGTCTGTTTCTCTCCTTCCATTGCTCCGTTTCAATCCAGGAGGCCATCACCACTGTTATCAGTGGAATTTCAGGAATTTCACTATTGAGTCTTTGGTGAGCCACACCATCACCTAAAATGTCACTGGCTACAGAAAACAAAAGTGTCAAACCTCCGAAAAATTTGGAGAACATTCATCTCTTCCACATATGGAAGACTGGAGGGTGTGGGTCTTCAGGACATGGCCATGTTGAAGGCAGCAGCTTATTGGATTTTCTGGTAATGCTTCCCAGCTCTCATTGGCTCTTCTGGACCCAATCCCAGCTCTCGTCGCTGTCTTTCCTGTTCTTTTCCGCCTCTATGATCTCTCGGTAGCGCCGCCTGAAGAAGCCCATCTGCAGAACAGAAAGAAGCATGTTAGCATATTGACTGTACATTTGGTCAACAGGACAGATAGCTAGACTCTATCCTTCTTACGAAACAGACGGGCACTTCCTGTCAGATGAACAGCTCATCCTACCACACTTCCTGTCCCGATCAGTCATGTACTAAAAGAAAACCTCATTTTACCAGCCAGCTTCACACAACGCTGCCATACAGCACTGAATGTAAGCCATGAGAGATAATTTGACACAGTATTTACGTAAGCCATACCAATATTTTTTTTTACTTTTTTTCCACCAAAAACTAAACAAAGACAAAAAATAGAGCAGAAACATCAAAATGAGCACATGAAACTTAAATCACTTCTAAACAACATTTATAAATGCATACAGACTTTTAGTTTAGCAGATAGTTAATGTGACAGTTGTTCAGCTGACAAACAATTACTGAGGTCTGAGATGAACCGTGTCCATTTGACCTGTTGGACAATACATGTAAATACTCCAGTAAAGACAAGAAAACAACACAACACACCTCTATATTTCTGCTAAACCACTTATGGAGTTCTGTTAGTATTCTAGTGCTAAGCTAACAGCTCACATGACATTTTTTTTGGCTAATTTTATTTGAAACTTGTAACATATACTATCATATATTTGATGTATTCTGCAATGTATGTAGCTGTTTCATAGTTTTACAGTGAATAAAACACCAAAAAACATTTGACATAAGTCCCACAGCACAAAGGAAAAGTTTGAGTAAAGTAATGCTCGAAAAAAGTTAAAATCTGAATAGCACTGCTAAGGCATTAAATGAGCATTGGAGCTTTTCAATTGCTGCATGAGCGGATTAAGCATAACAATATAAAATTGTGTCATCTGCATAAAGGTGAACTTTGCGGAGGCGGAGGCGGCAAGATCATTTATATATATGTTATTTAATAATGAAAGTACTAGGCTCAGGATTAAAGAAGTAAAAGCCAGAGAGTATTTGCACTGATGGATCATCACACACACACAAACAGTGGCAGTGAACAAATTTAGAAATAAACTCAGGAACATCCAGGAAACAATAGTCAGAAGAATTAACAAACAGGTGGAGTGATAGACAGTCTCTAGTTTCCGCAGTCAGAGAAACACATGAGCAGAGGTGCTGTGAAGAACAGTAAGTGTCAGAGCAGTAAGGATGATGTTCCTCTCTGGGTGACTCGGTGGATTTGTCTATGCTTCGAGAGCTGTTTATTGATCCAGACCTCTGCTCTCCTCAGGCATTTCCTGAACTGAGCACTGCTGGACATGTGCAGCTCTTGTAAAAGGGGTTTGTTTTGGCAGATTCAGGGTATGGGGAATGGGAGGGAAACGTATCCCTGTACCAACATTCCTAGGTTTCGTTGTGGTATTCCCAGTGGAAAACCGAGAAGTAGAAAAGAAAAGAAGGATTTGTATGAAGCGGGCCTCTGGAAATCACTTTGATTGCCACTTCCCTTTGGAGATCCTGCGTGCTTGTGTGGGGGGTTTGGTGTAAATTATCATCAGCACTGAGTTTTGTCCTTTTCATGCCTTTCTAAGGCCAGCTGGGAGCTCTCAATTAACCCCTCGAGCTATCTGTCCAAGAAAAGCAGTCGTTCATAACAGGAACGTGTGAACGACAGACTGAACTAGAGACACAGGGCGCTTATAGAGGGGGGTGAAAACACTCCCACACTGTCTGTTAATAGAACTGAACTGCAATATGATTACTATTTACTACTATATCAAGCTGTAGACAAAAATGACTTAAATATGCTAAGTATGTGTTGTGTTTTAAAGGAGAGATCAAAATTTTTCAGAATTCCTGGTTCAGATTTCTTTACAGTGGTGGCGATAGTAACCAGGGGTCACAAATATATTTTATTTACTATCCAAAACCCTGAGTTCTAAGTTTTATGTGTAATGTTGATAAGGGTATTTATAACTATTTAATGTAGTAATATTGACTTGTAGCTTTTAGAGGTTGATGTCTTGTTCCTATCACCACCACTGTGAACAATTCTGATTCGGACCAAAGCACTCCAAATGACTCTGTTTACATCTTAACCCCTTAATTATGCAGAAATGTATCACTTAATATGTTACAACAATCATACTCAAGTGCAAAGATGACGCTGAAATGACAGAATTTTTTTTTTTTGCACATTCCTATCTGACTGCAAGCAGCAGTATGGCCAAATGATGCTGGCCAAGTGACAATGCCGGTGCAAAGACTGCTGCTTTTTGTTTATTGCTGAGTATTTGCTATTCTTCCAGTTGTTTAATTGTTGATGGACCTCTGGTGAGTTTTCTTGTTTTGTTGTTGCAATTAATGAGACACTAGAAACTGTATAATTGTATAAGTGTATAATTTCACTGTTACTGTTTTTAAGTTTTTCACATAACGTTGTGGTGAGTTCTCTTTGAATTCAATTTATCAACTTGGGGACTAAAGTTACAAAAAGTTCTTCTGCACGCTGCCTAGAGTTACTCATTTGCTTCAAAGAGGTCTCTAAATCCCTAAATCTTACATACTGCAGCAATAACAACTGTCTTCACTTTAGTGTATTTAGTCCTCTGCTCTGCTCCCTTTGCTGGCTTCCTGTAGTTGCCTGCATCACATCTAAAACTCTGATACTTTCCAACAAAGCCAAAAATGGACCAGACCTTTCCTACCTTATGGCAGTGGTCAGTTATGGATCTGTACCTCAAGCATCCAGTTCAGCTCGGCTTGACCCACCATCCTTTAAAATGCAGGGAAGACAAGCCTCAAGACTTCTCTCTGTCCTGGTACCCAGACAGTTGTCCATACAGCAGTCTTGCAGTCTTCAAACGCAGATGTCTTTTTATTTACTGAAGTGCTTCGTATTGCACTTTTGCTGCGCTTGACTCTTTATCTTTATCAGCACTAGTTAGGTATTGCACTTGTGCTATATTTAACCCTGTATTTTTTTTTTCTTTCTAGGTATCAGCACTGGCCCTTGTTTCTGGTTGTGTTTGAGCTCAAGAACAGTTTGGACTTGAACCTGTTACTACTAGCTAGAGATAAATTCTCTAACTAAACACAAAGCGCTTTTGTTGCTGTGGATAAATGGCATAAATGTAAGTGTAAGCATATTAGTCATACCGTAGACTGAGCAAATTTGCGACGAGACATAATTCAAACACAGCTGCTCCACTGACTATCTTGGCAGGAGATATGAAAAGCTGTCCCAAAGCTAAATTAGCTGGGATGTGACTCTATTCATGGGCAGGTGTCTTTACTCTTGCCAGCCAAGGCCATGCTCAGAGGCTGGGTAATTTTTCAATGACATCTGTTTGCTAAAGCAAAACTGCTGGCCATTTCACACTTTCAGCCATGTGCATGTTTTAGGGTCTCTAGGTCAAATAGTAAAAGGTGAAAGAGCCAGCAGAATGCCCATGGAACCTTTTCTGTTTTTACATGATGAAGGTTTTCATAGACAGATAGATACGGTACCTTCCAGAGCAGTACAGCTAGGAGGAGGAAGATGAGGATTCCCACAAGCAGGCTGATGGCGATGATCCAGCCCACCACATAACCCCTGGGCTCCTGACTGTGCAGGGCCTCAAACACCAGCTGCAAGTTAACACAAAGAGATTAGACATGCACAAATACAGACAAGCACAACAAGGCCTAACATAGACCAGAAGCCCATCATAATCTCAGGCAGTCCAACAAACATAGTAAGAACTCATTTGTCTTCAGTGAGGCCAAGAATCTGATATCCAGACTACTGCAGACTGTATGGATTCACAGTGTTGTGTCCCAAGGATTAACTGTCTGATAAATGTCTGTATCATTGTTGCTCCAAGCAAATAAGAAGGAGCTCCTCGTGGATGGAGCATTATAAATATATAAATCATTATTTTGGGTCAGTTGTGTTACCGTAACAGTAAGAGTAGCACAGCATGCATTCCATGCTGATTTACTCTAGATTATGCCTGTCTGATACTGTTTAGGCGCTCACCCAGCAGCCATGCAGGCTGACCAGGAACCATGGAAGTACCTGATGTCCTTTGCATTGTGTGTAAATTTTAAGATAAATGGACTGAAAGAAATTACCCAAAATTACTCGGGAAGAAAAAGACATTTCTAATATTGAGGCTAAAGCTGAGTTTCTATTCTACAGCTTCCTGTTCAGTTTTTTTGGTCCACCTTAAATAGTGTTACCATAATGGTGAAAAATGTAACTGTACAGCCATTTAAAAACACCTCAGACTCTTTCCTCTGTCAAAATGCTCCCCAAGCTGATTATAATGAAATAAAGAAAAAAGAGAAAAAGTTAAACCAAGAATTTTTGCTCATCATCAGCCAATGATCTGACTAAATCATTTTATATCAGAACTAGTCATTTTTTTCTTAGTTGTTCATTTTCAATTTTTTTTTAATTACTAATTTTACATTTAAAATTAGTTTGTGGAGATTAAAAACTTGTTTAGACCTTGTGTACAGGACAATAATCTCCAAGGATGGAACAGCAGTTGCAAACAGTCAGCAGGGTGCTAACCTTACCAAGCCGGCAAACCAATACATGCTTGCAATCTGGGACCAACCACCACCACACAGATCTATAATCCAAATATTTAAAGTACACAGAGAAAAATCTGAAGAACCAACTAGTGTTAAAATCAAGCAGAAGCACTGTAACAGTTAGCTACCAGCTAAACTTCTCCACAGCAAAAATTATTATTTCCAGAGTGTGAGGCCACATTAAATCATGAGGCACTGAAAAAGAGGTTTTCGTGTATACAGCAATAACAGGTTTGATTAAAAAAGCACAAATGAAGCCTAACAACAGAAACATAAAGGATGTAAATATAACAGAAACACTTTTTCTTTTTCACTCTTTAGTTCTGACATAAAAGATATGGTGCGTGGCATTAGGAGCTTGCTGACCTCAAGAATTTAACCTCTGGAAGAATTTAACCTCTGGAAGCTGTAGCACGCTACAACAAAAATACGACCTCAAAAGCCAAACAGCCTGAACAGAGAAGACAGCTCAGATAAATCTCCATGTTAGCAATGCCGAACATCTTTGCACATTCTCAGATGCACAGAACATGTTTAGGATATAAAAAACACATAGCTGATCTGAGCAGTACAGCATATAGTCTAAGTAGCAGGTTTACTATTTTGTCATAATGTCTTTCCTCATCACTTGGATATTTCAGAGGTAAACCAGCTGTTATGTGTTCTTGTGCACTTGGGAGTTTTGTAAGTAGGTTTTAAGAACAAAGAGCTTATATTCACTAATTGTACATTTGCTGAGTTTAGCAAAACTAAGTTGTTCTACTGTTTCTAAGGTCATGGAGTTCTGTGCTTAATAAAACATTAACAGACACATCTGGCAGCAACAAGTGTGATAATAACTCATTATGGCAGCCTTTTTCTACCCTCTAAAAAGATGATTCTTCAAATGTTATTTAGTAAATACAATGGTTCTATTAAAGTCCCATATCCACTTTAAAATTCTTCAGCTTACTTACAAAGCTTTTTACAACCATCCTTCTTCCAGCTTATTTGATCTTATGCTTTCTTATAAACCCACCCGTACTCTGCACTCATCTTCAGCTGTCTCTCTCCATGTTTAAAACAAATTTCCAAAGACATCATTTCTCTCTTCAGCTTACAACCTACCATAACTCTAATACTACCTTCACATTTTTACCCTACCCTTGTCTATTTCTCTTGTTTCATGTTTGTCCTTTGGTGGTCTATTCTAGTACCAATTTATTATTAATTGTATTATCATTATTCTCAGTGAATCTGAGGCTTGGGTTGAATATCCATCCATCCATTGTCTTCCGCTTTATTACATTAATCGGGGTCACAGTAGGGCTGGAGCCAATGCCAGCATCATCGGGGCAGGGTACACTATGGACAGTTCACCAGTCCATGAATATGGATTGAATATGTTAAAAAAAAAAACATATACAACACATTCTCTATCAAGAACCATTTCATCAGGCAAAGAAGCATGAAAGTTCTATATGAGTTCTATATAAAACCCACAATTCAAAACATAACCACTATGTTGAAGAATCATATTTTGAATGACTGTGTACATGTACAAAACCTGGCGGTAAGAAATGCAGCAGGACCTCTCATTCCTGCCTAGCATTGGGCCCAAAAGTTGATACTGTTGTAATAAAGCTATGGTATGGAACATATAGATGCTGTGTGGTAGGATCCTGTTCCTTAACATATAGGCTAAACATCTTACTATACCAGCTTAATAGAGAATAGACTTGGGACCTGGGGAAGAATTTAGGCCTATTTTATGATCCTATCCTAAATTAGCTAATATCCAGTGAAGCGTGGGGGTCAGCTGGTCAAGACTGGGTCATGAACCTAATAAGCTGAGAGCTGTGGTGCGTGACGCAGTCCCTGCTACCATTACTTCTTTCTACCGGGACTGCCAATCAGCCAGCATAAAAAGAGGTGTGCCTGTGGCTGCCATAGACGGACTGCACATTTGAACTGTAGCTCACATCTCATTCATCCACACAAGTCAGTGGAACTGAGCAGTCAACTGAATGGATTCTTTCATTTTCTTCAGAGTTCAGAAGAGTGAGGTTGTGGGTCAAGATGATAATTTTCAGTTTCATGTTTTCCTCAATGTGACAGAGAAAGCTTTTCAGTAAGTGTACCAACTATAGATAGATCATCTTTTTATATAACTACACAATACACAGCACTGTGCAACATTTAATTTAAAAGCAGCCAATTAAGTATTTTCAAAATTGATTATTGTTTGGAAATTTAAGTTGAGAAATGAATGACTGGTTAATAACATTAGCTTTCTTGGAACTTGATGTTCATCTCTCTCTCAAAAATGACAATTTTGGGGGCTGTTTATCCGATAGAGTTGTGTGCTGGTGGGGCTACCAGATGTTCCAGGTGGTTAATAGAAGTGAAATTTTCTCTGTCCTTATGCAGGTGGGTTATCTAGTATCTAATCTCAGAAATATCTTGATTAATTTGTATGTGATGGCGGCTTTGATTGAAGGTTAAATAAACGGATTGGTGGGCTCTGAAGTAAGCACAGTACTGCATGTTTGCATTTCTAAATAAATATTTGAATGCAAGTTCAGGGCGGCTTGATACTCACAGAAATGTCCTCTGGTAGACCACTGGACACCTCCATAGCCCGGTGGTCCACTTGGACGTGACCACGTGTCACAAACTGGATAACTGAGGAACTGTCCTGCACAGAACACAAATGGTATTTGAGATGTGTTTGCTTTTTAAACAAAAGTTTATAAATAAAATAATAATCAATTAAGCTGAGGTGCAAGATGTCTTATCCCATGCCCACTTACAGGCTTCATCTGCATCTCATTCTTTTAAATTAGATTTTTATTTGTTGCTTTTACATCAAACAGAATGTTTAATGTTGTGCGAGTGACAACAGAATATATGTATAACCATCAACATAAACTGCTGACCCACATCATCACTCTGCTGTTTCGTTCCGGACAAACTTTAGGCAAATCATCTTATTAGGGTAGATAAATATATTTACAAATGAAAAAAAAACCTCTTGTTTAGAACTTGTTTAGAACTCTGCTTTGACTTTCTCTCTTTGCACCATAACCCTGCATGTGTTTGAGCCACAACTTTTGCCTCACTACAATAAAAATACAGTGTTAATTCTTAAACTCCACTCCAGAACAAGCACATACTGTAAGGGCTGGTGCTAGGTCGAGGCCCCCTCCGGCCACCAGGAGGAGTCAGGCACACTAATCAGGCCTGATTCCACACAGCTGTGCCAGGGCTATATAACCCCAGTGATCCAGTCACTCGGTGCTGGGTCTTTGCCAAAGTTTTGAGCTAAGCTCCTGGCCGGTAACCTTAGGTATTGAGGTCTGAGAGCCTTTGTGCTACACCTCGTTTCTCTCTTCAAGGGTGCAAGTGTGGTGACACTGCCCCTCCCTCTCCAGTTTTCTCACTGTGCTCTTTCTCTCCAGTCACCAAGCACTTCAGTTACGTAGTTTTATTTTCGGGAAGTTATTAGTTTAGTTTTCTCCAGTTTATCGGGGCTGCCACTCTTCCCGTGGCGTCCTTTGTTGTTTTGTTTCCCGCCGTTTTCTCACGCTCGGTGTGGGCTTTTGTTTCGGTACGAGTTTAGTGCCAAACCCTCCTTTTAAACCGTATACACGGCAGCAGTTCTCAGCCACTGCGGTGGCTCAGCGGTAGTGTGTTCGTCCTGTAACCCCACGGCCGGGGTTCGTGCCTTGGCTCAAGCATTTGTTTATTCGGCTTTCATTTCAACCCTTGTAAGCTCTTATTTGCTGTCACTTCCCACCTGCGCGTTGGTGTAGTGGTCTCGCGTTCGGGTGACCCAGGTTCGATTCCCACCTTTTTATTTCTTGGGGTTTTACCTGTTCTGAGATCTAACTGTTCTACACATGGGCCCACTGCCATTACAGGGTGTTAGCTCACCCAGATAAGTGTTGGTACTTCACGCCTGCGGCTTGAGTTCGAGTCCAGCACTGGGCAGGTCATTACAGAAAGACCCAGCCATGGACCCAGCAGAACAGATGGACTTGGAACAGGTAAAATACGCTCTGGTTACTCAGGGAGCAACAATTGGTCGGCATGAGCAGGCCCTCTAGCAGATAATTGCTCAGCTGCAGGGCCTGACAGACCTCTAGATGCAGGCTGATCCTGCTGCTCCACAAGCAC
This sequence comes from Megaleporinus macrocephalus, assembly GCA_021613375.1. Classification (NCBI taxonomy): domain Eukaryota; kingdom Metazoa; phylum Chordata; class Actinopteri; order Characiformes; family Anostomidae; genus Megaleporinus; species Megaleporinus macrocephalus. The sequence continues at coordinate 32,208,676 of CM038706.1, forward strand.
CAACTCCCCCTGATGCTCCCAGTCAGGAAGCAACCAGGGCTGCTGCAGCAGCAGAGGCAGTACAAGTGACACCTATGACACGCTCAGAGCCATTGCTCCCTGCCCCTGAGCGTTATGCTGGTGAAGCAGGGGGTTGCTCCTCCAGTGTTCACTGGCTTTCGAGCAACAACCCTCTCGGTTCCCTGCGGAGCGGGCTAAAGTGGCATATACCATCTCCCTTTTGACTGGACGGGCTCTAGCCTGGGCCACTCCGGTCTGGGAACACCAACCTTATGTATGATCCTCTGCAACAGAGTTTACGACTGCCCTCAGGTGGACTTTTGACCATCCGGTTGCTGGGGGGGAGACAGCTTCACGTCTCCTGAACATACGTCAGGGAAAAAGAGCAGTGGCTGATTATGCCATAGAATTTCATACTGTAGCGGCTGAGAGTGGTTGGAATCGTGCAGCGCTCATGGCTGCTGTTCACCAGGGCCTTAGTGAGGAGCTCAAAGATGAGCTGGTCCACAGAGACCCTCCTGCCTCTCTCGATGACTTAATTGGTCTGGTACTGCGCCTTGACAATCGCATTCGAGACAGGCGTAGAACAAGAGGCCCAGAGGCCAATCGAGGCCCTTGCAGGGTTCTGCACACACTCAGCCTGGTCACTGTACCAGACAAGCAGGAAGAATCGGGACCCCAGCCTATGCAGCTTGGTCACACCCGCCTTCCTCGACATGAGCGTGGTGCTCGTATGCGTGAGGGGAGGTGCCTGTACTGCGGTGGCTCTGGTCATCTTCGCCCTGCTTGTCCCGAGCTCTTGGGAAAAGACAAGGTCCGTCAGGGGAGGGAGGACCTCTGACGGACCCTAGTTGTCCTCCTCGAGCTCAAGGGGTGTTCCTCAGCACCACACTTGCGTGGGGATCGTCTGAGACACGTCTCCAGGCATTTGTGGATTCAGGAGCGGCAGGCAACTTTTATGACGCTGGTCTGGACAAGAAATTGGCCCTGCCGCTGGTCCAACTGGAGGAACCCCTGCCTGTGGCTGCCATAGACAGCCGTTCCCTGGAGCCAGGGTTTGTTAACTATCAGACTCGCCCAGTCACGTTACGAGTTGGCCCACACACTGAACAGATTGTGCTGTTCATTATCCGTGCCCCTGATTTGCAACTGATCTTGGGCTACCCCTGGCTCCAGAGGCACAATCCCAATCTAGACTGGCTTAATCAGTGTTATCTTGGGGTTTGGCGTGTCGGGCCTCCTGTCTGCAGCTACCCAAGCCACGGCCTGAGGCGGGTTGCCATCTTGAAGGTCCAGACCTATCTCGAGTTCCTCAGGAGTATTGGGACCTCAGGGAAGTTTTTAGCAAACAGAAGGCCCAACTCCTGCCTCCCCACCGGGCATATGACATGACAATAAACCTCCTCCCAGACACCTGTCCCCGTAGAGGCCGCTTGTTCTCCCTTTCGGGGCCGGAACGTCTGCCTCCCTGGCTGGGGCGGGGTTTTTCTTTATTGGGAAGAAAGACGGTGGGCTACGCCCCTGTATAGACTACCGAGCCCTAAACAAAATAACCATCAAAGACCGCTATCCGTTGCCCCTCATGACCTCAGCATTTAAGGCACTGCAGCAGGCCTCCATTTTTACCAAACTGGACCTGTGTAGTGCCTACAACTTGATGAGGATCCGAGAGGGTGACGAGTGGAAGACAGCGTTCATCACTCCCTCTGGGCACTATGAATACCTGGTTATGCCGTTCGGGCTAATGAACGCACCTTCTGTCTTCCAAAGGTACATAAACGAGGTCCTGAGGGAGGCCCTTGACAGGTACGTGTTTGTCTACTTGGACGACATTTTAATTTACAGCAAGACAGTAGACGAACACATTACACATGTTAGACGGGTCCTCCAGCTTCTTCTTGAGAACCACCTCTTTGTTAAGCTGGAGAAGTCTGTATTCCATGCAAAAGCCATTTCCTTTTTGGGGTTTGTAGTCTCCCATAACAGGTTGTGCATGGACCCCACCAAGGTACATGCCGTAGAGAACTGGCCAAGACCCACATCTGTGCGTCTGGTCCAACGCTTCCTTGGTTTCACTAATTTCTATTGGAGGTTTGTCAAAAACTTTAGCACGGTGGCAGCCCCATTGACCGCCTTAACCAGGAAAACGTCTGGTCAGTTTCGCTGGTCCTCTGAAGCCCAGAAGGCTTTTGATGAGCTTAAGCGCCGCCTCAGTACAGCCCCGATACTTCAGCTCCCCAACGACGAGCTTCTGTTCATTGTTGAGGTGGACGCCTCCGAGGTGGGCGTTGGTGCGGTTCTAACCCAACGATCTGCTGAGGACCAGAAGCTGCACCCATGTGCCTACTTCTCTCGACGCCTAACCCCGGCAGAGCGGAACTATGATGTGGGTGACCGTGAGTTACTAGCGGTCAAACTTGCGCTCGAGGAGTGGAGGCACTGGCTGGAGGGGGCAAAACACCCCTTCTTGGTCTGGACGGACCCCAAAAACTTGGCATACATACAGCAGGCCAAGCGACTTAATCCACGGCAGGCCAGATGGGGACTGTTTTTTGCCCGGTTTGACTTTAACCTGTCATACCGGCCGGGTACTAAGAACGGCAAGCCCGATGCCCTCTCCTGCCAGTGGGAGTCCTCACCTCCAGCTACTCCACCCTCGACCATAATCCCCAGGGCCTGCGTCGTGGCACCCATCCAGTGGGGGGTAGAGAAGTCAGTGCGACAAGCCCTCCTTACTGAACCGGACCCAGGTGGTGGCCCTCCGGGCCGGTTGTATGTGCCTAAGGCAGTTAGACATCAGGTGCTCGAGTGGGGACATACTTCCCCCTTCTCAGCTCACCCGGGAGTCACACGCACCCTAGAGTTTCTCCGTCGGCAGTTTTGGTGGCCCTGTATGGAACCTGATGTTCGAGCATATGTGAACTCCTGTGGCACCTGCGCCCAATGCAAGGACCCCAGGACCAAACCTGTGGGCCTGTTGCACCCACTAGCTGTCCCTTCACGTCCTTGGTCCCACCTGTCACTTGACTTTATCACAGGGTTGCCCCCATCCAGGGGCAACACAGTGATTCTGGTAGTCATCGACAGGTTCTCCAAGGCTGGCTGCTTTATAGCTTTGCTGAAGCTGCCATCTGCAAAGGAGACAGCTACATTACTACTCACTCAGGTTGTCCGCATTCATGGTTTGCCTCAGGACATAGTATCAGACCGGGGGCCTCAATTCACCAGTCGGTTTTGGGGGGCCTTTTGTCGTTTGCTGGGCGCAGGAGTTAGCCTGTCATCCGGCTTCCATCCCCAATCTAACGGCCAGACAGAGAGAGTTAACCAGGACTTGGAGCGCACCCTCCACTGTCTGGCCTCTTCTTGCCCGTCCTCTTGGTCTGAGCACCTAGTATGGGCGGAGTTTGCCCACAACACCCTGTGGCACTCCTCTTTAGGTATGTCGCCGTTCGAGTACCAGTTTGGGTATGTTCCCCCCGTGTTCCCTGACCAGGAGGCAGACGTAGGTGTTGTATCTGCTAGACAGACAGTAAGGCGCTGCCGTTTAGCCTGGCAAAAGGCACGCAGGGCTCTTTTGTCTGCTGCACAAAAGCGCTAAGCCGACAAGAGGCGACGACCGGCGCCTACTTATCGGCCAGGACAACGGGTTTGGCTCTCGGCCAAGGACCTGCCTTTGCGGGGCTGTCCTCGCAAATTTGCTCCCCGCTACATTGGGCCATTCAAGGTCCTTCACCGAATTAACCCTGTGTCTTACCGCCTCGCCCTTCCCCCGTCTTTGCGAATCAACCCCACCTTCCACGTGTCTTGCCTTAAGCCCTTATTGTGTTCAGTGGGCCCATTTCACCCGCCGGGTCCGCGCATGGTGGATGGTGTGCCAGCGTACACAGTCAGGCGTCTCTTGGACATCCGGCGGGTTCGTGGTGGGGTCCAGTACTTGGTTGATTGGGAGGGCTTTGGTCCCGAGGAGCGGTCCTGGGTGCCCTCCCGTCACATTCTGGACTGTGAACTTATTCTGGCTTTTCGGCAGGATTGTGCGGCTGGGCTTGGGACGTCGGGAGCCGTCCCTCGGGCGGGGGGTCCTGTAAGGGCTGGTGCTAGGTTGAGGCCCCCTCCGGCCACAAGGAGGAGTCGGGCACACTAATCAGGCCTGATTCCACACAGCTGTGCCAGGGCTATATAACCCCAGTGATCCAGTCACTCAGCGCCAAAGTTTTGAGCTAAGCTCCTGGCCGGTAACCTTGGGTATTGAGGTCTGAGAGCCTTTGTGCTACACCTCGTTTCTCTCTTCAAGGGTGCAAGTGTGGTGACACTGCCCCTCCCTCTCCAGTTTTCTCACTGTGCTCTTTCTCTCCAGTCACCAAACACTTCAGTTACGTAGTTTTATTTTCGGGAAGTTATTAGTTTAGTTTTCTCCAGTTTATCGGGGCTGCCACTCTTCCCGTGGCGTCCTTTGTTGTTTTGTTTCCCGACGTTTTCTCACGCTCAGCGTGGGCTTTTGTTTCGGTACGAGTTTAGTGCCAAACCCTCCTTTTAAACCATATACACGGCAGCAGTTCTCAGCCACTGCGGTGGCTCAGCGGTAGTGTGTTCGTCCTGTAACACCGTGGCAGCGGTTCGCGCCTCGGCTCAAGCATTTGTTTATTCGGCTTTCATTTCAACCCTTGTAAGCTCTTATTTGCTGTCGCCTCCCACCGGCGCGTTGGTGTAGTGTCAACGTGCCGGTCTTGCGTTCGGGCGACCCGGGTTCGATTCCCACCTTTTTATTTCTTGGGGTTTTACCTGTTCTGAGATCTAACTGTTCTACACACGGGCCCACTGCCATTACAGGGTGTTAGCTCACCCAGATAAGTGTTGGTACTTCACGCCTGTGGCTTCGGTTCGAGTCCAGCATTGGGCAGGTCATTACACATACAACTTGACCAGCCCAAACGTTTATAAGTGTACCTAGTCTGCATTAAAACTGCCTTTAGCTTTTCAACATCTGTATCATTGAAGTACTCTTTTTTGGGGAGGCGAACTCACTGATTACTGTTTTACTGTTTCTCTGCTTAATTTTAGACCATTATTGTTTAAAAGAGCTGAGTGATCTTACTCTCGTCAGTATTTCAGTGTTCAGTAGCACTTGCACATCTATACTTGAAGCTTCTTCTTTAGCTTGTGGTCCCAGGCCACAAGAGATCGTCAGACAGGCTCTCCCTGGCCGGTCACAGTCCTGCCAATAAATAACACCAATACCATGTTATACATCAGAGGTCCCCGAGCCCACCTGAGCCTGAAGGGCCTGACAAATATGAGGTTTCAGGATGCTTTTCAGTGCCCAATCGTGCCAAAATGACAAGTAAAAGATCCATTACACTGATTTACAAAAAAAGCAAAGCAATTGTGTGCTGGTCACATTTCAAGGTGGAATTAAATTCTGACATTGCATTATTTAAATGCATTTTACAGTCAGGTGACTAGCACTTGTCCTCATTTACAGTAAAATTACAGTAAAATGAAGTACTTACCAGGACTTTTCTGCCAGATTTGGTAAAGAAGGCAAAGATGGTGTGGAAGATGCTCTCTTTGTCCTGAGGAATGGTGCAGGGAGTGGGATTCCTGTGCCATGTACAGTTCCCTCGACCTTCTGCCACCTGTAGGAGAAACAGAAGATTGCAGTATGATCTCACTGTGAACAGCTGCATATATTTTTACCTCTCTGACTTTCTCTTGAGTAGCCTGAGTAGTATGTGAAGATAAGGACTGGTCTCTTCTAAGATTTGGAGATTATTATTCGAAAAAACATATATTTTCAGTGATGTAAGCATACTTATTGTCATTCTTATTTTTAAGGCCAACATTTTTTTTTAACATAGTTTGACTGTATGAAATGAAGCAGAAATGCTAACATACAAAAAATTTGAATCAAGTTCACACAATGTAAATAAGCTTAAACATTGCATTTTTATGCAAATGTCAGTGCCCAAACTATATTTATTTGCCCCAGAAATAAAACCTAAAATCGAAGTGTTAAGTAAATGTCATTTGACTGGTTAGCCTCCATGATGGGGCTAGCAGGGCTATTTTTATTATAGCAATATGAGCTTACCTGATAAACACACAGTTTGAGCTACAATGAGGGAATAAATCAAATCAAATAGCGAATCAATAGTGAATTTAAATTTAACTCCGATTTAACAACCCCAAAAAACAAATACATCATATCTAGTCAGAGGCACACTTTTACAAATAATTATTAATAGTTCATAATAATTCATCACTTTTGATGCTGTCATTGTTATACCTGACATGGCAGGAGTCTTTACAGTCAATCCCAGCAAGACTGAGCTGCTGTTTATCCCTGGAACTACAGGTCCTCAGCAGGACTCTGCCATCCCATTCAAGAACTCTTTGATCTTTGATTGTTCCATCTAAAGATGCAAGAAACCTTGGGGTGACTCTGGATGACCAGTTATCGTTCTCAGCCCATATTACGAACCTGACTCGGCCTTGCAGATACATTCTCCACAATATCAGACGCATCCGACCCTTTCTCTCTCAGGAGGCCTCCCAGGTGCTCGTCCAGTCTCTTGTCATTTCAAGGCTTGACTACTGCAACTCACTCCTGGCTGGTCTTCCTCTGCAGGCCATCAGGCCCTTGCAACTGATCCAGAATGCAGTAGCAAGGCTCATCTTCAATCTCCCTAAGTGCACTCATGTCATGTAGCTGCTCGCATTCAATGTAAAATTTTTATGCTTGCCTACAAAGCCAAGAATGGACCAGCTCCTCCTTACCTTATGGCAATGGTAAAAAGTCGATCTGCAGCTCGAGCCCTTTGTGCTTCAAGTACAGCTCGGCTTGACCCACCATCTCTCAAGATTTATGGAACACACACAACAAGACTCTTCTCTGTCCTGGCACCAAGATGGTGGAACAAACTTCCACTGGCTGTCCGAACAGCAAACTCTCTCATTGTCTTTAAACGCAGACTGAAGACCCATCTCTTTGTGAAGTACTTATAAGCACTAATTTACTAAAGTATTGGTATAAACTGTAATTGCACTTTATCTTCTAGGAACACTGTCTAAGTATTGCACTTATACTGTATGTAGTCTTGTATTTATTCTCTTCTCTGTAGATATTCCAGTCTTGCTAGGTATTGCACTGTGTCTAACCTTTTATTTTGTTGTCTTCTTTCTAGGTATCAGCACTGACGCTTGTTTATGGCAGTGTTTGAGTTTGAGTAGTTTGGACAAAAACCTACAAAAACCTGTTTGTACTAGATAGAGATACATACTCTGACTGAACACTAAGCACTTTTGTAAGTTGCTCTGGATATGAGCATCTGCTTAATGCTGTAAATGTAAATGTAAATGTTTACAGTAGGATCTTATCGTTGCATGTGTGAGGTATAATGGGATGCAGGGCCGGCAATCTTATAGATTAGGACAGTTGTGCCCATTGCGAGAAAATTTGCTCTGAGCTGCTGAAGAGCTAAAGCAAGTTTCATCTCAGCGGGACTTCAGGAGCCCCTCCCTAACAGATTTCCCCATATGGCGTGATTTATTGCTTACCCTCCACCCCAGTCCAGTGACCCCAGGGAGCACCCCCCACTTACTGCTTTTCACGTCATCCTTTCCAGCTAGAAAACAGCTCTGTGTGGATGTCCTGTCGCCTCCCATTGTTTTACCCTCACACCACCCGCAGCACTGCAGCGCTGCCCTAAGCCGTTCCCACAGCACGTTTTTATAGCCGCTCACAGCAGCCGCTTTCACCAGCTTTCCCTCCACAGCAATCCAGTACTGCTGATTTAAGACTGAACTTAAGAGACTGAACCCCAAATGCTGACATAGAAATGCCACCCATGTTTCCAGCAAGGTGATGCAGATGAATGCTTCCACACGCGCATTTGCAATCAAAATTGCTGCTTTTTCTTGACTGTGTGAAGAATATTCCTTGGCTGGGAACTGCCTGAAAACCTGAGAGTAATGCTGCTATACTTATTAGCCTGTTGCTTTTACATGAGCTGAAAATGTTTTTACCATCTGAATAATGTTTAAATTGAGGCCATAGCCATGAATTGAACATATAGGGGGACCATTTGCTACAATGATTGACAAAGTACTGAGATTTCAAATAGGACTTCTTAGAAATGTAACATTTATTAAAGTTGGTTGAATATGTCCAAGTCTATCCCTGGATGATTGTATGGCTAATTAGCTTTTCATTTTACTTGGTAGCTAACATTAGTGATGGTTGATGGTTCTTGGTGCACTAAGAAAGTTTATTTCCTTTTCATACAATTATTGAAACTTTTGGCAAAATTAGTTTAATATTTATAAATTACACTTAAACATTAATGTTTACTTTTTCCTTTAAGTAAGTAATGTTACATAAATTATAAAGACTGTGCTGAAGAGAAGTATGGTATGTGGTATGGTAAAGTGAAATGCTATGATCTCTGTTTAGCCTAGTACTGTCATTTATGGTGAAAACAGCTCAGATCCTGATTTGCAAGCACTTTGATTAAACTTTTGTCAAAAACACCAAAAAAGTACATTTTAAAGAGTTTCAAGGCATAAAATGAACTCATAGAAAAGTTTTACTCCAGAAGTTCCTCGGCAGGACAAATGGCTGTATCTCTAAAGTACTGCATCATGCAGTACATCAGTTACATTAACAGTTACTGTAACAGGTATAACACATTCTGCACAAGAAAACAGATTGATACCTTTCAGGTGTCTTATTCCACCCAACTGCCTGATCCCTTACTAAGCGATGCCATATGGAGCCAAATGGGTGGGACAGAGTCTAACTCTAGTCTTGACAAGCTCCCGCATTATACACCAGTATGGTCATGCAAGAGGTTACGGAAACATTTTATGCAAAAGTGGCGTTGGATTATTCCGTACAAAGTAAGAGTAGCTGTGAGATGCGAAGAGGTATTAAATAAGGCAGCTACATAAACGAAAAAATCTCTTTTTTTATTAACTGTAAGCCTGAGGCTGTTGACCTTGCTAAACTCTCCAGATCCTCCAAGCAGACTAAAAACAAACCAAAAAAGCCACTCAAAAGTTACAGAGAAAACGGAAGTTCTAACAACCACCTAAAAGACCTGGTAAACTTTAAGCTTTCATCTCTGAGATACAGGAGAACGTCAAGCTGCACTCGTGCTTCAGATCTAAAACCATGAGTGAGCAATAAAGGTGGTCAGAAAATCTGCAGTGCCACACTGCACTGTAGGCAGTTGAGTTTTTAAAGAAAAGAAAGCTGTTAGTGCTGTAGAGGCTGCATTTTTAAAAATTAAGCTACATTGTGGACGGAAACCTTGAGTCATCCTAAAACATTGCAGTATTTGCAGCTACTTTTAGCAAAATAAAAAATTCTAATAATCATTAAAACAAAAAAACAGAATACCTACCCAAACAGGATATTCAGGTCAAGCACAAAAAAAGCCCTCACTGAGAAAATAGGTTGATAACACTTTACTGGAGTCCAGACCTCAACATCGCTAATTGTGTTTGGGGTTATTTGAATTGAGAGAAGCAGAAAATGCTAAGAAAGGTAAAGCATAGATAAACTAAACACTCAAACATCTTATATTATATTTAGTTTTGTGACTCAGATGAGAATTACTGACAAGGGAATGGTTAAAGGGCCCATATCCGACACTTTCCTTTCCTTTTTTTAACATAATTTGTGCACTGAAATGTGCTAATCAAAGCTATATTGGAGTGTGTTCTCTGTAGGAGACGTGTTTTCAACAAATCAACATTTGACTGGGGTTTTCAACAAATGCATTTCACTGTATAATTGCACATATACAACTAACTAATCTCAAAAACAGTTAAATAGGATTTAAAAAAAAGAGTTTGTAACATATTTGTGACAGATTATTGATATTAATGATTCTATGTTGGCTTAACTTATTTGTATTTAGTATTGTGGACTGATGTGACTTACTTGTGTATCTATGATGTGGAACATGTCCGCCCCATTGCCAGCCAATCTGTTAGGTATCCTTATGTCTACAGTGGAAGCAGGCAGTCTGCTCGGCCCATTATTTATCACCTAGAGCAGTAAAATAATGGAAAGCAGATTCTGGCAAAGCTCTCCATGTTCCATTTTATTTTATGAATTCTGAAGATGCTTTGTTATACTGCATCAACAAAACATTGATTTACCACTCTAATGCATATGCATTTCTGCCACATTAAAATCATGAACAGCGTTGAAAAATACACTTGCTCACCTGGAAGGTGAAGTTGAGAGGCTGAAAGTTGCACTCCAAGTCCTCCAGCTGAACAAAGCGAGCAGGATCAATGGAGTTTCCGTACACAAACGAGGAAGGAATAACGACCCTGCAGAGACAAAAAGATACCACCAACTAAAACTCCTCACAGTAAGAGGGAATTTCACACAATTTTCTTTATCATTTAACAGTAAAGACATCCACTTCTGAAGAAGTAATTACATGAAACTGTTGTGAATGCACTACCCCCGTGTCTGAGATAGTACATTAATATTCTGCCCAAAAACTCAAAGTTCAGATCACTATTTTATAATTATCAATATTCCACATAAAACTCAGAAGACACATGAAGATTCACTGGTGGTTTTGGATAGTAAATTAAATGTCTATATAGTGTCTATATTTAGTGTCTATTTATTGATTTATTTATTAATTAACTTTGTTTACATCTGACATTTTACAGGTTTTTTTATAGAGCTGCAATTCCCCTTTAAAATGACTGATCTAATATTATGTGCCGTTGCTTAAAGTTTATAAACATTTGTGAAAGTTCAGTGCAATAATGGGACCAAATGTGCAGCTGAAACCCAACATTGCAGCTGAAATGTTAATATTTATATACAAAAACAGACTGATAAAGTTGTAAAGCATAAAAGCATTCACTTTTCTGAGTTCTGCCTAAATAGCTGTGCTTAAATAACAAAATAACAAAAACTGTGTTAAACGCTTACCCGGTCACAGCTGTGTCCACCTCATGCACCAGCGGGATGGACAGTTCCAAAAAGTTGTCATGTAGTTTGTTCTCGTGCTCTGGATTTGCGCTAAAAAAAGCAACCGTTGGTGTTAAATTTGTTGTGAATCTACACAGAAAACCCATGTAGAAAAACCTATACATGTTCTGTCCAGCAGCTTCTGTAGCATCATTTGCCTGTATGTTATTTCAGTCTCTACTGTAAGACACCTTCAGTAAATGCTACAGTAAATGTATTACTGTAGCTGCCAGAGCACTTTCTCATATGCTGTGTACTACAGATTTATGAGAAAAGAAAACACATCTGGCCAGCATTAGTACAAAATTGAGGCTATTCACGTTCTCCTACAGGGGCCAAATAAAGAGTCTAGCTCATTAGGAGCAAATCTATACATTACAGCATTCAATAAACAACAAGGGCTGTGTAAAGTCACTAAATAAGTTATATAAAATTTATATTAGACCAGTATAAATACCTTACCTTCTGGCATGTACTAAAAATAGCAATGTCTCATTTTCACCAGACAGATGACTTGTGTCAAACAGTACAGACAGATGGTACTAAAAGTGAAACATAAAAAAGGAATATAAGAAAATGCCACAAATAATGTACTTCTATGATCAAATCAGCATACAAGGCTATTACACTACAGTTCAAAAGTTTTATTAATAAACTGTTTAAACATACAACATACAGCAACATGTTTAGATTTGAATCAGGTTGTCCATTTTATCAGCCCTTTGTCATTCGTTCTGTAGTCTCTGTAGTCGTGCTGTATACATTATTACCCTGTTTTTCAATGGTTTAATGATAGTGGTGTGTTAGTGTGTGTTTTGCTGGTATGAGTGGTTCAGACACAGCAGTGCTGTTAGAGTTGTTAATCACCTTAAAAAAAGTTCACTGACCAAAACTATCTGGCCGACAGCTTCCAGTGGGCAGTATCCTGTGACCACTGATGAGAAGCTATCGTCTCTGACTTACATCAACAAGGTAGACCAACAAGTTTCTAAGACTAGTGTCTAATAGAGTGGACAGTGAGTTACATATTGTAATTACTTTAGTATGTTTATCTTATATACTAATATTTCTCATTCAGAGCTGACAATTCAAGATTGGCTAACATATTTTTGAAGATATTTACGTGATTTAATTAAGTGAACATTTCTTAAAATATGCTAAATGATCTGACAATATAGTAAGATCACTTGATTTGATTAACCTATATAAAATAAGTAAAAAAAATATCAAGAAATTCTTTGATTTAAGTTTTTTATATGTCTGCTCAGGTCGATCTTACTGAAAGCAGATTTTTACAACAAAAAAGTGTATTTTCTTTATAGTTTCGTTGTTTTTATGTTTTGTATGTTTATTAAAAATCTTTAATGTGGATATTAATTTGTATTTCTAGACGGCGTGCCCACCTTGGTTTGCGCTCTCATGAAAGGAAATCCAACGCTGCACTTGAGGAAGTCCAGCTGAAGCAGCTCACAGGAAATGCCCTTCTCTTCCTGGAGGAGAAACAGGCCACATGAGCGAAAGCAGAGACACACTGAAATACAGAGCAGGGTCTGAGAATGATCGGAGTCACATCACATTACACACCGAGCTACTGTGCTCAGTCTCAGTGACGGACGATTCCTGGCACCTACTAAGACAGTTATGTGAATAGAGAGAAATGAAAAGGGCATGTTCTGCTGGAGAAATTGCTGTACTATGCAAGGGTTTTAGATCAAAAATAACTTTTAAAAGCTGTTTACTTCAGCAGTACGTGTTTATTTACTCTAAAATATTATTATATAAATACAAATATTAATAAAATTAAGCAGTGATATTATGTATATGTTTATAATCCAATATCTAGTCTAATCAATCATCATTATGTTAAATTTAGAATGCAATCTTAGAATTATGGTTCTTCCAGATTTCATTAGGAAAGACATCGGTTCTATATAGAGCTATAAACACCACAAGAACCATCTGCATATTTAAATGATTTAATGCTTGGTAAAATGGTTCTTCAGATTGAATTGTATTTGGTTCTATATAGCATCAAAAAAGGTCCTGATATTGTTACCACAACAAGTTTACAATAGAAAAAACTTTCTGGTGATATAAAATACCAATTTCAAAAAGATTTTATTTGATTTTATACATAACCATACAAAACCAACACATTCCTCATCAATCTGAAGAACATATAAGGCATGCAAATGATGAAGGTCTTTTTCAAAAATATAATTGATTGATGATTGTGTTTTGTTTTTATTATGCAAATCATGTGGGTGTGGCTTTAGAAATCCTGTCTAGCAGTCTAAAGTTTCTCCTGCAAGCCATTCCATCATTCAGAAATTGCAGAAACAAACTTGAACGTTATTTATGTGATTTTTATTTTAAGAAATGTCATTAAAGCAGTTCATGTTAAAGAGCAAGTTAAAAAGTGTGATTGACTGTGACTGTGGAAGCTATCCGCTCTCAGTGCTGCGTGTGAGGTCACGTGATTGGTTAATTCACAACTGCTTTGACTGTGTTACTTTTTTTACCTTTGAAGTTTCATGACAGCAGAGAAAAATGTTGTAAACAAAATGTGCGCTCAAGTAATTCCATATAAGAAAAATAATAAAAAGTAGCAAACCGGACAAGTTATTCAGGACAACTTTTCAGATATTACCAATCAGCTTGAGCCTACAAAACCAGCAACATAGTCATACTAAAACTTTGGATCATCCGGGCAATCAGGATACAAAAAACAGAGCTGCAAACTGAAATATTAAACTTTGTAATCACATTCACAATACACAGCATAACATCAACAACAAAACAACAACCAAAATACACATGCATTCCCTTGCAGACATACACATATGGCCATAGATACATATGCAAAAAAACGGCAGACATTATATTTGGAAGCTTGTCTAAACACTCAGTCTCTGACAAGACTGTGTAAACAGTAAGGCCCTGACCCTCATGAGGAGTGAGCATTCCTGGGGAAAGAGTTCATGGATCTAACCCCCATTACACTCCATGTTTGCATGTGCATGGAGTTTGGGGGAGTTAGTGGGGGTTGGGGTGTTGAGGAGGCTGGAGAAAACTGAGAGCCATCAGCGCTCTGACAAGAAATAAACTGGCACTCAGGGAACGCTGCGCTGGACAAGAAGCTACACGTGAGGCTCGGGCTGTATGTGCCTTCCACTTCCCCAGTTTACACTGCAGCTATTCTTAGCTTAGCTGTAGAAATAACAGGGGAAACAAGAGCAGAGCTGCAGGAAAATATATCAATAAATAGTCTGGAGAAGATAAAAGAAGCTGATAAAAGAAGCTTTGTGATGCTTATAAAACATGTATTCCTCACAGCTGGCGGTGCTGTGGAAGGAGCGCAAACTCTTCGGCTCAGTATTTTTGACCTGGTGTGCATGTTTGCTCTGATCATTCAACACTTTTTCCTAGGGAAGCCCCAAGCAAGAGACTGCTGTATGCCTTTAGCCTGACCCCAAACCAGGCCCACTTGCATTTAAGAGACATGTGAAGGCATGTGCTGCATTTTGTGACATAAAGAGTGAATAAAATTTTACATAACTAGAGGGTGCATCTACAATACTGATGTTTCCGCAAGTTGTTCAAGATGCATTTGCATTCTTTAACTACAAGAACAGTCAGCTTCGAATGACGATGTGCATGAGTCCAGTTTCTCTCTCACTATCTTCTATCAGCACTCCCACATGTACTTTCTGATCATTTATATTCTTGTGCTCTGAAAACTATAGCAGCTCTAGGGTTTTTTTGTGGTCGCAACCTTTTCCAGTGGTTATGGATATTCTTGTTTTTTTTGCCTCATACATACCACCAAAGGTCACTACAGCAAATAGAAAAAATATTGTCTTTGTCAAGCTTGAGTCTTCAACCACAAAATGACTCTACCCACCTCCTACCTAGTCTCTGTCCCTCTACTTAGCACCTCAGTCTCTCTAGGATTAATCTGAAGATTATTTCTTCAGAAACAGTAATCCTGCACTTCCCGTCCACTTCCTGCAACTTAAGAAAAAGAAAATATGACCTCTGGCTCTAAATAAAGCCCTTTTAGTTACCCTGAGCAGACCCAAAAAAACCCAGATGGAGCTTCTGAAATCTGTTGACTGGTGCTGTTCCAGCACAGTGCACAATTAAGGTTGAAAAAACAGACAACAGAGCCAGAATAAAAGAAGAGGAGCGTCAGACTTGGCCAAGCAGAGGAGGAAATAAACCTTGAGGGTGACCAACAAACCTGTCCCTCACTGTTTGAGAAGGGTCATATCAACACTGCTGACTCCAAGCCGACCTAAAGTAATTAGAGGGTCTTACTGCACCTACAGTAGAACAGCAAACACAGCACACTTGCACACCAGCTTCTGAATGGGTCAAACCTTCTACAACTTTGGCCATTAGCTAGCTGATGGTCATAATAATGTGTCTTAATCTATGTAAGTATGAGTGGATTTTTCACACCACATCCTAATGTCTTTGTCCACAGTTGCTCGCTCTTGTCCACTTATCATATCTTATCATACGTTATACCTCTATTACTCAGCATTTTCAGCTTTAGCTGACATTGTTCAGGAGAAGAAATTTTCTTTTGTTTAATTTTCCATAGGACTGACTCCACTGCAACCACATGACATCATTACAATGTGATATTAGCAGCCTACATGGTGAGGACTGTTGCCAATAGATCATGTTTTTTTATAAGAAACAAAACATTTGATTTATATTTTAACAGCACTGGACATATACACTGCTTTACAGCATTCAGGTCTTAAAAAATTGGGTTCCCTTTAAGTCCAGTTTGCATGATATTAGTTTTTCATGGGGAGGTGGGTAATTCTAGTTTACCACAGGGTGTTCTGTAATGTTTATGCCTGTTTTGCACGGGTTAAGAAATCCAGACATGCGTCACTAGTTTAGGAACTCACAGTAAACAATTTCACTGCATAAATTCAACTCTTTTCTTTAGTTTTTAAATGTAAACATGTTGATTCACACATAACCTGATGTTCTTTTTACACAAGGTAACACACAATGTCACACAGAATCTTTACTGAAACGGGAGCGCAGTATGTAAAAATGACTGACAAGCTGCATTTGGACGAGACTAAAAACCATTAATAAACACCAGTAATAAGTACATTACATTAATGTACATTTCGTATGAATAGAGCTTTAGTCAATGTTTATAAGCAATTCCTTAAACTATTAAACTATTATTATTCATTTAATTTAAAAAAGACAGACCAGAGGCCACCAGCAACATGTTTTACTGGTAACCCATGAAAAGGAGATGAATCAAGAGTTTGACACCAATTAAAATTTCTATTTTTGTGTAAAAAACAACCCAGGCATTTCATTATTTCCTCCGTAAAAACCAACCAAACCACATGGCACATAAAACTAACCCCAGCTGAGCAACACTGCATATCCTACAAAGAGATTATCTCAGTCCTACATTTCTGTTTCCTCTGTGAAGGGAAGTCTACACTTTACTAGAATCTACGTGAAACAACTTTTGGAAGCTGCAGCAGACATGTGGGTCAGCTTTTTAGAGATGCACTCTTAGAGATGCTAAGATAGGATGAATTCCAGTTCAGTCCTTATCAGTAAATCTGTAGCTCCTCCTGTTTCCTGCATTTCCTCCCCTTTTTCAGTTTTCTGCTGTTTTTATAAAACATGTCACAAAAATTGCAATCATACACATACAGATGCATCGGTCACTCACCCTCTGCAGGAAGTTGATGTAATGAACCTCCCTGGAAAAATTTAAGTAGATGTTGGTGTCATAAGCGTCATCTCCCGCATTTGAGATTGTTAAGTTCAGGGAGACGTTTTTCACTCCTCCCAGAGCGAGATGAGGCCTGATGTGGTGTCTATATGGAGAAGATGAGGGTCAGTGTATAGACTGCACAGAATAAATAGGAATCTACAGTTGTGTGTAAAAGTAAGTTAACAAATACTCTACATAGGAGCTTGGCTCTTTAGCTTCATTTACCAAACCTAAAGTAGGAAACCGGGGTGACCTTGAATTCTCACGCCCTGCCTGTCCTCGTCTATCTGTGTCCTGTCAGTTCTACGTGCCTCTGTTTATGTTTCTCGCATAGTCATGTGCTCCTTTGTCTCCGCCCTTGCCCCGCCTTATTCACCTGTGCCCCATTAGTGTTCAGTTCCGTCACCTGTTCCCTCTTGTTAGCCTATTTATACCCTCTGTCTGCTCTCAGTGTTTGTCGGTCATTGTTGTTGTATCTCTGTTGTTTTTGCTGGTGTTGTCACGACTCTGTTTCTGTACCTGCCTGTTTGTTTGTTTATTAAAACCTGTTTAGTCTAAAAGCTTGCGAGTGTGTCTGCCCCTGCCATCGTCTGCTTCTGCTCCAGCTCACCAGCTACCTGTGCCCATGTGACACATGTAAACACAGTGAACAGTAGCAACTCCGCTAAAGTTTGGCCTTTTCTGTTTTACAGTGATGAAGAGGAACCTTATGCATTCGCTCCGCCTGAGTTGATCACTGTAATGGCCCTCTCACTGAAGAAAACAACCCATTCTCTACAAGTCATAATTCATATTTTATTAGGTGTTCAAGCTCAGTGCTCACTTTTAATATACATTTAAAAAAGCACCTCTTCACATCAGCATTTTAATAAAACTCAACATCTCTTCGGTATTTGTCTTTATAATTTCCAATTTATATGAACAGCTAGTTAAAATGAACCCCTGCTTTCGTGGAACATTAGACTTTGTCTCTTTCTGAATCGGGAACAGACAAAGTCTATCAGCTGCAGCAGAGTTTAAACAATACCATGTCTTGATGAGTGAACGGGTGTAAGCGACATATGACAAAAATCTTTAAGGAGCCAAACTCAAGACATCGTTAAAAGCTGAAAGATGGATGACATCCATAGCTGGTGAGAGCCAAGCATGTGTCAAGGCTCCAGAATCCACACCCACATCGCCTTAACCTTTATGACGTCCACATACAGAAACGGGCCTGCAAACAGTGGCTGAGTACAATGAGAGTGAGCAGGCAGGCAGCGAAAGAGCAGACAGAGGGCTTTACCCAGAGAGAAGCAGCTTCCCATGCAGCCTCAGGTCAGCAGCACAGTCGTCCGACAGACAGTTCTTCTCAAACCATGTCTGCGAAGAGACAGACACAGTGCAGGGTGTTTACACAACTTAAATGTCAGTGTGATGAGAGGAGACCCGCATACTAGAGGGTGCTGTTTTGCAAGGATTGCTCTGAACGTTTGCACAAACATTTCACGGATTAAAGTAGGAGAACAACCCTCACCTGTAAATGAGAATTACTTGAAATTAATTTTAAAAAGATTTCTTCATAAATGGTTAACACAGATATTTCCAGTGCACTGGAAATAAACCTCTTCACAGTGGTGGTGATGGATTGAGACATCCACCTCTAAAAGCTCCCTTACAGAAGGTTATTAGACTAAATGGTTATATGTACACTGTCTGATGTCTGACAGTTTTGAGAAGATTTGTAAAAACTTGTACTAGTGTCACTAGTAGAATGCACTATTCCACCAATCATTCCTGTTAGGACATGACGTATTGACCTTCATGTCCGCATTGTCTGAGGTTCTTGTCTTTTTTTATCATGCAACTGTTGTGTGTTCCTTATTGTTTGAGTAGATCCAAAAAACTCATTCATCATTCTAGCGCTTTCCTTGTAAAGAAAGAGGACATTGCTACAGCTGATAAGTTATAGTTCTTAAACCAATAGAAAAAGTTTCATGTCAGTGGTAACCAGGCTAATGTTAGCACCCACTGGTAAAAACAAAACTGGCCCTTTGTGGATATACCCTTGATATCCGCTATGGGTTTTATGGGGTGTTTGCTATGAATCCACATATCAATGTTTGGGTTGTCAGATTTGTAGGACAGATTATGGCTAACAAACAGCTAGCTGGCTAAAACTGGGCAGTGCAGAGAAAGGGTCTTCATTCTTTTCTTGATTTGGAATGACTTGGGAAATCTTCTCCTTTCTCTTTTTTAAATTTCAGTTCCAACTTAAATTTAGCACTGCAGTTAAAATCTGGTGCTGGCCTACCATTAAGGTAACTGCTGCATCATATAAGGATGGACAGGTGGACTGGAAAAGTCAAATGAGAAGCTAGAGAATATGAAGCCAACTTAAGCTGCTTAAGAAAAAAAATGGGATAAGATTTTCAAATAATTAAAAAAGAATTACAAAATTGTTTATTTTCAGAGAAGTCTGAAAAATGAGTTTTAATCTAATCAACACTGGCTAACTTTAATTTTGGATAGTTTAATCTCTGTTGTGTCATTGGCTCAGTGACTGACTTGGTTCAAATATAGTGGAGTCGAGGAATTGATTCCATTGATTCCAGCAGCAGGAGTGAAGAGTCAAAGTCGATTCCAAAAAAAAACCTTGAGTTGTGCTCCTGTATTCCTTTTTTCATTACAGGAAAATCACTTAAATGACAGCTGAGTACATTTTTGGACTCTATTCAAAGTACAAGAAACATAGAACTGTGGCATGCGGAAAAGACAAGAACCTTTTAGACCTTTTTTAACCTTTAATGGTGCCTCATGAGCTGAAGCATTGTCAATATCTTGAAAACCATGGGGCAAGAAGAACATTTGATAGTTGACTGTTGATAGTGTTGAGCATTGATGTTTGCTGACGATCGATAATTAAAACCGGCGTTGCAGACATGGTGACCCCTGGTTCCTATCACCACCAGTGTAAAGAAATCTAAGCAAATTTACACCAAACCACTCTGAATCACTTTGTTTACATTGCAAACACTGAACCATGGAGTACATTTAGAAAAAATCGGTGGAATTACTTGTTTAAGGGTCCTGCCCCTTTTAATGTCTGCCAATTTAAATTACAATCAGCAAGTAAGTTTTTGTTGGAAACATTCTGAATTCATCACCCTCACAGTTTCAAACTGTGCATGGTAAGATATATAGGTTGTTAAAAGGTTTAAATTCCATGGTAATGGATTCCTGACGTGCCAAAGACACTGCTTCCAGATTTTTGTAAGTAGAGGAGGGCAGCACATGTGAGATAACACAAGACTGGGAAGTAAAATGGACAAAAAATCAAACAACCACATTCCAGTCAACACTGACTGAACCACACATTGTAACCTGACTCACACACGAATCTGCAAGATAGGGCAACTATCCTATACTTCTATATACTAACAGAGGTTAGTCGACTTCCTTCATTAATAACAGTATTGCTACTTTTTTATGTTCGGGATGGCTTATTGCATCAGCCCTTGGACAGCCAGTGTAATCTAACCTCATTCTTGGCTGCGATCTTCTCTCCCTTTTTCCAGCGAAGTACAGGCATGAGTGAAGCAAGCTCGTGCTCATGATGTCCACCCAGCACATGCTTGCCCAGGCTGTATGCTGCTTCAAAGACAATGGCTGAGAACACATCCTTCACCTCTCTCTGCAGAAAAACACAAACACTTGCATTTATTGATGTACAATGATGTCAGAGTCTTATCAGAAACTGCAGATACTTGCTTCAAACAATCAGCAGCAGACAAATATTTTGACTCGTCAAATGTTTTAATGTTTAGGCTGTTACTGTGCTATCTCGGGTGGTTGTTAAATTTGCTATTGCTATGGTAGTCTAGGTACTTGCTAATGTGTTGTTAGGCTGTTACTATGCTAAGCCATTGCTAGGGTGGTGTGTCTTGCCCTGGTCCTGAGTACTAAACACAGTTGTACAGACAGTTCTTCAGGGGTTCTTTAGTAGAACCAATAGCTCTGTTTAAGACCATGAATTCTAAATGGAACCATTTTTTTTAATGCTAAATGGTTCTCGGCATGGTTGCTGGCTTATCACTCTTACTGCTAAGCCACTGACCACCCCATTACAAAATCCCTAATGAAATGTGAAGTATGCACCCAGTTACAGATAAATCCACTACAGGAACTGTTCAATCAGCTGTAACTTTCAATGGAGCTCACAATGAATCATCCACTTCTATGTTCTTCTATTCACAAAGCCAGATTTCTAACAGACCTTACAGTAGTCGCTGTACATCAGTAACTCTGTTTCCACAGGTTAAAATGTTTTACATCTGGAAAATCGTCCAGTAAATTTGTCTGTAATACCCCACTCTCACATCCAGTGAGCGGTTTGGCATTAAAGCTGGCCACTGAGGGCCATCAAATGGATAACTGGAAAAGGTGGCAGGCAGTATCTCTCTCAACACACTTCATCATCCCTCAGCCTGGCAATGTGAGCTGAATCCTTAAAAGAGGAGTTGTTCTTGGCACGCGACTTGGAAACACTCAGAACAAAATGCTGAATAGGATTAAAACCCCACCTTCATTAAGGGGACATGAGTGGTGGGAAAAGCAGGGGTCCTGCCCATTAAGCATCGCTTTGAAGCAGCCTTGCTGGGATCAGCTTTCATCTTATTGTCTTTTGCTACAGGGATAAAAAGGCAAACTGCCCCGCTTGCAACTCTGTGCCTTCCAGCTTAGTGACATTAGGGTCTGCCAATGCACAGTCGAACCCCTTGTGTAAACACACGTCTTTTCCGTTTGCTGCCATTCGTCTTCCTCGTTCTGCACCCTCTCTCTTTTGAGTTTTTATCGCCTGCTCTTCCTCCATTCATCCACACACCCATCCCTTTCCTTAGCAGCGCTAACACACAGCAGTAACATATCAGGACATGCCAGATACAAAGCGTACAACCCTCTGACAACCTCCTGCTGACAGAGTTTTGGCAGGAAACAGAGAATTGGTGACTGTCTAAAACATACTTAGCAAAACCAAAGGCAATTCCAGTTTTATTGCAACACTAACTATATTTCAGTACAAACAATGATAGGCTGAAAACATTTTTGCAGGAAAATGTATTCCAACGTTTGCATTTCTAAACAAAACTTCAGACACTGTGAAGAGTTGTAACTGAGTGTGATCAATATCCATATATATTTGTTATGATGTATAGAAGAAGGCAGTCTTGAAAATGCCATGACATGGAGCTAAGATGTGGATGGAGCGTCTACAGAAATGCTAACTTCTGCTAGCACTCCATAGTAGATTATTAGATTGCTAGCACTAAGATAACAGTACATTTTTTAAAAAGACATTCCATAATTTAATTGCAGGGTGTGACATACTAGCATACTGTTGTTGTCTGGACAAAACCTCATATCATATTGTTTATTGCATTGCATTTATTGTTATTTCAAAAATATATTTTCCAGTTAGTTTTGGATCACTTCTGTTGGTCCATTTGTCATAAAAATTTAGCTTAGCTAGACCATCTGAGAGTCTGATTTCTATTTCTTAACATTCAACATTCACGCTGCTTTTTAAACTGTGTGTGAAAATGCAGCTTTCGGAGAAATTTGGAGATCACGAGATGTGCTGGTTGACCACTTTCCATTCCATACTTTCAGAATCAGTTTGTTTTTAAAGTGCTATGTCAGCAGTAAAACGAACAATGCAATGCTCTGTGCATGTGTGGCTATGGTTTACAAAATCCACCCACTTCTCAGTCCCAGTTGTGATTAATGCCAAATAGATCAAATGAGTCTAGTGGGCTGTCCTGCCAGTGACCCCACCCTGGGGACCATTTAGGATTAAGGGTCTAGGATTAAGCAGTCTATGTGCCATTTTCACTGAGCCACACGAGAATAGAATGGCTTGAATGATCCCTTGTTAGCCAATAAATAGAAAATGAGTGTGTGCAAGCTTCATTTGTGATAACACATTTTCCGAAAATAATCAGTGGAAAAACTTCAAACAGACCAGTGTGGCCTACACATTCCTGTAATCACACACTAGATCTAGTTTTGACTTTAGGTGTTGATATACATAATCTTACTGTTCTTTCACAGACTTCAGTAGTTTCAGATCACTACCTAATTTCATATGAACTGAGTCTTAGTAAAAATTTATGTACATCACCCCGTTATTGCATAAAACGTTCGATAATGCCAAATACAGCTCAACACTTTATTGAAACTCTTCCAGATTTATCAACTATAGCTTCTCCTTCAGACCCAACAGAGCTAGACAGACTAACTGACTGCGTAGAAAATAAGCTCCGATTAACTTTAGATAATGTTGCACCTATAAAAGCTAAAAGGACGCAACAGAAAAAGCTCGCTCTGTGGTACAACAATGAAATACGCACCTTAAGACAGACAGTACGGAAATTTGAGCGCAAATGGAGAGTGACCAAGCTGGAGATATTTCACTCTGCTTGGAAAGACAGCCTTAGCAGTTACAGAAAGGCACTTATTAAAACACGCTCAGCATACCTGTCCACACTCATCGAACACAACAAAAACAATCCTAGAGTTTTATTTAGCACAATCGCAAAACTTTCCAAAAATCAGGCAGGAACGGAACCTCAGATACCCGCCAACCACAGCAGCAATGATTTCATGGACTTTTTCAATAGCAAAATCGAGAATATTAGACAAAATGTTCAACTGACACCAGTAACCTATCCTTCATCCGGTTTGGCTGAGACAGCACAAAATGTGATTTTAGAAGAAAGACTAGAAACATTCTGTCCACTCCAGCAGTCAGAATTAGAAAAATCTCTTCCTCAAATTCTGCTACATGCACACTTGATATGATTCCAACTAGCCTATTGAAACAAGTATTACCAGCTATTATTAAACCTATCTCAACTATCATCAACTCTTCTCTTAGTCTGGGTCATGTACCTAAGTTCTTTAAAGTAGCTGTGATAAAACCCTTGATAAAGAAACCAAATCTTGACCCCAGAGAACTGTCCAGTTATAGACCTATTTCCAATTTACCTTTTATTTCTAAGATTTTAGAAAAGGCTGTAGCTCGACAACTCTGTTCTCATCTACATAAGAACAACATATATGAAAAATTCCAATCTGGTTTTAGGCCACACCACAGCACAGTGACAGCTTTAGTTAAGATAACAAATGATCTTCTTCTTGCCTCTGATCAGGGCCACGTATCTCTACTGGTGCTACTAGATCTAAGTGCAGCTTTTGACAGTATAGATCACACTATTCTCTTGGACAGGCTAGAAAATGTGGTTGGAATCACAGGAACAGCGTTATCCTGGTTCACATCTTACCTTAGTGATCGCTTTCAGTTTGTAAAGATAAATAATGTATCTAATTATACAAGAGTGAAATATGGAGTTCCACAAGGTTCTGTTTTAGGTCCTCTGTTATTTACACTATATATGCTACCATTAGGCTCAGTTATAAATAGACACGGAATTAGTTTCCACTGTTATGCCGATGACACACAGCTGTACATATCAGCCAAACCAGATGATAAATCTAGATTAAATAAGATAGAAGATTGTGTAAGAGATATTAAACTTTGGATGCTACAGAACTTCCTTCTTTTGAACCCAGATAAAACGGAAGTTCTCCTCCTCGGCCCAAAGGCTGCTCGGATTAAATGTTCAGATTTAATGTTAAATCTTGCTGACTTCTCTGTAGTTCCTGGTTCAGTAGCCAAAAATCTTGGTGTAACAACTGACTCAGATCTGACATTTAATCAACACATAGGTAATGTTACAAGAACAGCGTTTCTTCACCTGCGAAACATTTCAAAGTTGAGAAATGTGTTATCTATGTCTGATGCTGAAAAGTTAGTGCATGCCTTTATAACCTCAAGGCTAGATTATTGCAATGCATTATTGTCAGGATGCTCCAGCAAGAACCTGAATAAACTCGTTAGTTCAGAACGCTGCAGCTAGAGTACTAACTAAAACCAGAAAATTTGATCACATCAGTCCAGTTTTATCAGCACTACACTGGCTTCCTGTTAAATTCCGCATCGACTATAAAATTCTTTTACTGACGTATAAAACCCTGCAAGATCTAATTTCCTATTATGAACCGCCACGCTTACTCAGATCACAGGATGCTGGTTTTCTAATAGTTCCAAAAATTCAGATAACTACAATGGGGGGAAGAGCTTTTTCCTACAAAGCCATCAAACTGTGGAATAATCTCCCAGTTAATGTTCGAGACTCTGACACAGTCTCAATATTTAAGTCCAGACTTAAAACGTACTTGTTCAGTTTAGCTTTTGGAGACTGAGCTATGCTTCTCATCCACTGTATTACTCCAAACCTGAACTAACCTTGTTTTTCTTTCTCCTTCTTTCTGAGGTAATAACCGCCCACCTGTCCTGCCGAATACTGTTGGAGGACTGACCACCAGTACCCCCTTGTTACCTTGTAACCTCTTCATCTATGTCATCTGCTGCACCTTGATTGCACCAGCTGCACTCTAAACACTCCATATCCTCTATACTAACCTAAACCAGAACTAACTCAGTCTCTGTACTAAACCAAACCAGAACTAAGTCTGTTTTTCTCTCTCTCTGAAGGAAATAACCGCCCACCTGTCCCATCGAATGCTGTTGGAGGTCCGACTGCCAGGGCCTCCTCATCACCTGGCACCAAACAGCTTTCCTCTCTCTGCTACACCTCGACTCCTCTGTACTAACCAAAACCAGAACTAACTTTGTTTTACGTTTTTCTCTCTCTCTCTCTGAGGTAATAACCACCCACCTGTCCCGCCGAATACTGCAAAAGACAGACCACCAGTGCCCCCCGTCACCCGGCTCCAACCAACGCCCCTCTCCATTTGTGCCATTTGCTCCACCTTGACTGCATCACAGTATTACCCACCTGATGTAGCACCTGTACAGCTTCTAAAGCTTTTACCTTCAAACTCAGCTTTAGTTTATAAACTTCAAGTACTGTTCGACCAGAGGAGGATGGGTCTCCCCTTGTGAGTCTGGTTCCTCCCAAGGTTTCTTTTGGTTACATACATTTATTCCAGTCTAAATGACCGGATGACAGAGGCGACAGTAAAACAGCTCAAGTTGGGCTGCACTCTCTGACCAGCCTCTCGCATTGTCAGCACATGCTTGATGAAATGGTCAACTTAGGTTACACAGATTTCATTTGAAAGTTGTTGTCTTCTTTGGCCATGAACCCCTCTACCAGCTCTACCCCTACGTCTCTACCTACCCCTCTCATTGTCACCCTCCCTCTTCCTCTCTTTGCAACATCTTCCATTGTTGTTGTATAAAAGGTGCTCACCTGTGGTGTTTTTATAGTGCTTACTTCCTGATTGAAGTTGTAACAATTACAGTTTTTTCAGTGCTAACAAACTAAAATGACACGCATACCACAATTATTTAAACTGACACACAGAGAGTAAAACCTCTTCTCAAGTCTCCAAAACTCTAAACTCGTTTTCTGCTTTACACACATGTTGCAATTTAAAATGCCACTGTTTACAGTTTTTCTTGATTGTTTACACACAAATACTGATACTTGAGACACAATGACAACAACATGTAACTCATTCACCAACCCACTGAACCAGTTCCGCTCAACAACAAGCACAATTCCTGCTTTACACTCAAATTGCAGTTCTAAAACACACTATTTTCAAAACACTACACACATTTTTCATGAAGAAAATCTCTTGTTTTCACAAGGAACAAGAAACACACACTAAGAGGAGGAGTAAGAGGAGGAGGATGGGGAGGTCGAGGAAGGCCAAGGACTGTAATCTCTGATGAGATCCGAGCCACTTTGCCTTGGTCTAACAATGAGGGAGGCTGGGCAAAGAGTACAGCCAAATTTGAGCAGGTACACTGTAGCATCCATCAGCCGGATTTTTCAAAATAAGAAAAGTGTACAGTAGTACAGTACTGCCTGGGGACTGTTCTGTAGGACTGTAAAAATATGTTTCAAGTATTTGGGAAATGTATTCATACTTTGTATTCCTACACAGTACTGTATTTTGTATTGCAGAACTGAAAGATTAGCAACA
Source organism: Megaleporinus macrocephalus (assembly GCA_021613375.1). Taxonomy (NCBI): domain Eukaryota; kingdom Metazoa; phylum Chordata; class Actinopteri; order Characiformes; family Anostomidae; genus Megaleporinus; species Megaleporinus macrocephalus. Next base: position 32,235,510 of record CM038706.1, read on the forward strand.
CAAGGTGGACAGGAACGTCTTCTGTCTCCTGAACAGGAAACTGAAATCATGACCATGGTCCTAGAAAATAACACCATAACATTACAGCAAACACAAAGAAAAATAATAGAAAACAATGAGATATTTCTAAATATTGGTAAGTTGAGCTTTCCAACGCTGGACCATGTCTTGCGCAGAAATAATCTGAGGATGAAGCAGGTCTATAGGGTGCCATTGGAATGCAGAAAGAGTCAAAGAGTTGTGTCAAAGAATTGTTATATGACTATGTATGTCCTTTACAATCCCACAATTGATGCATACTCTCAACACTGTATAAATTGTTCCTTAATCCACTTCTGATATTATCATATGTGTTGAGTCCTTGAGCTAGAGGTGGCTGCAGTGGCGCACCAGTTCATCTTCATTGCAGAGGCTGGATTCAACCTCACAAAAAGGTATAGGACTCTCACATTGCTTATAATGTGGATGAGGTGCGGTGGCCAGAACCAAACAGAAGAGAGGATGCAGCATAGCTGTTTTACCATAACTTAAAACAGTAAATTCTTCTGTTGTTTTGTATGTAGACCACTGTATGTGCAACATGGTTTGGATGTACACTGTGTACATTGTTTTGTAGGAAAAATACAATATATTTGTTACCGTATATTTGTGTGTTCATAGTTTGCAACACTTACTGTATGTATGTATGTCTGTAGCGTAACACTGAACAAAAAATGCATGATGGTGAATAGAGAAGAAGTGTTTTCCATTCATCATGGTGTTTTACACTGAGCACATCAGTGTTCTACTGGTTCTTTTAAATGTCTGTTCATACGATGGTTTGTGTGTGTCATCTGAAAACAAAATACCATTTTGACATGAGATAACATTGTTTTGAATGTAAAGTTTCATTTTGCAGGAGAATTGAGCAGTTCCGCCCATTGTATGTGTTTTTTTTATTTGTGTGTAGAGTTCTGAGAGTATGAGGCATGCTTTCAGAAAATGTGTGCAGACAATCAAGAAAAACTATGAACGCACTGAACATGCTTCTCTGCATAACACACAGCAATCTGACATAAAGTCACATGTTTGTCATATCAAAACACTGCCATTCAAAATGACACTACTTGAGATAATTGGCAAATATATGTGCCACCAGACCAAACACCTCAATGGTTAATTGTTACAACTTCAATCAGGAAGTAAGCACTATAAAAAGACCACAGGTAAGCACCTTTCTTTACAACAACAATGGAAGACGTTGCAGAGAAAGGACAATGGAAGGGTGAGAATGAGAGGAAAGGAAGAGTGAGAGGTAGGGGTAGAGCTGGTAGAGGAGTTCATGGCCAAAGAAGACAACAACTTTCAAATGAAATCAGAGTAACTTTAGTTGACCGTTTTATCAACCATGCACTGACAATGCGAGAGGCTAGACAGAGAGTGCAGCCCAACTTGAGCTGTTTCACTGTCATCTCTGTCATCCTGACATTTAGACTGGAGTACATGTATGTAACCAAAATTTCTGTAGTATACCCCATATCATAGTGTATCAGTTGGGTGACACCTGTTTACTTTATGAATGGCTGATGTCATACACTAACTGTACAAGTTTCCTGAATAATGTACTCTACTGTGGGGGGAATATCTTTAGGATGCATTGTCCAAGCCCTTTTTCTGTTTACTGAGAGATGTAACCATGGTGGCAGAAGGGGCCAAATGTTCACCAGGATACAGGAAGCTGCCATTGTAAACTAATATTTGTTTTCTGTACATTTTATCTGTAATTTTCTTTTTTTAGTATGCTGTTTTTTGAGAGCATATTTTTGTTCACTCCAATGTAAATATATCTGCTATGCACATGTTGCACTATTTTTGAAAAATACTAAAATAACAGCAGCATGTGTGTGTATCTGCAAATATTACTGTGAATGTGAACAATTTGGACTATTTTTGTATTATGGCAGAGCTTGCTAAAGATGAAAGTGCTTTTCATTATGCCCAACAGTGTGTAGTTGGTTAGACAAAAATTTGGTATGTGCCATTTGGTGCAAAACTTTGATTTTGATAATGCTGTATGTAGTTTTGGTTGCAGTGCCTCATTTTGCAGGATATTGAGGTATTTTGTAGTTTGGGTATGTGGTTTTGTGAATTGTGTGAAGTATTTTGATAAAAACCAGCCTAGTTTACAAAATTGTGTTTTAACAATTGAAAACAAACTGTAACCGTTCAGGTGTTCGGCCCAGTGGCACATATATTTGCCAATCATCTCCAGTAGTTTTGATATGGTAAACATGTAACTTTATGTCAGATTGGTGTGTGTTATGCAAAGAACCGTGTGCAGTGCGTTTAAAAAGAGCCATTTTAAATTGCAAACTGTGTGTAAAGCAGAAAATGCTCTCTGTGTGTCAGTTTAAATAACTGTACTATGCATGTCATTTTAGTGTGTTAGCAGTTGGAAAAAACTGTAAACAAGTATGTGTAAGGGTGTTTGCATACCAAATGCTATTTAACTATGTTTGTTATTGGAATCACAGTAAATTGATTTAATCATGAGTATAACTGACTGTGTCCTACGTACCAAATGCAATTTTTCAGGTGTCAAAAATGACAAAATTATGTCTCTGTTTCGCAAATTTTTACCTGCAACCAAAAAAAAACCTGACCAATCAGATCGCTGCTGCTGAAAATTAAATTGTGATTAAAAACAAGCAATGAAATATGGGATTTTGCCTAATACTCTTCTTAACCACCAGAGGACCACCCAGAAAACACTAAGCAAAATGCCAGTGTAAATGCCGTCAGTAGTCCACCATAGTGCCATATCAACCACCACATTGGAATATTGATGAGGGTAAAATAGTTGAATATCATGAAAATAGTTTTCTTTGGGGACTATTTTACCTCAAAATGTATTCCTTGACTTTAAGGCCAAAATCTTCTCCAAACTCTCAGAAACAATGTCTCAGACATCAGGCAGTGCATTCATAGCCATTTAATTTAATACCTTTCTGTGAGGGAGCTTTTAGAAGTGAACGTCTGATTCCCATTACCATTGTCAACAATTCTGACTCCCTAAGATACACTACATCTTAAAAGTGGAGTTTCCCTTTAAAAAAAATCAGTGTATCTGAGAAGAGTGCACTGAGGAACAGCAGCATTATCATCACACAAGGACACAATGGAGATCATATCTGTGCTCTGACTCAAGTTTATATTAGCCTGGTATTAATATCGCCTTTTGCCAACCAGCAGCCCCTCACTCCATCCCTCGCTCCACTATAAACCCTCTTATTTTTAGAGCTGTGGGGAGCCCAAGCCGACACATCCTGGGGAGCTACCAGTGTTAATGGCTCCTTGCTTTTAATTGACTGAGTGGAAAACAACTGTTTCTTACATACCACTTACACACATAAGCAGGCATGAGCCAAACAGGTCACTTTGTCCACAGGCCCTCTTTGTTCAAGCCAAAGCGGGCTCTGGTTACACCCATTGTTTTCATGTGGAACAGTAAAAGCTTTCGCTGACAGATTTGGCTATTGCCTATTATATTTAGAAACAGCAACAAGACTCACCTTCACTGCCCACATTCCAAAAGAAATATAGACTACATTATGCAGGAGAGGACAATGATGATATACTGCTGTTGCTATTCACAATTGTTTGAGCACACAACAGGTATAAGTGGTAAATTCTAATATTTTTCTTTATATTTGGAAAAAGTGAGGAAAAAGTGAGTCAAACTAAAAGTAATATTTTCTGACACTTTCATATGTCTTACTGAAATCTGATACATATTCCATTTGCATCAATACAACTCAATCTGATCACCAGATACATCAATCCAATTCAATGTCTGTCACAATTTGGCCCTGCTGAAACCTAAAACAACTGGGAAAAGTCTGTTAAAAAAGTTAAGTGTGAAAACTTTTAAGTAATCAAAGACACAAATCAAATAAGTGAGCTGGAGTGTGTTCTGGGTGGTGAGCCCAGCTGTCAGTTATAGGAACTTAACGATCGCTTCATGATTACAGTAAACTGGAACATGCATCCATTGGCAGTCGTGATTGTGTAGCTCTGAATCAGCGTGCCATGTGAAACAATGTTCTTTTGCGTCAGGTTAGGAGTGTGAACTGTTCACAGTACAGAATACATTTAAAGGTTATTGTGAACAGTCTAATACTTTTACCTGCTGTGTGAACAAAGTCGTAGGTCCGTCTGGTCACTTCATATGTCTATATTGTACCCTGACAAGATTTTAGCCACATGCATTTACACTTTGGGTTATACATGGAGGGGTTGTGTGAGGGGTTGGAATTGTACTGAAAGAAATTTTGGTTGTACATGGGGGGTTTTGTTTGTACTTGTAGGTGTCTTAGTTGTAACAAAATAAATTTGGGTAGTACTTGGAGGGGTTTCAGTCATGCCGGGAGGGGTTTTAGTTGTACTGGAAGGTGTTTTGATTTGACTAAGAGGAGTTTAGGTTATACTGGGAGGGTTTTGGATTGAACTGAGATTGGGATTGTACTAATTGATGCGATTTTTGATGTGACATATCTGAAACATCTAGAAATCACTTATATAATTAGGTATTCTCTGAAAGCCTATAAGGCCCTGAGCATTTACCACTAACTTCAAGTGTTGTAAAGGGTAGAACTTGGTTAACTAGTCTACAAATTATAATATCGTGTTAATAAATACTTCAAGATATTTTTACAATAACGATTTGGTACTATATATATCTTGTCTAGTGTCTGAAAAACCTTATTTAAAAATAATCTCCAAACTATAAATTAAACATGACAAATTATGCTCTCTTTGTAATGTTATTGAAAAAAAAAATTCAGCGCTGACAACACCCACAATATGCTAAGAAAGGAATATTGCCACTTTTTGTGATATAATTTATACCACACTATTGCCCAGCCTTATTTAATACAAAATATTATTTATTCCCCTCTAATTATGGTAATGGGCGGGTAATTTCCAAACGATTTAGCTATAATGAAGGAGGCTAGTTGGTGGTTAGCCTTACTACAGTGTTGTCTATGAACTGTAATGCTTAGCGGACCCTAAAATAAAATCCTGGCGACGCCATTGGTACGTTTCACGAATTAAGCGCTACCGCATTCAAAACTAGAGTTCAGTAATGAGAAAAGAGAAGGCAGCATTTTATACGCAGTTGGATTCCCTCCATTTCCACAATCAGTAGGTCAATAATCCCTCATATGTGGATCATTAGGGTTGACCTCATGCTTTTGAACACGGGGCCAACGACGGATAGCGGAGCTGACTTGATAGATAAGGCAACAGATAAAAACCTAGTTCTGCGTTTAACAGAGAAGATTTAATGAAGTTGTCATATAACAATGCAGTAAAATTACAAAAAAAATCAAGTACAAATGTTTTTGTAATAAAAAAGTAAGAGGCAGTGAGGTTTAACAGTTCCACTGATCATTCAATTCATTCTCCACTGTAACTTTCGGCCCATACTACAGAATCTTATAAATCCTAACCGAGGTTCAGAATGTGAGACACCACACACAAGTCCCCTCACCAGCCCATCTGCCACGAATGAAACACCACACACTGTCAGCTTATGCTCACAAGCAAGAGGCCCGATCAACTAAGATTCTCCAAACCTTGCAAAATACTGTGTGGGTGTCTCAAACTGCTGAGAAACTTTAGAGAGAGAAAGGGAGAGAGAGGGAGAGATGGAAACGGAGGGGGGATGATGTCAGAGTGGGGATGATGTCAAAGAGGCGTGCTCAGATCATGATCAGCTGCAAGACTGAACTCCCTGTTCCCACATGACCAACATCAGCCTGCTCCAAACACATGTACACATCACAATGGCCACAATTAGGGATACAAAGCAGGCCTGCCCTGGAATAATGTTTGTACAATACTGGTCAATTTAAAGGGCCAATATCATGGAAAACTGGTATCTTATTCAGATGTTTTGTTGTAGTTGTATTAGACTTTTATTAGATTGTTATTTTTTATTTTGGTTCAGGTTTTTGCTTTTTTAGTATTAGGTTATTTTGTTGATTTAAGTTTTTCAGTGATAAGCTGCAGCTTTCAGTAAATAAAGAGTAACTGTGCAATACTTTAGTGCAGTGTCCTCTGAAGAGCGTATAAACAAACCTTGCAATCTGACCAGGGCACCCAAACATTTGTACATGACTGTATATCAGTCTTAAAGGCATAGTAACAGAAAAGGCCTGTTTGATCCTCAGGGACAAATAGATTTTGAAAATTGTTTGGTTAAAGTAAATTACAGCTGGTATACAGAGGTGGGTAGTAACAAGTTTACTGAAGTCCATGTACTTAAGTAAAATTAGTAAATATTGATGGACTTGTACTGTGCCTAGCATTTTCAAATAGTAATAATTTTACTTCTACTCAAGTATCTAGTGAGTAAAAGAATCTACTTTTTACTTAAATCTCAGCCACTCACATTTAGTTACTAATATTCTTTTAGGTGTTCAATTTTATTCTGTTTTGTTTTTGGTAACATATGTACTACATATTTGTGATTGGCCCAAAGCCCTAAAGGCATTTGAGGTTTAATATTTTATTTTAGACCAAAAAAAGAAAAATCAAGCCATACAGACTTCAGTTCCTGTGCTGACAGATGCTGGATTTACTACTAGAGGTTCTACTGCATTTCTATACGTTACTCTGATACTTTTATACCTTTTGTTAAAAATAAAATAAAAGACATGTTTATTTTTACTAGAGTCAGTACTATTCTATACTTTACAATACTTTTATTGTATTTATACTTTGATTTAGACTACTCTATACACCTCTGCTTATTCACACAACATCTCAGTGTAAGAAAAGTGATTTAAATGGAACAAACAGCAATTACATCTTTAAATCTAAGGATAAGAATCTAAGTGGATACAATAATGACTTAATAAATGATATAATATTCACATGAAGCAAACAGACCAACAGCTCTTTTTTTGCAGATTTACTCACCAGTAATCTGTGTCACTGTTCTCTACACTGGTCACTATTCTCTAAAGCTCCACGCTCTCATATCTTATCACCCAACTCTGCTTGCAAATTTTTTTGCTGATTTTAGTTTTTTAAGCTTTGTTGTTGATTATAGTTGTAATTTCATTTTATGTTTTTTGTCATTTTTAGTTTAACATATTTTTTGTTGATTTAAATTTTTTTTAGTTTGTAGGTTTTGGTTTTTTTAGTTCAGAATTGTTATTTCTTTTTTTACTATTTTATTTTTTTTCTTTTATTCAGTTTTTGTTTGTATCTTATATATGTTCTATTTTTTGTCTTTTTGATTATTTAAGTTATATCTTTCTTTTTGCTTAAATAAATATCTTTTTGCTTAATTTGACTTTATTTGTTAGACTGTCATTTTTTCAGATTTAAATTTGGTTTTCTTAAACCACTTGTGTTTGCTCAACTACATTGTATATAAGGGTCTTCTCTCATTGTATTCTCAGTTTAAATAAAGCTTGGTTGCTTGGCTGGTTCCTCTGATGAGTGGCTCAGCTTGCTGCTCGTGCTGTATTACTCCTGACCAGTTCCAAAGCTACATGCTAACGACCATTAAAACTCTCACCTCACCATAGTAACCCTGCTTAAAAATAACTGTTCACAGTGGAAAAATCTCATGTTCACAGTGTTACTCACAAATCCATTTAAGAGGCTCCTCTCAAATAAGCACCACTTGCTTCAGAAAGTCATCTACATTTTAATCGGAAAAAGGGCAAACTGATGAATGAGTGGCTAAACAATTCTTATATTTCTCACTCACGTGTCTATATGACAGCAGAACCTGATCAGGTCCCCCTAGATCCCAGCAGAGCTGCAGTGCTAATGGTGACCGCAGTAAATGCACCATCTACATCAAATGATATTTAAGACAGACCTGGCACATATCGAAGTAATAATAACAGAGGCCATTCAGGGGCAGCAAATGAACGATTATTTCAAAAGATGTACAATTCCCTTAGCTAACTCTTCACAGACGCTATAGTGAGATTAATTAACGTGTAGCAATTTAACAGAAAGGCTGACACTTGCAGTCTGCTTTCCCCTTAAACCTGCTGTAGTGTAAACTGGTTTATTTAAGAGTAGGATTAGGAGATTTTCTCCGTCATGAATACTAGAATTAAGACACTCGTATGAATAGATTTACACCAGCAACAGTTAATAAACTAAAAACGTAAATCTAAGCACGTCAACAGATTTACGGCTTTTGTTAAATGGTTTTATATAGCTCTAATACCACCGCTGTAAACCGTTATCTACAATTTCTGTGACTTGTTCCAGTCCTTCAGGTAATCCTATCCGCATTTTTGGCTCAGGGCAAGAGCCGGGCATGAACAGCACGCCGGTGTATTCCTTAGATTGCTCTCCAAAATCTCTGAGTGCATCTGAAACCCATGATCAAATGCAGGCACTCATTCCTCAGACATCAGCTTGTGTACAGAAATGCTTCAAATTTTCCAAACAGATCAAACTTAAAGCTCGCCGAAAGACGGCCGTTAAGCCCAGAAGAAGTCCCCGCAGGGAAGCGCAGTTTACAGCCTGTTAAGCTCCAAGAGGATTGCTGTCTTTTTCCCATGGGAAAGGGTCACACTTAGAGAACATGGTCTGCGTGGAGAAATGTTCAACAAGTCCAACATTTAAAAGGCTGATCGTTCAAACTGGCAGCAAACTTGTTCCGTCTGTGGCACGTGTCTCTTCTTTGCTCTCCTTACTGCAGCACACATGCAATGCTTTCCCATGGGCTCCAGATGTGCTAGACACAGCAATACAAACATGACATGTTGCCTAAACCCCCCCAAAATTTTTTGAAGCCCAATTTCACTCTTAAAAGGAAACTCCAGCTAAAATGAAAAGCAAAACCCTTGAATTTGTTTTAAACAAATTTTTCGGTTTAAAAAGTGGAAAAACACACTCTTGATCACGTGTGGGACAAAAGGTGGGACAAAAAACTACTAGTGTCGCCACGATCCCACATGTACTGAACGTAGATATTGGTTTGGACATCAGCAGCAGGTAAGGTTGGGGTAAGGGGGGGGGGGATTGGAAGTTGTATTTACATTGAGTACATCTAGGAGAAGTGATACACAAGTTTCCGACATGTGACGTGTAGACCTGACTGGCTGCCATTAGATCTATGAGCTTTTTAACACAACTCAGAAAAAAACAGAATTACATTGTCTATCTTTATGTCTGCCTGTTTGCCTGTTTGGGGGGCGTATCTACACACACGAACTGGAACAATAGTATATACAACCTTCCAATGACCTCCCAAACACAGCATGTACTCAGATGTTGCAATTTTTTTAAATCTTGCGCTGTTATCGAGCATATAGCATCAATGCTCACAGCTTCTTCTTGGTTTGCATTATCTGTTTGGGTGCTGAAACATAATATGACAGACAGGCTAATAAAGATTTCCTTCTATCTTAAACAGATCACCCTGTCTTAGTCTTATCTGCAGTATTTCTCCCTTAAAGATTTGTACTAAATTGATTTTGAAAAATACTGAACAAACTGTGTCATGTATCAACTCAACACAGTTGGCAACCCAAGAGCAGATAAAACTGAGCCACAATTCAAATGCATAATTAAGAAGGTATACAACAAGTTAGACTAATGATTAGCTAGCTAGGCAATGCTAACATAGATATAAACAGTTGGCATATATTTACACACCAATTATCTTGGAATGTCTGCAACTAAATTCTAAAATAGTGGAGTTTTTGTAACTCTAAGTTTCTGTGCTCAAGCAGGCGAAAAGTTGGGTTTGTTTGCTCTTTTACTCAAACAGACACTCCTTATTGTTGTTGTAAAAACAAGATTTAATCACCAATCACTTCCTGTACACAGTTATGTTAAAGTTTATTCTACCAACTGTGTGCTCCACCAATGTATTCATATCATAAAACAGTGTAATAACTTATTGTATTTTTACTGTAAATATAATTCAGACTCACCTTGATAATCACAACTGATTAGACTGATAGGCTGATTCATGCTGGAAACATTTTCACGTAGGGACATTAAAGCCGCCTCATACTGTAGCATTAAATCACAAAGTGCCACATTCTTTATAGCAAAGCCTCTTATTTCCAGCCATACAAGACTGGACTCCTGTGTTCTAAATAGGGAGACCAAAATACTTGAAACTGAAGCTCAAATTACTGTTTTAAAAACAGTTTGAAATCACTAATCTGGCAAAAACCTTATAAAAAAAGTTCTCTGTACAATGAGGTGGCTTTTCTGCTAACGCCCCTTAAAGGGCCTCACTTTCTCTGTAAGTGGACACCATGTTAAAAGTTAAAAGCTTTCTCATTCCTATTTTAACCAGTAATCCATACCAGGTTGCATACTGTCACGCTGAAGTGTGCTGCACAAGGTGGCGAGGAAAGCCAATAAACACCAGGTCAAAGTAGATTTTTATACTCTACTATATCTATATTACTGGTAAAAAATGTGTGATATTAATAGTATTGATACTGTGGGGATGAATACTGTACCATATCGATATTTATGGATATATCAGTATTTTAGACAATACAGGTACACAGTCTGTAGACAAATGCTCTGTTATTAATAATAATAAAGGTGCTTTCCTGTTCTACAATATAGAAAAATGGGTGTTTTGCATAAGCCTTAAAATTCCCTCCTGTTTAATTTGATCAGCTGAAACAATGTCTGCAACATACAAAATTACAGTAAACCTTTACTGCCGTGCAGAACTCAGGTGACTCAGCATCTGACCTACAGACAGTTACAGCACAACTGGGTTTTCTAAAGCACAAGCCCTTGCCTGGTGTAAACTGGCAGGACAAAAACTTTCTGTTTTCCTCCAAACCCATCGTTCATTCAGCACTGAAGAATTCTGTCAACAAATTTAAAGCTTTTCTCACAAGCCAGAGAAGATTTGTTGCTACAGTGAGAACAAAGCGTTCAACAAATACTTATTGCAAAGCTGCGCCAAAAAACACAACGTCTGAGCACTTAACCAAACACACTGAAAACTTTCCAGCGCACAAAAATGCCTTGGCATTAATACGGGCATCCAGCAGTGTCCTCCCCTCAGTTGGGAGGACTTAGGAAACTCAATGCATTTGCCCTTGACTGAGTTACTCCTTGATACAAGCAGAGTATCTCTCTACTTTAACGTCCCTCCATTAGCGCTCCCTTACTAGGTCATGCTCATTCAGGCGCCTCTAATAATAAATATAACCCGCAGTTGTACACAGCCAGAGAGCAGGTGGGTCACATCAAGTTGGGTGAAAATGAGGAGAGCTCAATTATACGGGCCAGCAAAGTCCACCCCTCCTGCTCCTCATTCATTCTCCAGATTCCGACCCAGTGAACCCCCCACTACCCCTGCTCGCTTACTCTCTGTTCTTTGACCAGTGTGATGTGGTTCGGCTTCGCTGTGGGAGCTCCTACGAGAACTTGGCCAGCACACTCCATGCAGGAAAAACACATTTGGGGATTGGGGGTGTGGGGGGAGATGGTGGAGGTTGGACCAGGTCCTTTTATGGAAGTAGCCTTGACTAGTGCCTAGTGAGTGAGGAACACTGGGGGCGCATGGCTTCAATCAGCTTGTGAGGCCTTTAAAACTCACTCTGAGACTGTTACACTTTGCAGAATCTCAGAATCTTGAGCTAAAAAGAACTACTTCTTATTCCTTATAGAACCTTTTTGTGGCTGGTTCTTTAAATATATATATTAGACCAGAGACGTGTGATCGGGAATCAATATAATCAGAATGACAATATTCCATATCTTCAATGTTCAGTCTGAAGGCCGATACACAACAAAAGCGTTTTGTTTCATGTGATGTATTTGGTTCACAGTAAATTAGTTTGTTCATGTGTACTGACAGTATCTTGCACACTAAATGATGGCCGTATTCTTTTATTTACCCTACAAAAACTGACCCTGTGTCTTTTTGTTTTAATTTGTAGCTTCTTGAACAGCTACAAATCTTTTCACATCCATAGTGTGGAGTCAAGTATTTCAGAGCAGCTCTAGAACAGAGTATTTCAGAACAGCTACACATGCACTTAGACCAATAGTGTTGTTACTCTAGTATTTTCTAGAATCATACATTAAAGGAATAAACCATTTAGCAGCCTTTACAGAACTTTCTCACAGTCACTGTGATATCACATCCGGCTGCAAATAGTAGCGTCATCCAACTTCAGCCAACAACATTTAACAGGGTGGCAATGGAGGGTCACAGATTTTCAGCCTCCTTGCAATTTTTTTCAGCCTTAGTGTGGCTGACAGGAGAGCAGCTGTTGTGTGTTTTTCTCCAACATAAAGGAATCAGGTCATGCAAAAGCTGAAAACATTTCAACCTCATGTGACGTCTACCGCAGCGTATTCTATGTACATTTTATGCAATCAGTGTCAAAACAACTGCAGTTGGATGGTGGACGTACTCCAAAAATCTAAATCTGAACTGGGATTAATCCACCTGTGATGGGTTGTGCAAAGCAGAGAAGGAGCAGAGCAGACCTTCATAGTCAACACATCCATAAATGGACAGGCTAAAGAAACTATCTTCATTTTGGAGCAAGTATAGTCCAGCAAGTTTAATTCTTCCCACTTAGTCCATGAAAACATTAGCACCCTGAACACCACAACTAGCAAAGTGATTGTATTGTATTTTTTCACCATCAAGACAAGGAGAGAAAACAATAAGAAAATTTAGAAGCTTTAGCAACAAAATATGATACTTTTTTTAGTAATAAATGACAGGTGATCTCTGACTTTAGCACAGTGCACTAAATATGTGATACATGATAAAGGTGTTACTCACCCATCCAAATGACTGAATTCAGGTGTTCCAATCACTTCCATGGCCACAGGTGTATAACACCAAGCACCTACTCATGCAGACTGCTTCAAAAAAAATTGTGAAAGAATGGGTCGTTCTCAGGAGCTCAGTGAATTCCAGCATGGTACCGTGATACTATGTCCAGTTGGGAAATTTTCTCGCTACTGAATATTCCACAGTTAACTGTCAGTGGTATTATAACAAAGTGGAAGCGATTGGGAACGACAGCAGCTCATCACAAAGTGGTAGGTCATGTAAAATCACAAAGCGGGGTCAATGGATGCATAGTGTGCAGAGGTTGGCAACTTTCTGCAGAGTCAATCACTACAGACCTCCAAACTTCATGTGGCCCTCAGATTAGTTCAAAGAAGCTTCATGGAATGGGTTGTTATGGCCGAGCAGCTGCACCCAAGCCTTCCATCAACAAGCGCAATGCAAAGTGTCGGAAGCAGTGGTGTAAAGCTGTCAATGGACTCTTAGAGAAGTGGAGGCGTGTTCTCTACAGTCACACTTCTCCATCGGGCAATTTGATGGGCAGGTCTGTATTGTGCCATGTGTAAAGTTTGGTGAAGGGGGAATTATGGTGTGGGGGTGCAAAGAACCCTTATTGCTTCAGTAGACCAAGACATTTTGGACAATTTCAAGCTCCCAACTTTGTAGGAACAGTTTGGGGCGGTCCCTTCCTGTTTCATCATGACTGCGCACCAGTGCACAAAGCAAGGTCCATAAAGACATGGATAACCGAGCTTGGTGTGAAACCACACCAAAACTTGACTGGCCTGCACAGAGTCCTGACCTCAAACCAACAGAACACCTTTGGGTTGAATTAGAGCGGAAACTGCGAGGCAGGCCTTCTCATCCAACATCGGTGTCTGACCTCACAAATGCTCTTCTGGAAGAATGGTCAAAAAATCCAATAAACACACACCTAACACTCGTGTGGAAAGCTTTTCCAGAAGACTGGAAGCTGTTATAGCTACAAAGGGTGGGCCGACATCATATTATACCCCATGGATTAAGAATAGGATGTCACTCAAGTTCATTTGCCGGTGAAGGCAGAATACTTTTGACAATGTCAAAACCTTATCTAAATGAAAGTAACTGTTTACACAGCCTGGATTCCCTGTCTTCACCATCCTACTGTGATAAATACAGTACTATAAACTGCACTGCTTTTTATTAGCCTCATATTGCACTCACTAAATCATATGTCCCATAAGTTTATACTATGTACAGTAACATATACACAATTCCTATCAGTCAGTTTAGTCACACATAGTTCAACGACCTGGTGTAACTGCGAGCAATGTGCACTCTTCCTCCACTACATCCTGTGTAAGAAACACAGCAGCATACTGATCTTTATCAAACTCAGCAAATACTTTATATAAACTCTGAGATGAAGGGAAAGGGCTTTCTGTGCTCATGCTCCTGCCAGGGGTGCTTATTATTGTTGCGATTCACTATAAACAAAAACAAATGAAAAGACTTTCTCGATTGAGTGATGAGTCTCCTACTTCCTTGGACCTTCTAAAAACTGTGCTAGGTATGTAAGCTGTGAATGTTTTGTAAATAGATGTTAGCAAACATTTTAATAGTTTCAAAACACAATCATCCTCTATAAATAGAAAAATAATCTGAAATAAATGTAATGAATTTAATGTCACGAAAACTAAACACATTTACGTACAGTTTAACACTTTTTCAGCCTGTAGCAGTTGATCCCATGCACACTGAAGTTATGAATGAAACAAAATGGTTTACATTTTGATGGCAAAATGGAGGACAAGAATAAAATCATTTTTTTGGCTTTTTAAAGCTTTTTTTCAGTTTTACTTTAAAGGAGCAGTCTGTAAGATGACACAATCTGTCAAATTCATACTCCAAGCAATTAGTAGCAACACATAATCAGAAAATGCTCTTTTTACTCCTTACATATCTAGAAGAAACGTTATGACTTTAGCATCAAACTTCATCCCTTTACTCTCCAGCAGTGGCAAGCAGTGCCAGTGTTAACGCTTGTTTTGCTTCTATCTGCTCCTATCTGCTGGTTGCTAAATGTCATTTGTTGCTAAGAGCGGGCCATGGCTGCGCTTATCACACTTTTAATTTACAAGTCACACAAAATGGCTTGGTGTAAATGGGATGTTAGTAACACTATAAATTTAGGTCCTAACAAAGACAGTAATACAAGTTTCTATATGTGTTCTTTATCTCTGGATACAAAGGAGGGCTGTAGCTTCCTGCAGTTGATGAGCCCACTGGTTCGCAAAACTAGGACACCATTACTCTGCTGTTATTCAGGGCATGCCCCACAGTACAGGTGCCGCCCAGACACAATCTTCTAACCTGCTCCCATATGTGAGCTAGTTTGAACCCCCCACTCTGAAGCAGAGGTTGGTATGCCCACAAAGAACTGACCATCAGACTCCAACCGGAAAACAGACACAATTCCAACAATGACTGGAGCCCTGATAAGGTGGAGTTAACCACTAGACTGACAGCACTGTCTGAAAGTCATGCAGGGCGAAGGTATGTGGAAAACACTATTTAAGCAAGTTATCACTGTGGACAGATCCATCCATCTCCTTTTGTTGAATCTATCTTTAAAATGTTCTACGTAAATTGGTTGAATGCTTGATATAGTAAAACATGATCAATGACCCTGTATATGCAGATACTACCTCCATGTGACAGCTTATCAAGTAAACTGGACATAGCCCCACCCATTAACTGCTCGCTTATGAGGCTCAGGCTTTAAAAAGCAATAAATTAACAGAGCCAGAGGTGAAGCTCTTTCATCAAAACATTTTACAGGAGTGACATTTCACTCTCACTAAAATTTAGTAAAATCTGTGTTCTCTTTAACAAATACAACACACACAACTAAATTGCCTTTACTCACTGGGTTACATATTAGATGCTGAAAAAATATATATTTTTGTTAATTTACTATAGATTTTTAGTTTTACTATTATAATATTAATAAACAAAAACAACTTAAGTAATAGTGAAATATTATTATTGTGTAAAACAATTAAAAACAAAACAGCTTCTTTAGTGGCAAAAATGAAGCTGCATGTTGTTTTTAGATTTTTCGAGTGGCTTATCTTATATGTGTATCAAGTTTACTTATGTTACATCTTTGAGTGTCAGACTCTGCTAAAGACTCTACAGAATCGTGCTGTCTGTAATGACTGATGAACGTTTTTTTGGCTTGGTTTAAGCGACAGGCCACGATCCCCACTGCTGAGTGACACAACTGACCAATGCAGACACACAGGGGCGCTAGTGGACAGCTATGCTAAGGGCTAAATCAAAGTTAAAGATTATTATTACTCAATAACATTAACTGAACTAAGCTTAACTAAGACTGTAAGTGCTACACAGTGATAGATGAGTGATTACAGAGAGAAGCGTCTCAGACACGCAGGCAGGTGACTCCCATTCGCGTATTTTTTATCACCAAATACTGTCATAACAGATTTAGCCATGAACATTTTTATTGTTGCTAGCCTGTGTTCTGTGTACTAGTGCACATGCTTTGTTGTGTAGGTCACAGGTATCACCGTTACCAATATTACGCTCCATCATAGCACACATGGCTTAGACCCCATTATCTGCCACTTCCGATATACAGTTGGATGACCCCCTACTGGCTTGTGCAGAAGTTATGGCACTTTTATTATTTTTAAACATTTTTTTTATTATTTTAAACTAAAATTGTAATCTAAATTAAAAGTCATACTTAAGTTTGTTCTCTGAAGATGTGTAAACCTGACACTACAAACTTGCATTTTACAGATATTGATATTGAGCAAAGTTGTACATGAGTTTTATACAGAAATGAAACAGGAGCTGACTGCCTTGCTCACTTTGAATTGCACAATACCAAATTATTCAACATCTGTAAATCTGAAAATGCCACCTTAGTTCTAATTGACTTATAAAATATACAACCCTGGTGAATGTAGGGCTGGACAATATAAAAATATTTATTGTTATTGTGATGAATTATGCCATGATGTCACATGCTTCTGAGTGTACTGCGGATATCAGTGCTAAAACAGACCGTGTTAGAGCACAGTATCCATTTAGTTTTTCCACTGTATTTATTCTGGGTACGCTTCTATGTGTTTCAATAATTTTCCATTGCTGTGTTTTATAAATACCTGCTGGGGTGGCAACCATGTTTAATGGGAGACAGATGGATATGATTAGCTTCTTGCCATGCGGATTCATTGTATCAGCTTTCTTGGCCTAGGCTAAATGAAACCAGTGGAATGGCATCAGGGGAATTGCAGCGTCGTGCAGAACTGCGAGAGGGGCAAACACAAAGCAGGCAGGTGGCCAACAGGCACCATAAATAGCATCAGAGGAGTATGTGGGTTAGTGAGGGGCGTTTGTGTCAGAAGCTGTTAGCGGCAATGCTTTAAAACAACTGTTGTTAAGTGTAAATCACCCTTACAGTGTCCTGTATAAATACAGTGAGGGATTTTCAGAACCTTCTTTGCTCCTTTAGTTTAATAGAATCATCATGCTAGTATTTAAACTCTGTAAGTGTTAACAGAAAATGATCCAATCAAGACTGCTTTTCTGTGATATCCAGGTAGATAAAGCTGAGTGAGCTCTCCCAGTGGTCAGGAAGGGAGCTGGAGAGAAGGTCTTAAACAGTACATTAACCACCAACATAATTAGTCAGTGACAGAGAAACCAACCACTCACACTTTGATCAATACATCCAGTCATCTGTAGCTCTAAACTCCTAAATTCACCTTTTGCAGAGTCTCACTTTTCCAATCAGAATCACTTCACAGTCAAGCGAAGCATGTGTTTGTTTAAAAGAGAACTTTAGACTGAATTTATCTAGAGTGAGGAGAGACCTGCCTTAACTGTCTTTAAAACACTCTATCAATCATTTCCTGTCTCTGGAGGAAACAGGAAGGTAGCATGTGTGGTAAATACGCTAACAGGAAATGGAATTGCCTGCATCTGCTGATATCCGTTTACTGGTTCTCATTTCAGCAACCAGTTGTGTGAGTTATGCAAAACTAGAAAGAGTTCTATCATGCTATAATTTGACCATTTTCTGCAAACAGAAAAAAGTTCCACATCAATGGAACAAATTTTTTCTATTGGTCTGTTCATCATAAAATTTAAACACAGTGTAAAGTGCAGTACAACTAATAAAAAAGAAATAACAAAACAGATCCACTAAGTAAGCCATGTTGTATTGACCTTTACACTAATTGAGACTCTTGGTGTTTGAATAGATGCATCATTCTTTTAATTCATTAATTTATGAATTCATTAATTCATTCAAGAACTGTAACTCACTTTTTCGACGGCAACCATTTTCTCTTATAACAAAAAAGTTGTTAAAATGATTATTGAGTAGTTTTGGGACACAGGATGAGAGCACGAGCTGCTTCAGTAGAGGTTTTGGACATGGACATGTTAACAGGCATTGGTGCATCAGTAGTTTTTCTATTGTTATAAGCTTGGCATCTTAATAATGTCAGAAAGCTTTTTTTGGTGCTATATAAAAGCATGCACAACACATTCTCCACCAATCTGCAGAATCATTTCACAGTGCAAAGAAACTATATGTCTACATGTAAACTCATGTTTTCCTTTAAAGTGCATTTAAAAACTATTTAAACGTGTCTATCTGTCACGTTGTTTTCTGGCCCACCATGAACACTGCACATCATGAAGCTAGGGCACCCCGTAATAAATGAACAGTACAGAAACACCCAAGTGGGCTAAAATGGTGACAGTAATCTAAAACCACAAGCCCTTTTTCACTATCACACTCACCTTCCTGTGATGTACAAAAACAAACTTGGGTGTACATCAAATTTATGAGATTATCTTTTCATGTGTTCAAAAACACCAGATTTATGTTTGCTAAAAATAACCAAACAAAGAACATCTGGGGATCTGGTATGTTATTCTACAACGCTTGCCAACAGAAACATGTTCCGAATGATCAGCACAAAACAGTTACATAATGCCTGCAGTTCTTAAGCGTGAAAACTACAGCTGGACTATTTACTCGTGATTTGTGGGAGAATGAGTCTTTTGTCTGAAGGCAAAATGTTCTAAATGTCAGCCATTAAACTTCCACCAACTGTGAGTGAGCTATGAATGGCATAACAGACTAAAAAAAAACAACAGTAGACCACAGTACATTAGAGTACATTACTATAAACATCCTGCTAATCCAGTACAGTTTTTGTGTTTATGGACAGATCAGAATCTTCACTGTGTTTATACACAACATTACAGTGAAAGAACCCTTTGAAATAAGCAGCCACAATAATCTCAACTCCATAATTCTGTTATATGGCATGCAAAACCTGTTTGTGCCAAAAAAGGTACCAACCAGTCACAAGAAACTTAATAAGCAAAGTATTTACTAATTATTAACTGACTGTTTTAATAAGAATGCAGTGATTCCTGAAGTCTGTTTCCCTACAAGGTCTAAAAACACACATGGAAAAATGTCTTGACCAGTTAGAAAAGATTTTAATGACAAGACATTCACAGATATAGTTTTGTGTAATTACGATTTTTGGATAAGTAAGTTGATACTAATTCAGAGACAGTCTGTCTATAAAACGCAAATAAGTTCCTGGTCAAATAGTGCTGCTGGTGATATTTATGTATTGTTAATTCCTTAACAATTTCTAATGCTAAGCATCATTTTGTGCTCTTTGGTTACAGCTGAAAGGGTCAAATATTCTAAAGTGTGGGTCACTTTACTAAATGTAATTATTATGCAGGTAAATTCAGACTATTAATGTATCTACAATAAACAGTGCAGCAGTTACATTCTCTTAACATTTAAGGTGGAGCAGAAAAAATTATTCTAAGAGGCCAGCGAAAAGAAACCGACCTGGTATTAACACTACAGGTAGGATAGTTTGACAGCATAAACGTTTCCAGCATTAAAAGAATAAAGACATTTTTTATCTGAACTGAATAAAAATTCAGTAGCTTGCATTGCATAAGTCATTAAAGTTTAAACTTTATCAATTAAATCCCTATTACACAGATCCCAAACGACATGATGAATCATGTTAAATATTAGCAGGGGCATAAACTAGTCCATTTTACTTTTATTTTATAAACAGTGTCAAAAAAGCATGATTGTGGAGGAATTAAGTAAGACTAAGAAGATTTAGATCCATTAGTAACATTTAAGCAAACAACACAAATATCAGAGACCCCCATTCATTTATTTCCTTTCAGTATTTAAAGTGTCCACTCTTTACAGCTTCTATTCATTTTCAGAAGACTCACTTTCAGTTCCTCAAATAGACACATAATCTTAAACTAAATAGCTGGAAATGAAATAAATAAGTGGCCTCAGGTTTTTACACATTATGTCTTAAATCTCTTGAATTAATATTACTTTATAATAATCTTTGAATCCTCACAGGCTCAGAGCCTCAAACTCTACGTCTCTATGAGGTTAGTAAAAGGTTACTCATCATAGTAGGCTCCAGTGTTTTTACTTAAAAAAAAAGAGGGGAGTGAGAATGAGAGTGTGTTGGTTGCTTCTGTGAAGCTCCAGCTGGTTTCCATTAGCATTATTCCGCTAGCGAATGTGAGGCCTACTTCATGTGGGCAGTCCACAACAGCCAGATAAATGAGGGGATCGGCCAGGCCGGCTCGGCCCTCCAGACTGTTGGTGAGTTGAGGCTGATGATGGGGATTTAGATTCTTCTAAACTTTCCTGCCTGTCATTCACTACACAAACACACTGCTGTTTGTTAAAACCCTGAGGCAGTGAGGTACAGCAGAGCGACTGTTTTTACTAGCAGCTGGTAGGAAGTGCTTATCAGATAGATGTTAAATGCTTGACCACGGTTTTAATATTTTAGACCCTATACTTTTAGCTCAGAGTCAGTGTTGGAGAAGTAGAAGTGAAAATAGTGTAACACTATACTGGCAATCCCATCATAGTTGCCGACCTCAGTAATTCCACCAATATTTAAAAATATTTTTCATAAATCAGATATAAACAAAATGAGTCAGGGTGGTTTGGTGTGAAATGGTTCAGATTTCCTTGCAGTAGTGGTCATGAGTACTCCAGTATGCCAAAGATATGACGGATGACATTCTGTTCCAGAAAAATATTCCAATATGTGGCCAGAGCTATCGTTAACTATATACTCAAAAATATACAGGGTATCCTGGGGATCCGGGACCCGCTAATAAAGAGTCCTAGTGAAATTATGGTGGTCACTGAAAATTAACTTATGAAGTTATGCTGTTTGATAGGAAAAAAAAATATTTTTTTCCTATTTTCCAGGGAAAAGCAATTGTTTTGCTGGCCAATTTCTGTCCTTGATTGTTTTTGTTCTTAACAAATCAGAAGTGCAGCAATGATCTGCCTTAGGGTGGTGCTGTAGTAAATTGGTTCATCCAGTTCCTTCATGGCCTGAAACAATATGCTGTAACATAAATCTTTTTATATAAATAATCTATTTTATACAAAATTTTGTACACTGGATATACTGCATAGCAAAATGCAACGCTGCCATTTCAGGAGAACATAACCACTGATGTAACTGCTAGATATTTTTTAAGCTCTATATCCAGCATTAATGAAAAAGATTGGACTCCCTACAAGAAGGAAAACAGCTATGTTTTAAAAACAATACAGGTTTAGAACACTAATCAATCCACAGCTAATATTTTTAAATAATTTATGACGTTGAAACGGGTAGAACATGCCAACCTCCTGTCTTTCCCTGTACGTTGTGGGTTTTAAGTCACACAGGAACATCTCACAAGCAAAACACAAACATATATGCTGAATAGCAGTTACAAAAGGATGCTAAGCAGTGATTGGACCATTGAGGACAACGGGGTGGGCTTTGTGAGAAGTAATGTGTATTTTACAGTAGAGAGTGAGTCAAAAGTCTCAGGGCACCCTTTTATTTCAGAAACAAAAAGTAAAATTACATATCTGTAACTGTGTGCTGTCCTTGGTGCTGAACTGTGCCTTTAGATCTATGTTCAGCACCAGGGACAGCACACTGAACATGTTGTTCAATGTGGTTGATGTGGCAACTTTCTGTGTTGATAACATTTGAACCACAAGAGATATTACACCAATTCATCTCTGAGACAATTATGTTCTTCTTTGACATGCTACATGACCACTTGCCACTTGGAAAAACTTGCCCTTGATCCAATATGGCGGTTTTCAAGATGGCGGACATGTTCGGGACATAGCCTAAACATATGTCCCCTCACCCATTACTGCTGAAGTATTCAGATTTGTCATTTTTTATGCCCTTCGTTTTAACTAACACTGTATATACTGGAGCAGTCTGTAGTACACAGTATGTTGTTTCCTGATGTCTCACACATCAGGCAGTGTATTCACAACCATTTAATGTAATAACTTTCTAAGTGAAGAGCTTTTAGAAGTGGATCCATTCACCACCACTGAGAACAATTCTGACAATTCTGATCCAACAACCTGTCCTATCAGTGTGACAGACAAAGATCTCTGCACTAAAGAAGAGAAGCTCATCTAAACAGACCAGAACTCCATTTACATTCACAATTGGATTATTTTAGCTTATTTTCTGAACAGTTTCTACTTAAACAGCATCAGGTGTTCACTGTAATCAGCAGAACTGACGTTCACAAGTGCTAAAACTGTTGGGTTAGATGTGTTTGTATTTTTGTGAGATTAGTAAAGTAATCAGTTATTTGTAATAGATTACGTTTTTTAAGTAACTAGCCCAACCTTGCATCCAGTCTCAAACTCAGCACAGGAGGTAGCAGAACTAACTGTATGAAAAGAGGTAACCTATATTATTACAGCTATACCATTAGCATAACAAACACTATAATCCAATCCCAACCATGACCACGTCTAGACTGACACCTCATAACCACAGACACCGGTTTTAAACAAACCTCAAACATTGCTATCCAGTCAGTAACAACACTACACTAACAAAGAGAAAATAAATACTAACACTATGAAATATCACTAACCAACAGACCACACATGAGTGAACATACAAACGCTGCAATAATGCTGCAAGACTTTTCATATTGATACTTTATTACAGGACTTAATGCTCAGGAGATTAAATATTAAAGATTCCAAAGCTAATCAAACGCTACAGAGAAAATATGACTCCTAATAACCACCTGGAAGACCTGGTACACCCAAAACTGCTCCCATCAGATGAACAGCACTTAAAACAACATACTGTAAAGACTTTGACTTAAAATAACAGTGTCAGAATCATTCTAATGGTAGTCGGACTAATACTTGGAAGAACAGCGCCTGTGTCTTTGCCACTCTGGGCCCGGAACGCCTGCTATAACACTACGTAAATAAAGGAGCGTGCACAAGAGTGTTTTACGACACCATGTCACACACCAACAATTATGGGCCTTCAGCTTATTAAGAAAAGGAGACACAAGAAACAAAGAAACCACTAGTGTTCACAGAACAATGAACTTACCACCCCAGAGTCCAGACCTTGATGTGTTTGGGATTATTTGGATGCCAAAAAGCAAAAAAATGCTTAACCAACTTTGAAGTTGAGTCTCTTTGATTAACTGAAAGTGAGTCTCCTGAAAAGAATGGAAACTGTAATAAAGCATGGACGCTCTGAACACTCTATACATCTAAACATCTAATATTATATTTAGTTTTTAAGGCTTCTGTGTCATTTGTCTCTTATATGTTTCTTTTGTATTCCTGACAGTGAAAAATGTACTATTTTTTAAAATTAACTAAATTAACTAAATTAATGAACAGTGGTCTCTAAATATCACTGGCTGTAATTGCTCCTTCTGCAGGTTGCTGTCAAAGGGTTTCTCTGGGGGGTTGAATGTTAAATGTTAATGTCCTCTTAACTAGAGACCACATTCTCCATCTGCTCTGTGGTACAGCACTGCCTTCTCTGTGGGTGATCCGTAAAGTACCAGAAAAGATAAACACATGTCTGCTGAAGTAAGAGAGTTGTTTCTCTGGCAGGATCATGGGAGATTTGGTCTGCAATCTTTTCTGTCTATTAAGAAACCTTAACAGCTGACTTGAGTCTGTTCAAAACAGAAAAGCTTTACGGTTAAAGACCCTCACACAACTTGAGCTAATAGAAATATACAAGCGTTTTTGTATTTTTTTTTTTTGTATAATTTCACAAAGTCTACGGCATTGCAATTGCAACTTTAAATTATTTTTGCAACAATAGCAATCATTGAATGAAACAGTTAACAGCATAATACCATAAGACAAACCCCAAAATAATTAGAACTGACTGATTTCAGTCCACACATCATCTCTGAGAAAAAACAAGGTGGTCTAAGTATAATGTTGCTTATGTGCTGGCCACCAGTTAGCTTAACTAGTTAAATAAATAATGCTATCACAACAGCTGATTGAACACATGCTTGTTCCAGCATTTGTTCAGCTGGGAAAATATTTAAACAATTTCAATTTTTACTGTAGCTTTTAATCAGTTTCTCAATGGATTATCTCATTTCACATCTTTTGAAAAGTTATATTTTAACTTTACCCTTAATATAAGTTTGTTCAGGAATCAGTGGTGTGCAGAGCAGTTTGTGTCATCTACAGAATTGTGTGTTTGGCTAATGGAATGCAATTAAAATCAAACAGAGTGTACCCCCATCATCACATCCTATATTTTGGTGAGCCCTGTGTCATATGAACAGAGGTGTATTTTAACAATATTGCAACAGACAAATTTGGTCACTGACATTATGGCAGGAAATGTGTTATGCCGTCCTGCCCTCAATAAAGGCAACACTGAAAGAAAACTAGTCTTTAAGAAGAGCAAACGTCTGGAAAGTCAGGCTAAATATGCCCAGTGACATTTCTGAGTTGCGTAAGAAGAGTTCAGAGTGAACTCAAGTTCGGCACAGTAGGGCTCGACCTCTGCAGCCTTGATCAACAGGTCATGAGAGAAAATGAGAGCAAAATAAATAAATAAATAATAAATCACTTGGCCTTGACTTTGGGAAGTGTGCCCAATACACAATGTTTCATTTATGATGCTGAAAGCTTCCTCAGATGCCCTCACAACAGAAACTCCTCTGAAGGGACTTACCCGTACATAGAAGGTGTACTGATGACACTCCTGCTGGTTGATGTTAAGGCTGAACTGCTGACTCACAACACCGGTTTGCTCTCCTGCATGTGTGAAATAGACGCGGGACAGCAGGCCTTTGTGTCTTTTGTCTGCGTCGGCTGTTAAATTGTACAGAAGTTCTGAGGAAGACATGAGGAAAAGTGAACCACATCAACAGCGTGTCTTTAACACAGGGTGCTTTGTTTTACATCTATAAACAATGATGTACGTCAAGCTCTCAAGCTTTAATGCATTCCTTCAAAAATGTTTCCCTAAAACACCACTAGAGAGGTGGAGTTCCCACACTGATCATTATGGAAATCATACAAAACATCACATTTTTTTAAATCCCAGGACTGCAGCCAGCGGCAGTGCTTTTCATGCATTTCCTGGTAGTAGGAGAAAATGGGCTTAGAAAAAGCTGTTTAAAAAGCAAACAGGACCGATTGGCATTAGGTCACCTGGGTGGTGGGGGGGTGGGAGTAACCCTTTCAGTGCTTCACCCTGCTGAGAACAACCAGTGACTCACAGTCATAAGGTTTCTATTGGCAACAGAGAGTGTTTCTATATTAAAGTTCTGGGAGGGGCTCCACACACAGACAGAGGAAACTGCTGTCCACACCCATTTCTAGTTCCAGTGTGTAGATCCACTTCAAATCTACACACTCGGCAGCCCTTATTCATCAAATTGAATCAGATTTTATGTACTGCCTGCATGATTCATGAGCCGAGATGTGATCAGCTCCAGTGCGTGAAATCAAGCTCCAACCCACCAGCAGTTTACAAGAAGCATGCCCTAATTTATGCTGGTGGGCAGCAATAAAGGCAACAACTGCACAGCACAACAGCTGTGCTAATAGGAGGTGGAGCCATGAGTGTACTGCTGCCCATACTGACCAAACTTTCTATGGAGTGGTGGGTTTTCTAGAGTAGTATAGAGGGCTGTGCTGTGGCTATTATAGCTGTGTTGTAGCTATTAGCGCTGGAGAGGCTGTGTTACTTCTTGCGGTTTTTGGTTTTCAGCAAATTAAAAATGAAGCTGCATTGTGAACTGTAACCTTGAGCCATGTTATTTGTCTTGAGAGTTTACAACATTACAGTACTTTGTAGTTCACCTTTATTGACAGCTGCATTTAGGCAAAAAAAATGTCAACCTAAAATTAAAAATTCTTACCAAACAAACAAATTTCAGAATAATGAAATACATAAACAAGCTAAGTTCTTTTGCTTCCAATGCTTATATCTCTGACTACATTCATTTAGAAATGGCCAGTGATAAAAATGGGCGCAGATCCACCGACTAGTACTGCTATGGCTTCCAACACTGTAGGTTAGCACTGCTTTTCATCCTAGGCCTGTTTTTGTTTTAAGTGACTGACTACAGAATCAGAACATTCTGACATCTGGACCGAGTGCATGTGTGTGTGTGTCTGTCCGGCTGAGATGGAGTATGACCTCACTCTGACATAGAGAAGGGAACGTTTCGACCAAGGCTACCCAGAGATGAGGTGTGGTTGCACTTTCCAATGCTATTGCCAAGCGGCGAAACAGAAAAGCCCTTATTCTGCCCTTACTCAAAACCAGCCAATTGCATAATACCCAATTATATACATCCTGCATCTCCCACGAGACCATGCCTACTGAGTGATCAGTGGACACACCCACTTGCTGCAGACCACACCCACCCATGTGAGCCCCAGCTGGGGCCTTTTTTACTCTTCTAAATGCTCAAACAATCCCACAGTGCTTTAGCATTGACCAAAAGCATTAATTCTGCGTGATGCTTGATTTAATTCATACATGCTCTACATTCAAAGTTTAGTGCTAAATTTCTAGCACTCTATAACATATACTCAAACTTTTGCACAGGCCTCATTTTGTCTTATTTTTCCACCATGTTGAATTCAGTAAATAAATAGTAGACATGTAGAAGTGTGCTCTTTGCAGACGATTTGTTCAATTTTTTACAATTAGAAAAACAACACTATATACATTTTACAAGGGATGCACAAACTTTTGCAAACATTCGTAAAACATCTAAAAACCCTGTCAAAAACCCTATCATAGCTTCACATAACTTCACGTACTGATATTAAAGGAAGCTTTGTTTTCATTTGCGTATGATCACCTGTAACTACAAATTGTAGTGTTAGTTTTAGAATCAGCCTTCATATTCACATAGGATTTTCTTGTCTTCCAACAGAGGCTGTCACCACCATGTTTCTACAGTGTCCCAGAACACACAAACCACACACTGCCTGTAGACAGCGTGGTTTTACGTTGAAGCAGCAGTTTGAATATGGTGGCAGTACAGTGCAGTACTATATGGTAAAGTGTCAGACGTAAAAAAAAGAAAAATCTTTGAAATCTTTGAAAGAAGATCTCGATGCAATGTCCTACTGTGTGTGGTTAGTCAGCAGCTCCATACGTAAAACTCCAGGTAGGATATTTTAGTAACCTAAATCTCCTTATTAGGAACAATACCAGCACAATCTGGTTGAAGTTCAGCTTCTTATTTGCTAGATTATTTTCCCAATTGACCTTAAAAGATGATGGCATTCCACATCCTATTCACCAGTTTCTTTTAATTTTCTGGTAAAATTTGAACAAGAAGCTAGTGGTTGTCCTTCATCAACAAAGGTTTCCAGTATTAAAAGAATAAATAGGATGTTTTAATAGCCTCAAGGTTGCACACTGCTCCTTTAACATATAAGATGAAATATCAAATGTGTCCTGAAAAAAGTTGAAAAAAGCACATTATGTTTTCATGTTTTATGTTTAGTTTTTTGCTCCCAAACATGTTAAACTTGTGTGATTTGACAAGAAGTGTCTAAACAGCTACATATGATTCTTAAATATGTAAATTTATGGCTCCAAAAACTTCTCCTCACCTATCTCTCCAGGCACATGTTTTCCATGGAAGCTCATGCAGACAGTGACTTCAAAGCAGTTGAGATGCTGCGGGCCCTCGTGACACTGAGGCACTGAGATGTTTATAGAGGTCGGCAGGAAGATGGACACGTCCACTGTGATTACTGGTCTGGACCTGCTCATGCAGCAATGGAAACGAGAAGGTGCAGATATGAGGGGGCGGACGGATCCATGACTATTTGTAATGAGGACATATTTACTTTGGTTCGAGCATTAGCACAGGCTGGATTAGCTGAGCGTTCCTCACCTTAATAACACCACACTGTCTGCCATGAACGCTCCAATTGTCACATCTGTGTTGAAAACAAAGACGTTATTCAGGAAGGTTAGACAAACTTCTCGGCTTGAAGAAAGGTACCCTAAAGTCAATCCATTATCAGAGTAATGGGAGTGCTCTGCTTACTGACACCAATGCTATGAATATAATGCTACAGGATCTCTGCCTGCTCCACAAAACCGCTCTATCTCCCAGTTCTTTCCTAGTCTGATTAAGTCCGAGTGTCCACTGTGGAATGCTGTAAACAAAATGCCTCCAGGCCACAGCATCACGAGTTAGGCAGCAACAACAGAATGTGCCAAAGAGCAGCTCTGACAATTAAGCTGGCACTTATCTACATTCCTTGGATTAATTTAAAAAAGAAAGTTTTTTCATCCCATAACTAATCCAGAATTTTGTTTCATTCCCTCTAGACAAGGAAGAGTCACATGGCCGTAACAAGACATTAAAGACGAAGATTAGGCTCAACTGACTGATTACAAATTTCAGGACCAACCAAATGCCTAAATCATACACCCTTAAAACAGGGGTTTTCAAGTGTTCTTTAGTATTGGCCAAGGGTCTTAAAATTTGGACCTTGAATCCAACAATCAGTGATTATGAGGATTTAAGGTGGGCATATGCCTTATCCATACACCCTTAAAACAGTTCTTCAAGGGTTTTTCTTCAACATTTGAAGAAATCCAGTTCCTGGTCCTGGATTTTGTAATAATTGGTAGATTTATTGAAATATCAGCAATTACAAACCCCAGGACCAAAATTTGGATTTAAGGAGAAAAGATGCTTTAACTGTGCGCCTGTAAAACAGCAGTTCTTCCAATGTTTTATAGTATAGGCCTGGGGTCCTAAAATCCAGACATTAAATCCAGTTAAAGAAGGGATTCTTCAGTCCACTCAAAGAAAGGTTTCTTCAAGTGTTCGTTATTATAGGCCAGGGTTCTTCACATCTTGGCTGTTACATAATCTGTTACATAATCTGGATTTTGTTATAACTGATAAATATTAACTATATTAATTATGAGTGCACAAATTCTAGGATTGTAATCCAGATTTCAAAGGTTCTTCGAAAGGGTTCTTTGGTAATAGACAATCTTATATATAGAACCATGATCACTCACAGTCGTATAAGTTACGCTGAAGAACTTAAAAATGGTCCTTTACAGCAACAAAAAGGGTTCCACTGATGTTGATCCCTATTTAAATACTATATAGAGCCATCTCAAAGCTTAATGCTTCTTTGCTCGAGTTGAATGGTTTTTCTTTATGATGAAGAAATATGTTACGAGTCAAAGAATTACATAAAACCCTTTTTTGCTAAGTGTAACAGCTGGTGCACTGCATAGTTTTAGGCTGAAGTGATGTAAAGATAATGAATGGTGAGTTTTGGTACTTATGTTTCTTGTTATGATGTTCTTAATGTAGAGATGACTGTGATCTAAAATCATCTGAGGTTTGACTTAAAGTTCAAAAATCTGATCACATGTTGGTTCATGCCCTGGATATTTCCTTTCTGTAGTAAGAGAGTTGTCTGGAATTCGTTCTGGTTCTTTATGGGCGATTTTGAATTAATTCAGAAGTTTTATGAAATGTACCTTGGAGCCAAACCTGCTGTGTGTATAAAGTTTAGCCAAACCTGGATATCCATTTCCATCCATGTCCACATCGCCGGATATTGACTGGCCAAACATTTGAAGGGTTGGACTGATGCTTCGCCCAGACAACCTCTGCAATAAGAGACAGTCATATTTACACATCTACAGCAAGAACATGGTGACTTATCAGAGATGTTCAAATGTTTAAGTCAATACATGTGACTGGAGGATTTAGTAGAGAATTTTAGTTTAGTCTCTAGTCTCTAGTTTAGTAATCCTACTAAAGACCTGTCAGCTTCAAATAACAAGCTTTTAATTACAGTGAAACCTTCAGTCTGACAGACACAACTGATTTTGAAATACATGCTGAGGCAAAATAAATTATTCTTTACTCTTTATTTCTTTTCTTACTCTTTATTTTCTGATTTATCAATATTTTACCATCATCAACATTCTATATAAAACTCAGAAGTGTTGGTTTACAGGCAGTTTGAAAGGTACCATTGGCTATATTTGTGTTGTAGACATGATGACCCCATGGTATTCATCCCCAGGATTGTAAAGATACTTGACTTGACTTGACTGAGTTTAACTAGAACTGAGCGTTTCACACCACTGTGAATGATTCTGAATTTACATCTCAATCATATAATTTTGCAGAACATTCAAGAGTCCGCCTTCAAAAAAACAAGATGTAATTCTGACCAAGGTCAGTTATGGTCGTTGGATTACATGAATAACTTCATTTTTCAAAAAAAAAAAACAAAACAAAAAACAATCAGCAGCTGTCTGTGATATCAAACCCAACATCATGATAATGATTAAAGTACAATATACTGTGCAGTCCTGAAGGCACATAGTGCTTATTGTTGGGAATCTGTGTAGGTTACCATTGAGTACTTGCTGACTATTCCCTTCGCATCCCCATGGTAGATGTACACAGCACCTGCATAATCATCTTCTTTAGGAGCTCCTATGGCCACATCTACAACACAGGAAAAGAGAGACAGTGTGAGCGAGAAGGATGGAAGATGTGTAAACAGAGAGAGAGAGAGAGAGAGAGAGAGAGAGAGACAGAGAGAGGGATAAAGAGAGGGCATGGCAGGAACCAAAATGTAAGCCAATGCACTGTGTATGTGTAAAAGCATGCTGTCTCTTCTCTAACACATGCTCGTAAGTCACTTAATAGGTTCTTAAGTGTACTTGGTGGCT
The DNA here is from genome assembly GCA_021613375.1 of Megaleporinus macrocephalus. Taxonomy (NCBI): domain Eukaryota; kingdom Metazoa; phylum Chordata; class Actinopteri; order Characiformes; family Anostomidae; genus Megaleporinus; species Megaleporinus macrocephalus. The sequence continues at coordinate 32,266,491 of CM038706.1, forward strand.
GTGAAAGTCAGCAAGACTTCAGCACAAAGTCTTGTGCCATAAAAAACAAGAACATATTTCAGTGTGCACACCAGCTGACCCTTAGACCCTACACAGGGTTTTTTTTTATTCACAACTGAAATATTGCTTAATGTTTCATTTTAAGTTGCTGAAAAGCTTGACTGAATACAAAGGTTATAAGCTTTTAATTAAGACAGTTAATACAATGAATAATAACTTTCTATTATTGTACTGTTGGCTACCATTTACTTACCTCCTCTATTTAACCATTTATTGTTTTTCCATTTTTGACATTGTTTACAGGCTCCAGAGGGGTGTGTCTTAAATGCCTGGGTAACCAGGTGACTGTATTAAACATTACTGTGTTTACCGCATGAATGGCATTTTTTGGGACAACCTGCAGCTGTGATTGACAAGTTAGTGTTAGTGTCCTGTGACCACTGAAGAAGACTAGAGGACGACTAACACAAACTGTGCACTCATACTACTCACACCGCACGACACACACTAACACACCACCCCCATGTCAGTGTCACTGCAATTCTGAGAATGATCCACCACCCAAATAATACCAGCTCTGTGGTGGTCCTGTGGGGGTCCTGACCGTTGAAGAACAGGGTAACAAAATACGTTTAGGTTAAAAAAAAACAATTTTCTCTGCATTCTACCCGCATGTTTTGACACCTGTCATCTAATTTATATCTACGGAACTGAGATGACATTGACAGTATTGCTGCAAACAGAAAGTGCTCCTGCGCTGGGACAACACTGAATCCTCAACTTAGCTTTTACAACCTGAACATGCAAACAATCTTCAACAAAATGCAAGACAACGTTTATTCATTTCCTGCACCTTTGAAATCTACAGACATTCCAAACTGTAAACATGCTTAACTAAAATCACCTGAAAAATAAAGGTCTTTAGGCTATAATTTGATAAGTATAAAAATATCAGCTCAGCATCTGCTTTGAGCAGAGTGACTACTCTATTTTAACACAATGTCTGTATAAAATGGAAGTATAAAAATATAGGAGCATAGGGAAACCTAGAAAGTAACCATATTGCATAGATGAAACAACCAAAGTGCCAGCCTTGAACATTCATCAGAATTCTATGAAAATTAAATGTTGTATAGTTATACTTTGGATAAACATCAAGCAATATCCATCCCATTTTCATCATTTTAACCACAACAGAAAGCACAGATTTCTCTAGTTTTATTAAAAATAAAAGGCTCATATATATATAAGTCATATATTGGTAATTTTGATTGTTAAAGGTATTCTCCATCACAGCTCCATTATACGTAGGTTTGGAGGTGGCCCAGGACTGTAAGTGCCTGCAGCAGGTGGTCAGGAAAGCCCAGACAATTTCAGGAGTGGTCCTCTCACCACTTGGGGACATTAACCACTCCAGGGTCCTAAGGAGGGCTCACAATATCATCAAGAACAAATCTAAACACAATGTCCTCATACTTCTTCCATCTGGCACACAATACAGGAGTGTGAAATCAGGCATCATCAGGTTACAGAACAGTTTCTACCCCTAAGCCATTAGGGATCTGAACACCTTGCATCCAATGGTCCTCCCTCCAACCACCATATCACCTCACGCCCTTCTGACCTCTAACATAAGCATCTGACCAGTAATGTGGTCCCAGAACCCCCCAACCCCAACCCCACTGACACACACCCACACACACACACAGTCATTACCTAGAACACTGCACTGATTAAACATTTTGCACAAATACACTGGTGATTTCAACATGTCATTTCTATATGATGGAACTGCAATATACGTATTATGTACACTGTATGTGTATATTAAATTTACATGTATGCTTTTTAAGGACACTTAAGTCTATGTTTAGCTGCTATTGCACATAATTGTGCAGTGTGTTACATCATCTGTTAGAATTTGCCAGAGATGTACACAGACTGTATAGGATATAACATATTTATTGTATATCTTCTTTATTTATATATTTTGTTTTATTGTTATGTTTTCTAATCTATTGTTTGTGCTTTCTTTTTTTAGTACTTAGTATTTATATAGTGTTTGTTCAGTAACTTGTAGTGTGGAAGGTGGCGTAGATGAAGAACTTCTGTGCATTATTTTCTTTTATTTTCTGTGCATATGACAATAAACTCCTAAAACCTAAATCAATCTTTTGACCGATTCACACTCAGGCAGGCCAGAGATAGTTCCAGATTTCTGATAAATTAATGAGTTCATTCAAGCATCTTCATATAACATTTTAGCCAGGGCCTTTGTGTTTTTTCCCAGTCCAATGTAATCGTTTCAGTTCTGATAGAATGTAATTCCTTTTTTTAGCCGATCCTCTGAGGCAACGCATGCCGAGTGAATCCAGAGCTGAGTGCAGGCTAGTGACATATAAAACAGTGACACTGTCACTGCAGGAAAAGCACTGGCAGCATGCGAGAAAACGGAGAGCTTAAATCAGGAAATGTGTTAAAGGAACGTCACTGGACAAAACCTGCTGCCAAAAAGGGCTCTGATAGAGGACAAGGAGCCAGGAAAATAAAAAAGCAAGTGCACAGGCCACCAAAGAGAATTCTGGCAGATCTGACAAAATAGCAAAATGCCTTTTCCCGTCACCTGATGAAAAACTGCTGTTTTCTTAACTTTAGAAGAACAGACCCCAAAAAAGGTCTGCATTTCACAATTGCTAGTCGCTTTAAACTATCCGATTTATGCACTCAAGGAAATAGCTTTTACAAAACCTACAGTTACTGTAGAGCTGACAATGAATTTAACAGATTGCATCACATTTTTAGCAGGATCCCAGACAACTTTTAAACTCTTTCACTCCACAGTTTCTTGAACCTTGAACAGTTTTGAGCAGCCTTGCTCAGCATTTGATACAAGAAACAAGCAGTTCCACCTTTATTGGTAACTGTAAGTAACATCAACAGCAACCTTTGTACAGCAGCCATGCTGTATGATTTTAGCATAGTTTGCTGGCTGAAGAAAATTATATTAAACTGAAAGTGAGTAACAACAATGTTAGCTACAAACAAACTCAGAGTAACTAGAAAAGCCAACTAAATAGTATGAGGGCTGAGATTATTTACGCAGTGGTTCATTTTATTTGATTTGTTTTGAAATGTTGCTTTTGTGTATCATTACATTGTCTCATTGTAAACCTGCCAATCAGTGCAGAGCCCATCAAATTATTTCTGAGCTAATTAAAAAAGGGAAAACAGGACGTTCATCATAAGACCAAGACCACATTCTAGGACCACATATTTCACCCCAACCATAGTTACATAGCTTTTATGTAGAACACCAGAAGTCAATGAACACAGTCTGTAAATTCTGACCTTGATATCCATCATCATCAATGTCTCCAAGGGTGGTGATGCACTCTCCGAAGTGGGCATTGTAAGCGTTCTCTCCTTTCAAAATCTCAGCCTCCTCCATCACCCCCTTCAAGAACACACACACATATGCAATTCTCCATAAGATTAAAAGATCATATACTGGTCTGACTTATCTCACACGCAGTTATTAACACTGAAACATGAGGAGATTTATTAATACATCAGAGACAACTTCAAAGGCAGCTCAGTACTGTCTAAACCTGATAAACCATATATACATTGTTTATAATACTGCAGTGTTGCCTTAATAGAAGGCGAGTGAACTCACGTTGCCCCTGCTGAGATAAACAGACACCTGGCCTTCGTCCCGGACCTCGCTGAACATGGGTGCCCCTACCAGCAGGTCCGAAAGTCCGTCTGCATTCAGGTCAACTGCACACAGTGAGGAGCCAAAGTAAGAGCCCATCTGAAACCAAGCCAAGGCACAGAGCACACAGCAGGTCAAAATCTAAAACTTCTATGTGCACATTCAATTCAAATTTTCATTATTGCGCCTTCAGACCACCTGTAGTTCCACCCTGGAGCCGAGCCTACTACAGCGCTCAAATATGGTAACTTTAAGCTTCATTCCTAGGTGGTTGCTAAAGTGTTGCTATGGTATCCCAGGTGATTGGTAAGGTGATGTTATGCTGTTGCTACGGTTTTCCAAGTGGTTGCAAAGGTGTTGTTAGGTCATTGCTAGGGAATCATAGGTGCTTGCTAAGATATTGCTGTGCTGTTGATTTGGTATTTCACATGCTTGCTGAAAAGTTCTGCCTAGACTGTAGCTGTCCTGGATTACTATGTCCGTTACTATTCTATTGCTATGCTGTCGCTATGTTACCCCAGATGGTTGCCAAGGTGCTGCTATGCTGCTGCTATGTTACCCCAGGTTCTTTTTTTTTGCAGTCCTGTTGATTTGATATCCCCTGTGGATGTTCATGTGTTGCTAGGCCGCTGTCGTGTTATCCCAGGTGGTTGCTATTCTGTTGCTGTGGTATTGTTGCTAAGGTGTCGCAATGCTATACCAGATGGTTGCTAAAGATTTTGCTAGGCTGTAGCCATGCTATTCAGGGTTGAAGCAGCTTATTAAGCTTATTATGTGTTGAAAGCAGGTCACAGCCTCCATGTTACTGCTGAACAAAAGGAACACAAGCCCAAAAACTGATTTCATACAAACTCAATTACTGTAGAAGTCTTGCATAATACACGTGTATCTCTGACCAGAACCTGTTTTTGGTGAACGCTTGTGTGGCCAACGTTTGCTCTCCCGGCCATATTTTTCATAAACATAAACACTGTGGTCCTTCAGCACAAACATGCAGTTGCCTACTCACACTAACATTTATGCTGTTTTGTTGAAAAATGTTGAGGTTGTTTACACAAAAATGAAGAAAAATATTTTAAACACCACAAAAGACTTGAGTGCACATTGTTTTACAAACCATTTTCCCTGAGGCTTGAAAGATCTTCACAAGAGATGTACCCTCAATTCTGAAAATGTAAACCTGCAGGAAAGGAGGACATGAAAGGTGTCAGAAGGTGTGAGAGATCGATGTTTCCTCTTTTACTAAGAACACTGCAAAACTCATAAAAGCAGAGGAAACAGATTCCACCTACTTTTCCTTCACCGCCGTCCTGAGGGGCCCCAGCAGCTACATCCATAGTCGTGGGTGAGGAGAAGTGGCCAGCTGTCACTGCATAACCTATTAAAGAAACAAAGAATGTTAAATTAAACTACACTCTTAAAAAATGGTTCTCAAAGGGTTCTTTAGTAAAGACAGTGGTTCTATAATGAACCATAAACAAAGAATTGACAGAAAATGTGTTGTATGTATCTATTACAATCTCAATCTTGTGTACAATAGAAGAGCTCTACATGGTCCTTTATAGAGAACCATATACAACACAACATTTGAGGAACAATTTCAACATTGTCGCAGGTAAAGGGTTCTATGAGTGTTAATGGTTGTATTTATGGCTCTGAATTGTTAGTGAATATCAACAAAAACAGAATAAAACAGTACTTTTGCTGCATCAGGTGTTCACAAAACGTATAAAAAACGTTCATAAAACCTTTTATTCTGATTCACAGAATATAGCTCATTGAGCAGTGTTGGCAATGCAATGGGAGAAAAGGTCTTCTTGCTCTGTCTGTGGAGCGACTTATGCAATATAACTATTTAATACTCTGAATGGTCTATTTGTTCTCTCTGTCTCTTCTAGTTTTGATCTTGACTCATACACAAATACTTAAAATATTCATTCCAGTTTTGACTTGCACTTGGATCTAGTGGTTTTGACTAGAACACTAGCCACTGCAGCTTGGTGTACGCAACAACTGAAGCGTTAGAAGACATTTTGTTGTATGTATTTGTTTGTTGTAAGTAAATACATGTTTTCCTACGTTGAAGGCTGAATAAAGCTCTGTTTAGCTAATTCATCATAAAAAAGTCACTATATTTTCTGCTAATGCATGGTTCAAATGTTTGAACACCCTCGGTTAGTTGGTAAGTTTTGATTTTCTAGGTGTAAATAAGAGAACACTTTCTTCTGCAAACTGTTACTGCATACCTTTCTTCATAAAAAAAAACACACATTGGCTAATATGCCCCAAATATGACAGCCCTAATATGTAAAATATGTTTGCACTTAGAACAACAACATGGAATTTAACCAAACTTTTGCCCGTGATTGTAAGGGCCTCCGTCCATGTAATTTTCTGGGATTTGCCAGAAATTTTAACAGGATTTCAACCCTGCTCACATGGAACCCCTTTCCATTTAATTATACTTAATTTCCTGGGTGCATAAAAGAAGAAAAAAGTGTATAAAAGAAGAAAAAAATCATACAAACCCAAATAACTGTATCTCTGAGAACTCAGATCATCTTTGTTAAGGCTGTACTGCATGTTGGAGGTTATGTTGAACACTTTAACGGTTCCAGTCCAGTAGTACGATCCAGGTGCCCCCATGACAACAAGCTCCTGCAACATCAACAGCATTTTTCAGACAAGAAAAATCATTCAGAAAACTGAAACCATGGAAACAAGTATAAAACACGACGCTCCACAGTGCTGGTCTTAAACTTTTTTACTGAGGTCTGCAGAAATTAAGCTTGCAATTACAAGGGGAAAGAAGCAGAGCTTTCGGTGAGGCTCTGGTTAACTGACAGCCACAAACTATGTTGTATTATCTGCTGCTAACCGGACCACGAGCTGAAATGCCAGCTGTCACTTCCTGCTTTGATCTCTCAAATGTTCTGCATACCTTACTGCTTTAAAATGTTTTCATTGGGTTATGATTTTACCTTTTTACCACCGATGTACGTACATTAAGAAGCTCATATCATACCATAGGCTGCCCAATCGATACAGTCCATATACAGAAACTGAGCTGCAATAATTTGAGCTGCAATAAGCTGCAAGAACGTTTTGAATGAATTTATCTGCCCACTCAAACTAAGGTAACAGTGTTTCAGTCCAGACAACTGGTAATATATCACATATTCCTGAATAAGTAAAATAAATTAAAACCCTCAGCTCATATATACTTAATTCAGGATTTAAAATGTATCATTTATACTGCACTAAATGTTTAGGCACTTAAAGATAAAATTACATAAATTCCACCAATATTAATGTTTTCTCTTGCATTCTGGAGAAGGATATAACAACAAATGGTGTTGGGCCAGCCAAACACGCCAACCAGCACCTCCAGCTGAGCCCCCAGCTTCCAACTGAATGAGTGACAGAGTTTTTTTACAGGCCAACCATCTGGTTTAGATGCTTAAAGGTCTTGATGGTCACACAAGATGTTAAAGCGATGAAGATAAGGTCCAGCACTGACCCATCTGTGGAACACCGGGAAAGCAGGCACTTCAGGCCTAAAGAAATTCCACCAGAATCCTCATTGTGACTGCCCCAACAATTCATCTATGGGTTCTTTGATAAAACCCTCTTGATGCTTTAGTATGAGCTCTGGCAGATTATTATGGACTGCAAACATAAAGTTTTCTAAAATTCAAATATTAGGTTTTTTGTGTGTGTGGTATTTGCTCATCTCATATTTCTGTTAGAAATGCTGGCAGTCTGTTTATGTGATACCCAGTGTTTAAGGAACACTGCCCACTGAGATGTTTGGACTCAGTACTAGAACATAGTCTGACAGTGTCACGGTGTGTGAGACGGCTGAAGCGGATACACACGCAGATGAGGACTGATAGGTTTAATGCGATTCATATTAACAAAACAGACAAGAAACTATGAACACACTGACAGTAAAACAACGAAGGACCTATACAGACTGCAAACACAGGGTATATACACACGGATTAACAAGAGGGAACAGGTGACACAACTCAGGACCGATGGAAAACAGGAAGGGAGCACGTGACAAAACAGAAACACATGGACGTAAACAAGGGCACATGGACGGGAGGCGTGACAGACAGAAGTGATGCCCAACACCCAATTCATCAGCACTAGCAGCAAAGATGCGCCCTGTGAGCCAGAGCTTTATAAACTGATTTTCACCTGAAAATCTCTTTTAAATAGCTTTATTCTAAAATTTTTGTGAAAAATAGTGTTTAATCTGTATTAATGTTGGATTTGGCGGTATGAATGAAAACGAGATTAATTGTTTTTTAATCAGAGTGATCTTAATGCACATTTTTTGGTAATAAATATATATTGGGACTAAACATCACCTTAAAAACACACAACATAAATAAACATATTACTTCATGGATAGTTTTTCTGAGTCACAGCTGAAACACATTTGGAACTTTTAACTGACTTTAGACTAAAAGCTTTTAGTGAGCCAACATAATTAATGTGTATTTTTAACTGGTGATTGATTGAACATTTTGGATACTTTAGACTTAGATTTTAGTCACTAAAATAGCAATCATAAAGAAAGAAATCAGTGTAAAGATATACATCCTGGAAACGCCATTGCTATTAAGCTCTTTTTCTCAGATTTCTGCATCAAATCTAAGAAATTAGAGTATGCTGTTTACACCTTAACCACATAAATGATTACAGACTACTGAATTCTGATTATAACCTAATTATTACATGCATGCTAACAGAATCATATGGTCACAGTCACAGGTGTTGATTATTAAAAACACTGTATCAATTATTAATTAATAATTTAATGTGAAGATTTAAACCCCCGACTGCTAGGTATAACTGTTGTAATCTTCAGTTATTAAACCTATCCACTACAACATATACAACAAGCGTAAAAGTAATGGTGTGTTTTTATACTATTTTGTTTTGCTAAAATTAGAAAATAAAAAATGCAGTCTCCTTACACACAGCATCGCAGTATATCTCAATATGCTGAAACACCTTAATGATAAGACGTATTTACAGGGTTATGCCAATATACGAACCTATTAAACTACCTCCTAAAACGTTTACAGAGTATCTACAACAAATTCAGAACTTTTAAGTCCTGCAGTCACACTCTTCTTCACAATCAGGCTGTAACATTATCTAACAGAATTATGTGTCCACTTCCTGTTTTTTTGGCTGCTTAGGAGAATCTGTATATAATAACAATTGACCAAAGAATGGCATTTGGGTCATTTTATGTTACCTTAGTAGTATAACAACATTTGTTCTGTAGCCGCTAGCAAGAAGCTAAGAGCATAAGCCTCTTATAGCTTATGCTGCCCTATGAAGATTCTAATTATAGCAATAAAACATCAAAAGAAAACATCCTAGTTTACATTTTAGTGCTTTTATTACACCATCATATTGATCTGGAGAACATTCCTCCCAGAAGCTCTAACTGATATTGAAATCTAGAACAACTGGAAAACCCATTCAGATTCTTCAACCATTATGGTGATATACAACACTTTGAAAACACTGGGAATTGCACAACTTCAGTCAACAGTTATGTGATGAAAACTGAATCAACACTGACTAATCTCTAAGGATGACTAAAAAAAGGTAGACTGTGGCACCAGCATGTAATTATGGTACTATTTAACATGGAACCGGAAGACTTGTACAAAAAGCTTAAAAAGTTAGACTGAGGGGCCAAAATGTCACTGCTTGACGTAGGAAGGGGAGCCAAATCTTGTATGTCTTGTTAAATCCCATGTTTTCTGATCCACAAAAACTGTCTGGGTGGTCTTATTTCACATATTGTGAGAGCTCCAGATACAAAATGTATGAACGCAATACTGAAATGTTCATATGTTTTCTTTAACAAGTAAACAGGGAAATGTAACCTAATAACACAGAACTTGTGAGCTGGCTGTAGATGAGTTAGACCAGTCAGAAGCAACAAATCACCCATGTGCTGTATATGTGACATCACAACCACAACTAACCAGGAGTCTGGCACACTTAGCTTTTATGCTTCATGCCATGCTGCTGTTCCTGGCCAATAAAAAAAACAGGCCTGCAGTCTTGCAGTAATGGTCACAATTAGATATTTTCCCACAATCACTCAGCCCTAGCCCACACAGATTAATCGCAGGCCTACCCATGGCTACAGCCCTGTGATAAACAAGGCTCATTAGCATGCAACACAGATGCTAATTTCCTTCTCTACTTCTGAACTTTCATTCATATAAACACAGCAGATTCTGTTATGGCAAAACAGGAGACATGATGATGGGTCTGAGGAGAGAATGGAAAGATTGCAACATGCAAATAGCATACAGTGCAAACAAGAGGCATTACAAAATACAACCTGCGGGAAAAAGAGTTATAAAACTGCTGTGCAACACATGCACTGCTACTGACCTCAGTAAAGACACCCGCTATCCCCGCTTGGCACGAGCCGTGTTCTTCACCATACATCTTCTTATAGTCTGGAGGAGAGAGCGACAGACAGAGAGAGATAGATAGACAGAGAGAGGGAAAGAGGGAGGGAAGGAAGGAAAAAAAATATCAGCAAACCACAAAATGATTTTGCTGTGTGCCTGAGCCAGCAGTTACTGGAGTTCTTCCTGCATTCCATATGGAGTTAGTCAAAGGCCCAGCTCCGTCCAAGAGGAATCTGGGGGCTGAGAGGCAGACTCGAACAACCCAGCAGCACCACATTCAACAAAAACTCACACTCGGGAGGGGGCTGCAGGGGGAGGGGGGGATGCAGTGCTCTCCGGTTTCAGAAAATATTGAGATTGGAACCCTGCAAAATGCGTGTGCACACATTCGACTCCCTGGAGCACGGAAGAGAAACGGAAGGAAGAGAACGGCTGCCTGATTGACCTGGGAGCTGAACGATGAGGGGTTTCTGCTCATGAAAGAATTCTCTTGCGCACTTTTTCCGAGTAGTATCTAAAATGTCTCATTGTAAAAAACACAAAGGAATGCAGGAATGATAAAATACAAAGCTGATGCAAAGCTGAAACATACCCACCAGGTAAAACACAGGGAAATTCCACCAATGTTTCAAACTGGTATAACTGTTTTAGCGAAAATGAATCAAGTCAGAATTGTTCAGTGGTGGTCAGGGAAACCAGACACCCACCTTTAAAAGCTCCCTCACAGAAAGTTATTACATTAAATAGTTATGAATACACTGGAATGTTCTTTTATGATAGTTTTGAAAATATTTTGGTCTTAATATCTATTCATGGGGGAGGGATGCTGAGGCAAAACAGTCACTAAAGAAAACTTCTGATCCACTATTTTACCTTCAACAATATTTCATAAAACTCAGAACTTTAGTGGTTCTTGATAGTAAATCAAAAGTCTATATTTGTGTTTTCACACCAAACCCCATTAAATTACTCTTTCTAAATCTAAAACACTTGATAAAAAATACTTTTGGTTCCCTGAAGAACCTTAACCAGGATAATGCAATTAGGCTAGAGGGAGAAGTGAATTATTATATTATTATATTAATATTGTTTTCCCAGCCCACTGGTGACAGTGAGGACATTAACAATTAGGCAGGACCAAAGTCTTCACATTTTGATGGAACATGGAAAACTGAATTTAGTCTTTCAAATCATACAATATGAGTCATACCTAATAAGACCAGGAACATGAATTAACAGAATTATTTTTTAATTTAAGATTCATTTAAATTAAAGCTTGCAGGGAACACAGATTCAATTATTACAAAAGACCTATTATTCTTAGTTGACAAGTTAATTATTTGAGGTCTACTATAATTGATTTACATGCTTCAATTTTCCAAAACAATATTTTTCTCATATAACACCTTCTTTCTAAAACACTCTGTTAGAGCTCTTGTGTTTTAGGCCCTACCCCTGTTGACTGAACAAATGGACAAACAAATGATCAAACAAATGGATAAACAAATAAATGGTCAGTCAAACAAACAAACAAATGGAAGGACATTCAACTCAAGCAAACACATTGATGACAATGAGCTCAGTCACGCTTGCTAGTTTAGCTTTTGAATACAGGACAGATCACAGTTTAGTTAAAGCTGGATTTAAGTTCAGTGGGGCTTGACTGTCACACAAACCAAACTGAATACTACTGGTTACAGACTAAAGTCTTGTAACAGTGACTGAGACTAACTATGCAGTTATCATCCTGTGGTTTGGCTTAAAGCAGTTCTCCGAAGTTATAAAGACACTGTCCCATGTAAGATAGAGAAAACACTTCATTCTGCTTGGCATTCATCAACACAGTTTAAATGTATTTCCTCCAGAACTGTAACTGGAAAAACTGAGCTTCCACTATATCCTCTGGCTAACTGCTCTAAGTTTCATTCTGAGCGCATAAAGAGAGTGTCCTCCAAATTCCCAGGTGCCATGTCTGGACATAACTGCTCCTATTTGTCCAGTGTTCTTCTGGAGGGACACATTTCATGCGTAATGCTAGTGTCTCAGAGCCAGACATGATCTTGTTACAAGAATCTAAAATGTTGGGCTTTATGTGTGCTTGTGTGTGTGTGTGTGTGTGTGTGTGTGTGTAAGTGTGTTTGCATTTTGTACAAATTGTAGCCCACCTGTTGTTGCATAATTTATCAGCTCTCTTTTATTGTGACTACAATTGGAAAGAGACCACCATGGGACCACTGCAGACCTGATTTTGTTTGAGTGTTACTGAGTCAGAGAGTCAGAGAGTTACTGCGTAATGTGCAGGAACAAACAAGTATAACAAGAAAAGTAGCATTTATGGTATTGTCATCTGGCACCCAGCTACTGAACAGCCAACCTATAATCATAAATATTATAATGATAAAAAAAATAAATGACACTGCCAGGACACATACTATCTCTTTTGGTGAGTAACTCTAGGAGCATAGCAGCCATTTAGAAGTGAGGGGGGAGCAGAACTTATTACATGACACCCCCAAAACCCCACACCTGTAGGTTCAGTATTACTGTTTTAAAGCCTGAAGCATGTATGCTTTTATTTTTACAATCAAGCCTGTAAGAATTATCAATCATTCAGCCAGTGAGCGAAATTGGCTTCTGTAGAAGGGCCTGTTAGGCTGTATGTAAAAAAAAAATCCTTAATAGTTTTAGAAAAAGTAGCATGAATACAAAGTTTGTTTTATAAATATTATTAAATTGCAACAATTAAACTCGCTTTTAACATTAAAATGAGAAACTTTTAAAAAAAACATGTTAAGATATAATAAGCGTTAATAATATCAGTTTGGTAATTCCATGCAGTTCTTTATCGTGAGGTGCATACCTCCTTCTCAGTCCTGAATAAATCCAACAAGGAAGATGTACATTCATGCATGTTTCATGTGCAGCGCTCGTGCTGCTTCATGCATATTGAATGGTTAGATAGATAGATGCTAAATTTCCTTCGGGATCAATAAAGTATCTATCTATCTATCTGGTTGCTCTCGCTTGGAGTGCTCTGTTTCTGCTTTTTAACATTGTGATGATTAGTCTGAGCTGATTTTATAGAGATTGTATCTGGAGGTAAAGGTAACATACCCATGAGATAAAACAATGAATTAAGGATAAATGGAAGTATAGGGAGATCTGAATCTGAGGAGCACTAATACAAAAAAAACAGAAAGTACACAGAACGTTTAAAAATCCCAGCACCAGACACCACCATGCAGAGAAAGGTTCACAATCCAAATAATCTCTGGTCATTGGTGGTCCTATGGGGGTCCTTTTTCATTGATGGATGAGGGAGACTAAAAGAAATGACCTTAAATGGCCATTGAGTGAAGTTAGGTAGAGGTGCTTCATAAGCTGTCTATTCACTGTAAACGCAAGCAACTCTCCCCTCTCTACAGGGGAGCAGAGAATGTAACGACGCCCCCATTAAAGCAGCCAAGTTTCAGCATTGGCACTCACTCTTCCTCTTATTGGCTACATCTGGAACATGTGATTTCCCGCTTTACGGTCAAGGACAGCGTGACTACTCTCATAAACATTAAACAATGCTGTCATGATGACACGGTTAGTCAGAGCACAGCACTTTTGGAATTTTTTTCATAGCTTTTAACTGGAACACAATAAATGCTCACGGACTACAGCAAACAATTAGGGACCACTGGAGAAGTCCAACTAAAAGCGGCTGCTAGGGGCTCTGAAGTGGCGCAACCATCTAAGCAGCGGCCCTGCAGTCGGGAGTACCCAGTGTAAAAAAAGACTAAACTCTCACAACCTGTTCATCACAGCCTCAACTGTGTAAAGTCAACTATTAAACCTCAACACTGTTTTATATATATACATCAGCAATTCAAACCCGAAACTGACAAATCAATTTAACTACCACAAGGGGACTAGGGGTACTTGCTAGATCTATGATGGCAATTCAGTGCACACAAGACCTAGCTTACATGCAAAACTTACATTCATATTTTGGCTCCGACTTAAAAGTAGTATAATATTTAGTACAGTAGTAGAGCATTATAGTATGCGGCAATATAGGTTTAATTAAATGTTTTTTAATACGAAATATTGTGTTGTATATCACGTACTGTAAAAATGGCATGAGGTATCATGATAAAATCTTTTTGTCATACAGCTAACCTCAGTGCTCTGCTAATCCATAGTGAGCCTTAACCTTCCTAGTCCTTGTCATCATCTGCTGCCCTTACACTTCATATGTGAATTGTAGATCTTGTGACATGAAGCCACGCTTGAATTCTTGATGTTAGGACACAAAATAATATGGAGAAAATAAACTGGGAATAGGTAAAAAGCCGTACCCTCATAACACGGAATAAGCGCCCGCGTACTGCCCTGTAACGTAGGTGGGATCACAGAGCAGTAACCATGGGGGAGGATGTGCTCCGACTCGTAGTAGACATTTTTCCAGCGGTGTGCGCAGGCCTATGGACGAGAGAAGATAGAGAGAGAAAGAGATGATTCTAACCAATGTAGCAGCACAGCATAAACATTACATTACATTATCCGTAGGACACTGTTAACTGCATCCTGTAATGTGTCCAGTCCAAAGTGAAGAAAGTGAAGGAAAAAGAAGAAAGACAAAGCGGCTACTTTTCTTTATCCTAGCGCCAGCTAAATTAACTTCTCAGACAAGGAAGTGCGGCCAAGTCTGGCTATGACTGTGAATCTAACATATTCAGTGAGGGTGGGTTTATTTGGGGGAAAGGGGGCTGTGGTTTAGTGGTTTTAAGGGACCAACATCTTCATTCTATCGTCTGTGTCTCACCGACAACAAAGCTCCTCGGGGCATTGAACTCAGGAACAGCGAGTGCAGCGAGTTTGTGCTAGGACAGCAAGAGTTTTTTTTTTTGTTTGTTTGTGCAATAATGAAGAAAGGCCAGCTGCCTTTACGTCATGTGAGCACTTAGAGATGAACAAATCAACAGAAATAGACCAAAATAACATAAAAGAAGAAGAACAAGATATATTGTTACATGAAGTTAGTAAAGGGCCCACACGATGAAAAAGCGAACTTTTCTTTAAAAATGGAGTATGTAAACATTTCTAAAGCATATATTTAGAAACTACATTGTTACAAAGGTCACAAAATACTGTGTATTTTGCATATCATTGCTGTAGCCACATACAACCTCATACCTATGTAACTTGGAAGTTGAAAAGTTTATTCAGAAATAATTTACTTGAACTGCCCTTGGAGATTTGACATGTTCTAACAGACAGTGGACGATTTCAAATTATATTAAAAAAAAAAACATGTAAAATCATTATTTGAGGTTTTGTAAAATGTCAATCTATTTCTTCTAGCCAAGACTTTCTGATTGAGACACAGCCAATCAGAACCGAGCTCATTGACATTTATCTGTCTTAAAAGCACAGTAAAATGCTGTAAAAAACTCATACTGACTTGTATTTTTGTACTTAAAATGCACAAATGTTATGAATGGAGTTTGTGAGAGGAAATAAAATGAAATGTAGGACATGGGCCCGTTAAAAATGAATGGCAAGGGAGTAAGCATGAACAGAGAGGTCCAAAAGTCTGTGACCACATTTGAAATAAAGGATTTTCTTTCATCTGAACCTGGAAATAGTTTTAGTAGTTTTAAACATTTAAAACATAGAACAGTTTAATATCAATAATCAAATCAGTGCAAATTTGTGAAACTGAGCAGGTTGATGGTCTTTGAGGTCTTTAAACTAGAACAGAGACTGCAAGCCAGACCCTCTCATCCAACATTAGTGTCTGACCTAACAAGTGCTTTTCTGAATGCAGCCAGCATCCGATCCAATCTCTCTTCCTCGGCCGTTTCCTTATTAATACCTTCTACCTGACACAGGACTACCTTCCTACTCTTGTGTTTCAAATAAACATTCCTGTGCAGTGTGAATAAATAAGAGGCTGCGGTGCAGTGGGAACACAGACACATCAGTGTGGCAGTTACTGCAAAGCCTAGAGACAGCAATGAGATCCTCTCAGCTTCCTTTATTCTCTCTGTCACTCTCTTTCTTGACTCTTGGGACAACACTGTCACAGTTTTTATATGGGCTAACCAAAGAAATACTGGATTTCTTATATCATAATTATTTTAATTGTTGATAATGCATATTGTTAGTAAACTACAGAAACCTGCTTTAGATTTAAACTGCTGGAGTTCACTGCTGGTTCATTTGTCTATAACAAAGTTTCTCTGGTTGCTGTTGCTTATCATTAAACCCAGCTAGAAGAGGAAAAACAAGAGAGATGTAATTAAACTAGTTTCTACACTAGCGTAGTGATGTTTATTGAAGTGACAGTGAACGATGTCCAGACCAGAGAAATCAAAGCACCTCACCGCCCACACATAGACATGTGTGTTAAACTGGCCATATATGTTGTCAAATTATTTATTAATAATCTGATTAATACACTGTAAAAATACACTGTGTTTTGTGGGTAAAATTAATTTATGTGGTAAACAACTGAACAAGTTTTACTTTCAATAAATTACTTTGAATTAAAAATGTTTATTCATATTTCTTTAGGTTCATTTGCTTGTTACAGTGCTATAGCTAAATCACAATAGAATACATACATGTATACATTTTTTAAAAATGTAAAGAAGCCCTACATGAACAATCAAATGTTATTTGAAAAACCATATATCTAAGCCAAGATCCACTGAGGAGCCTCTACTTATCACTAGAACATACCACTATGGAGCACACTTGTCCTGAGTGTTCTATTCTTTGCTTTAAATTACCTTATTGCCTACATCTGATCCCCTTGGAGCGTTAACTCATTTTTCCTTTTCTTCGTTTCTGAGCTGGCAGAGAACTTAAGTCAAACAAGCTCCAAAGTGAAGGAACATCCACCGTATCTACAGTGAGATTTTAGTACAGCTCTACACTGCACCCCACCCCCATTGAACATAAGTGCAGTTCTGAAATACGTAGAGTGTAATGACAGGATGGGTGACCTGTGTCTTTGTTTCCCTGACTGTATCAAAGCCAACATGGTTTCCTCTTGTCATCTCATTTCTGCCGTACCGTGATTGGCCAGGAGGGAAGATTACCATGGTGACTTCACATCTGCCAAACAGCTGCCTCACGCAACTTGCATAGAAACGTGAGTCAGTGCAATATACTTTAGAGTACGAAAACTTTTCTGCTGATTTTAATCAGTATAATGAACATGCAAATGGAAATTACCAATTTAACACATGTTTATATTACCCTGCAGACACTACAAATAGTTTTCTTTTCAAATTTGAGACACAATGTCTAATTCCTCCTAACCACATACACAAAAATATCTTTCTTCTTGATCAGATTTTACTTTTTAAACATTGCTGGAAAAATAAAACATAGTTTTAAAATAGTACTTTTTCATCCCATCCTTTACTTAAAAAATAACTTTTTGTGAAAAAAGTTGATGACACTATATACTGCATCAGGTCATGTTGACCCAGGAACGGAATTTCTCTTTCCTACTGTTGATCACAGGAGGGTTAAAAGACCTGGAAGAACTTGGAAAGCTGAATGTTTCTCACTTTTTTTAGCCCAAAAAAATGTTTGTGACGCAATTAAAATCTCTCAAAATAAACTATACTTTCTCTAGCCTCAAATTAACCCCAAACTGAATCCACTGTTTTGTGACGTCAGACTGTTTAATTCAAAAGTGATAAAGAAATGCTGGAAAATAATCATGCAGAAATGAATTAAGTCTAGTTCTGGTACATAAAACCATACAAATGCATAATTAAAGAAAAATATCACTCTATCAAGGTTATCTACTTGCTGTCAAAAAACAACTACAGGCTGTGACTATAGTCCCTTTGTTCCAATACTTCACAAGCGCATCTGATGATTTTCAGGTGTTCCATCCAGATGTAACGGCACTATTCCAACAGCGCAATGATTCCCTTCCCCACTGTAGTGCAACATAAACAGAAAATATTTCATCATCATCCTCCCTTGAAATAAGCCTTAAGTTTCTGCATCAGTCAATGTCCTGTACTTGTCAACAGGCTAATGCACTCTGTGGCTCCAGAAACAGCCTTTCCCTTCATAAAATTTAGACTCCTGATGAGTCTGACTGGAGCCAGGCTTCACTTTGGGGCAGCATCTTTAAAACACGGTAGCTTACTACATGCATCAAACAACTGCTAGGTCCTATGGCTGTGGCATCAGACAGATTCCCAAAAGAACACTATTTGTAAAATAAAAGCTTTCTGGGTTTCATTACAAACTAAGCATAAATACAACCAGTTGAGCCAGAAAGCAGCAAAAACAAAAGAGCAAGCAAGAGGCAGCAAGAGAATCACCAGCCAGCTGACCGACAGCAATCGGCTAACAGAGTAGTATAAAACAGTATCAAACTTTTAAAGGTAAAGAGCAGATTAAACAGTAGAAACAGTTTTATTTAGCATTCAATACACAGCAATATGATGTGCGGTAATACGCCATAATCTGATGCAATAGATTCTGATAGAAGACACTACGATACTATATGCTGCAGTACAATACAAAACAACGTGCTGCAATTCAATATTATATGCTGTGACACAATATGATGTGTTGTGATACAACATAAACTGATAAAACATGATACAACACTGCAAAAAATTTAGTACAACAAGGTACTCTGCCATTAAATATATAGACATGATATGCTGCATTATTATACAAAGCATTATGATATGCAGAGATACATTACAATAATATATGACACACTGCAATACAATACAATATGTTGCAATATGCTAGGATACATGAAATGCTGTGATGCAATACACAATAAGCTATGCCGTGCGAAAATATGATATAGCACAATGCCCTGCAATAACTGCAATAACACTAGAAGCTGCAAGAAAATACAATATAACAATGCACTGCAATAAAATATCACACAATAAAACTGCCACATATCTAGATCTCAGTGTTAATTAGAGACACACACTGCATATTACATGCGCTAATAAACTGTAAAAAAAGCAAATCTGTTTTGTGCACTTTCTAGTGTGTACGGAGAGATTTGGGACATGATCATTAAACGCAGATGGTTGGAGTTAGCTAGCTAGTCTCCCGACTCTGGCTCTGCATATATAGCGTCTCACCTGCTTCCCACATACCTGATCCAACTAATCTGACCATTAACTCCACCTTACTGAGTTAATACAGCGTTTACAGCAGGACACGCTCTAAACTGTACAGGGCAGTGTGCTTTCAGGACTAGGATCAAGCAAGGCTAAGCTAGCGTTAGCAGTGGTAAAGCTAGCTAACGGTGGTGCTGGAGGGCTGATGTCCAGCACAGTGTGGTGATTTTCTCTAAACACAAACGCTAAACTCTCTTTCTCTCTGCTGACACTGTCTAGATAACTTAGTTCCATCGTGAGTAACGACAGTTCACAGGCTCGTATGGTTTTCCGGGGTTTAGACCAGATTTGTGCGTTTGATTGACGGCTATTCGGCTTGTCCCGCCTCTCCATACACGCCAAAGTAGTTTTGATTGGATGTTTTCCTAACTTGTCCCTGCCTTTCAAAAAACTAAATCAGTTCTGATTGGATGCCGTCCCTGCCAAACATGTTCGTCTCGTTTTTATTCGTTGACTAAAGTGTCAATCAATTCCGTCATAGTTTTTATTCTTTCTGTAGATTTTATTTAGTTATCGTCTCGTTTTCGTCACGAAAAAAATGTTCGTTGTACGAAATTAACACTGGTTACAATATGTTCTGTTGTGATACAATACGTTGTGATAAAATATGATACAACACTACAAGCAGCAAAAAACTGCACTGCATTATGTTGTATGCACTGCTGCATTATTATACAATGCCATGCTGTGATATAAACAATGCCATAAAATACACTGCAACACAACAAGACGCAAGATACTATATGAAATGCTGTGATGTAATTTGACATAATACAGTATGTCGCTACAATATGACATGACACACTGCACTGCAATAAAATACAATCTAACAATATAAGCAGTAAAAAATGTTATACAAAACAGAATGCTGTGATAAATAATGACCAACATGATACGCTTCAAGTCAATACAATAGAATGCAATACAAAGCAAAACAATACAGTACGCTGCAGATCTTGTGGAAGGCAGGGCTAAGCTTTTTTATTTTTTATTTTAACTTTTATTTGCCTTGTATCCTATTTTTATAAACAAACATATCACCTTTTTGACGGATATTTTAGTTTCAAAATTGCAAACCACACCAGGTTCCTTGCTAAGTCCGACATAATAACTAGTCCACAAAAGATCACAAAACAATTATGTTAGAATGTTGCAGTTCTGTGTTTATTGTTGTTTTAATAGATCCGAGTCCACAAAAGACTCATTTTAGTAATTTCCTTGTGATGAGAAACAGAAGTTGAAACGGCTGCAGTTGATAAGGTTAAGGGAAAAAATAGGAGCCAGTGGGCTAGCTAACCTGTGGATGCCTTAAAGTAGTATATGGGTTTTATAATGTGCTTATTACTATGATGCCACATTTTGTTGTTAGCTCTTTTTTGTACTGCCCAGCCACAAGCTAGCTAGCTATCTTTACTAGCCCCAATCTGAATGACAAGCCTTATAACTGAAACGCAAAGTTGTGGCTTTAGAGCACCAGGAACCCATAGTCTATGGCAAGAGTATCTGTAAAAAGACAGTTCGGCTTTTGCCAGTGATTGCAAACATAAGTTAAGTTAGCTAGCTTTTTAACTGCTAATCAATTTGTTGTAAAAGTTTTTACTGATACGCAAGCCTCAAGTACGTGACCATCAAAGCTTGTGGCTGGTCCTCTGGAGTGCAGAAGTAGGCCTTAGCATTTCATCACTTACTGCAGGCCCTGCCCTTAAGTGGGACCACCAGGATGAAAAGCCAGGTTAAACAAAGCCAGGCAGCTGCCAATCCATTCCCAGCCACTTGTGGAAAAAAACATTCCCTGATCTAGACTGATGAGCTTGTTTAATTTAAGGAGGCTGGACTATCACCCCCTCTTTAAAATTCCGCCAATGCATGTGGAGTGAGGAGTGAAAAACATGCTTTTTTTTAAAAGGGAAGAACAGCTGGAGTTTAACAACGCAGTTGATGTGAAAGATGATTGCTTCCATACTTCCACTTGAGGCGGTTTATGTTAAACTGTTGCTGAGATTGTTATAATTTCATACATTATCGGTCATGAAAAAGAAAACAACATAAGAAGAATTGCAGAAAATGAAAAGAACATGTAATATTCCCAAATGCATAAATACAACCAGCTTTACTGCTTATAGTGTTTGGTATGGAAGTGGACTACATGGTAACAAGACGTCAACAACAAAAATGTTCTGTTCAAGATCAAATATTTACACTGCAAAAATCTTACATTTAATATTTCACATGTGAAGGTTGTTCTAAGCTTATTATAAGATTATTTAACTTAATCTGCAGCTCTGTCATTCCCTTTCTGGGACCAGAACACCTTTTATAGTGCTGTGTAACTCTAGAGGTGTTTGCATAAAACCTCTGGTGAGAGCTGTGTAACATTTTACTACCTGTATTGCCAGAATGGACATTGTGGCAGTTCTAAGAAGAAATGAAAGAATTCGTAGTTTGTCTTTAGAGGAAGAGAAAAAGAAAGATGACTGAGTGTGAGACCGGGAAAGGGTATGTCTCGGAGAAATACAAGGACTTAAGACAATTTCACAGACAAATTCAACAACCAAAATCTGACAGCAGGGTGTTCATCACCAGTAGTGTTGTGGCTGTAATCTTATCTGTGTCATCCCTTACTCACTCAGTTTTGTAGTTTTTCTGGATGCCAAAATTACCCCACCCCCCTTGTCAGGCTGCATGTAAAGAACAGTAGGGAAGCCCATTTTAACATATTATGTTAGATATTCATTGTGCTTTTTATTTTATTTATACTTTATTTATACTATTCACATATGTTCTAATGATAAATAGTGTTCTTACTGGTGAAATTACACTGAGGTAAAGATAAAGGGTTTATACAATGAGCTTAGATGTCTAAGACTTTCAAATAGTAGTGTAAATCTGTATCTACATTTTCATAGTTGAATATGGGGAGTGAACCACAAACACTTTAATTCAAACTCTGGACATTTCACTCTTGAACATATTGAGCAGCTAAGAGACTGAAGAGTGAAGCAGTTACACCTTTATTAATATCACAACCCCAACCTGTAAGTAGCAGCCATGCTGTATGATTTTATTACTGTTTGCTGGTTGAAGTAGATCATCTTAAAATGAAAGTTTTATAGTGAGTAACAACTTTAATTTACTTTGTGTTGATAAGATCAAAAGCGAGCATCTAGGTAGGTAACTTTAGCTACTAGCAAGCTCCAAGTAACTACCATAGCTAACTAAATACTAAATTGTATGAGGACCTAGCTTTTTACACAAAGGGTTATTTTATTTTGTATATTTTGACACATTGCTTCTGTGTGATCTCCATGGCGTTTTACCGTAAACAAGCCAATCAGATTACAGCTCATCAAATTATTCATGATCTCATTAAAAAAGTGAGTTTTATTCTAGGGCCAAATCATAGGGTGTAAATGATTAGGTAAAATCACATCTGGGCACTTTTAACACATACCTTCTATGTAGAACATCAAAGGACAGTTTGAAATACTGAATAAATGCAACAATAAGTTTTATAATTTTTACAAGTTTTTTTGGCTTAGTCTGAATCAGAAAATTCATTTTGGGGAAAACGATGGGAGCAAAACTGGTCTGAGTACAACTACAGAGTCCAGGATAAAAACAAGTTATACAACTCTTGATTATGTGTTATTTTCTTTTTTATGGATATCTTTCTTGGTATTACTATAAAGCGGCATAAATAAGAGAGAACACTGTTCATGCTCACTCTTTACATGCTCCCTCCTTGTTTACATTCTCCCTCGTGTCTCTGCCATGTGCTGCTCCTGCTCCTCTCATGCTCCGTCCCCTTTGCTGTGCCCTTCACCTGTGTCCAATCTGTAGCCCCACCTTGGAACTGTTCCCAGGTGTTCCTAGTTTGTTTGTACCCCTTGCTTTTTGTCCTGTTCCTTGCTTAGCTCTGTTTGTTCTCAGATTCTGGGTACATGTAGTTATTTCTAGTGTTTATTCTTTGTTTAATTGTTACTTAGTTTAGATTTCTTGCTTTTCCATTGTTTCTGGGTTTTCCCTGCATTCTTCAAAATAGACCACAATAAGACACCTAGGCCTTTTATCACATCATAACAGTTATTTAAGCTGACTGTAGTCTAATATTAGATTTCACAATATCATTACCAAAACAGGCAACATGTATAGTGCAATAAACTTTGTACATAAAAACATCTCAAGTGTGGTTAATAAGTGTAATATTTCATATTATGAATTGAATGTAAGAATGCTTCTACAATTTTTCATTCTTTAAGAAATTTCATCTAGTTTCATTAAAAACTATATAAAACAAATGCAAATTTATAGTAAGTAAGTTTAATAACCATATAATATTCTCACAGCAATCTCAGATTATGAAAAATGTTATGTATTTTAAGATGTTTTTATTCACATTATTATAAGGCAGATTCATTTAAATAGAAATAAAGTTAGAAATAAAGTTAGAAATAAAGTTTTCCATCATATGGGCCCTTTAATTCAATTTTATTAGTGCTCTCAGCAGAAGCCTATGCTGACATGCCTTCTGGTGCCAGCTGCACAAAAGTCTTATATTGGTTTAGTCAAAAACATACCAGAACTTTGCCGTTGGGTTTGTCCTGTCTCGCCAGACTGACCCCCATCCACTCATCATTCCTGTCCCCTTGGCATGTCTTACCACACGACTCCCTTTGCTTGTTCCCTGCAAAAAAAGGACATAGGATCCTTTAAAAAAAAAAGGTGAAAAGATACTTTAATATACCTTAAGATACTTTGTTGCTTGGTTCAAGTAAAGTTAGCTCACTATGTTGACAGACAGTATTGCTTGTTATAAAAAAATATAACAACATGATCTGCCAGTATCGTAAGCTTATCAAATCTCTCAAATCTTGGGTTGTAACAATATATGATGTAAACAAAATATGAATAAAGGTAAACAATGATAATCAGGTTGTTGCACTTTCTAATTACAGTGGAGCTGAGAGGCAGGAGAAGTGCTGGAGCTGAGAGGGAAGAAGAGTGCTGGAGCTGGGAGGCAGGAGGAGTGCTGGAGCGGGAAGACAGGAGGATTGCTGGTGATGGGAGGCAGGAGGAGTGCTGGAGTAGGGAGACAGGAGGAGTGCTGGAGGTGGGAGGTAGGAATAGACCTGTAACTGGGAGGCCAGAGGAGTGCTGCCGCTGGGAGGCAGAAATGTAGCAGGAGCTCTTAGGCAGTATCAAATCTGAAGCAGTGAGGTAGGAGGAGTGCTGAAGGTGGGAGGCAGGAATAGACCTGTAGCTGGGAGGCCAAATGAGTACTGGAGCTGGGAGGCAGGAATAGCAGGAGCTGGTGGGTGGTATGAGATCTGAAGCAAGGAGTCAGGAGGAAATCTATAGCTGAGAGGCAGGAATAGTGCCTGAACAGGGAGGCAGGAGGAAAGCTGAAGCAGGGCGGCAGGAATAGAGCTGGTAGGCACTATGAGAGCTGGGGCTGGAAAGCAGGGACAGTGCTGGAGCAAGGCAGCAGATGGAGTGCTGGAGTGGTGTTGACTGCCGCCGATGTTGTTTTTAAGGGGACCCCCTTCTTCCAGTATAGCAAGATGCATTAATTTAATACAATTATTAGTTTTCACTATAAATAACTTCTAAAAAATTTGTTAAATAACAACAAAATATACACACAGCAGTCGCAATATCAGAAATATCATATATATTGACTAAATAGGAGATGACTTTACCTGACAGAGCTGATAAACACTAAGCTTCAGTGATACTGTTGAGCTGTGTTTGAAATAATGCAGAATCAAAGAGTTTGGCTCTCAGAGTTGCTGGCCAAGAGTCGACCCCAACCCCGACTCTTTTGGTTATTTTATGAAGAGTGATTGCAAAACTGCTGAAGATCTGGACGCCCTCTGGTGTAAATTAGAACACCTCCCTCTCCCCCCACAGTTGTATCGTTGTGGGAGTTAACAACAAAGAGAAAGATATATGCAGGACATTAGTTAGGATGAAGGAGGTGTTTACAGGTGTGGTCTCCCTCCCAAACCCCAGTTATTTTATCACTGTTTTTTAGCAGTTCACAAGCTTTTAATCAGGAATGGGCTCAGCACTCGAGGAGCACTCATTACAGAGTTAGCCACTTAACTACTGAGAGTTCAGGAGCCTCTTAAATTACTTCAGTTTCTGTGTTCAGAAAAGAACAGACAAATACTAAAATCCCAACACTTTCTCAGAGTACATGTATTTAAGCACAGATAACTGTTTTTAGCACAGACACTGCACTGTCTAAGCTTGAGTTACTACTTAACAACAGCTCTGAATACATCTACTATTTGGGGGCTATGAAGAGCCACAACCTCCCCAACATTAAGACATTGTGAGCTTAAATTTAGGCAAGGCCACCATCATTAAAAGCTGATTTAGGAAGAAAAAGCACTCAGCCTGTATTTCCCAAGGCCGGGAGGCAAACTGGGGGTAAAAAATGATTAAAAAACAACAATAACAACAACAACAGCCATTTTAAGCGATGTACCAAAGAAAACCTGTAAAGAGTCACTTTGGCGCCATTTTAACTGGTTAGCACTTCTTATTGTGCTACTACAAAAACTGATCTGCATCAAACAAAGTGACTTATAGTTGAATTAAAGATTTGCAAAAATCAATGAATTATGAATGTTATGCACATAAAAATAATAAACACACTAAAATGACTACAGTATGTAGATATAGAACGTCCTCGACATCAGAGATCATGTGATCAACACACTGAACTCCATTGCTGTTGTTGCTCTGTGTTTGGTTTGTGAATGTTATTTATCCTTTGGTAAACTAAGTGTACTGGTAACACTTCATTTTTTGCTTGGAGAGGTTCTTGGGCATTTTGTTGCTACATTTAAACAGAGATGACAAATCTGGTGTTTAAAGTTCCTCATAGAAATGGTAAAATGGTTCCACACAGACTTTTTAGCTTATTTCGCCAAGTGGTGTGTCATATGATACAAATATCAAACAATTACTGAAAGATCTATACGCATGTAATATATTTTTATAGAAGTGAGCAGCATTTAATGAATGCATAAATATCAGTATAAGCAGTAACAGGACATTCTGTACTCTGAAACAACAGAGACTTAAGAACTGGAGATAACTGTCACGCTTATGAAATTATGCGATGCAATTTTTTTCAGACTTGATAAGATATTTTTGACCAATGTGTTATTTGTCATGCTGCTGGATGCTTGGCCCAGCCAGATGTTCCCTCTTACACTAAAACTCTTAATCTCTGGTGTTAGGAACTGTCCCTTCCTGCTTCAGGTTCTTTATCATTATCACAATTTTAAAAAAAGGAGTAAACTATCTGCTTTACTGACCTCAAGATAAATAATTGAACACGTGTGGTAATGAAAATATTTGAACCGCTCACAAGTCATGGATGACGTAACACTTTATTTTAAGATGTAAAATACAGTCACCTCCCACATACTTCTATAAAAGATCTATTAGGATATAATAATAATTATGTAATAATATATAATAACAGTAGTAAGGCAATCTACTGCTTACACACAACACTGCGAAAATGGTGTCCTGCTTTCGTTACCTCTACAACAGATTTTGTTAAATAAGCCGATCACTGTTTTCAAACCTCGAATTGAGGATATTTCATACTTATCTCATGTTACAACCAAGCAGCTTCCATACACATAAGAATGTTTTTTTTTTCAACTGCAGAGTCAAAGGGTTTCAATCTCAAACGATAATCATTCCAGTGGCATTTCCACACGGACATAATTAAGCACCTAAAAACTGGGATCAGCACAGTTTTCCAACATGGTAAGTGATGGGGGAGTCAATTCCAAACGAGTCATTGGAGTCAACTCTTGGCCGACTGTGTTTATTTACCATAATCGCCTTGAGGGGAAAAACTGACGGAGGAGTGTGTAAGGTAGGAAAGTGTCTGCGTTGGAGTAGCATTAGTTGCTGCTCTCAGCTCACCAGCTGCTGTAGCACAAACTCATAAGCTCACAAAATGTTTCTATACATCCTGCAGCTCTTTATTTTTCTCATGATTTGGGTAAACAAGATAATGCTTAGTTCCTTATTTCCCAGGGTTTATAACCTACATTTTGGCAGCAGCAGACATTTAAGGTAATTGCTGCATCTCGTAAGGTGGACCTGAAAAAGACCTGAGACGCTGGCAAATACCTCCCACTCCTCAGAATATAAAATCAAAATTTTTCTCATATCACTATATTCTGTAGTTACATTCTGGAAAACATGGAATTCTGCTTCACCACACATGTGCCTGAACTGTCATAAATACGGCCTATTCTTACAGCAAGACACCCAGTTATGTCTTAATTCAATGGAATTGAATACAAGACAACCACAGAGCCAGTGATAAATGAATGTAGCTGAGATGTACCCATTCTAAACATAGTTTACCGTTTTGAATAGCTACAGATCACAGTGCTAGAGGGAAAAATGTTTATTTCGTATACTGGGAGCCGAAGGGAAACTAGAATGATGTACTGAGTACAGTAGCCAGAATTCCTGAAAACTTGAGAACTGTTTTTTTTTAGGAAAAGTTTGGATGTTATTTTGTTTCTCTTTTAAACAGGCTGTTGCCTTTGCATTTATCCACTTCCTACTCTTCCGGTCCACCTTAAGTGAGTGGATACACATTTAGTAGTTAATGATACACCAGTACCAGAATGTAACTGCCATCAACGTGGAACTAAAATTAGAATAAAAAATTGGAAAAAGGAGCAAATCTCCTTTTCCTATGTCTAATAATTTTTTCTCGCATCCTAAATCATAAAGAGAATGAAGAGCTGCAGTGCAGGTTGTAGAGAAAGCGTTTCTTAAGGCAGAGTTTGCGGTACAGCTGACTTTGCTGCGACTCTGAAGGGAAAACCTCAGATGACTATCGAGACACATTTCATGTACGCTACCACTTACAAGATTGAAACCTGGATTGGGGCGCATTATCAATATCTGTAACAGGAAGGATCTGTGTTCTGTCTGATAATGCCATTCCACTGTAAATCTCTTATGAAAATAAGAAAACATGAGATGTGGTAACTGAGTAACTGCAGTGAGTCCAAACAGATAGATCCGCCACAAAGCTTCTGGAACCACCTCGCCTCTGTTCTATGTGCACACTTTGACCATACATTGGGGAGCAAGGGTGACAGCTTCTAGGACAGTGGCTATTTACTTTGGCTTAAGTTACTGCTCTCACCACTCCACAGCAGACTACATGCACCAGCATGGATGCTTGTCTGATGCTTGGTTGAACTCTGCCTTGTGTTCTTTTGCCCCAGAGGTTCCTTATCATGATCAAACAGCACAAATCACTCACACAAAAATGAGGATTTACTGATATAAGTGAAAGTGCAACCCTGAATCCCATCCTTAGAAAAGCCAACACTATTAAACACAAGGTATGCCAATTAACAGCAGGACCGTGTCCAAAAAACACTACTCACCGCACATGTCAACAGTATATTTCATGGGGTGAGAGGAACTCCTTCAGAATTCCTTCAGAAGAGCGAAGAGAGACTATAAACATCTCATCAAATCTCCAGCTTTGCTTCCCCCTGCAATCTCAATAACAGAAGAGTTTGTTTTCTCATCTGCGTGGGTCCTGAGAGCGCCAAAGATTCAGGTTGTGAGCTGCTAGGTCAGAAGATGGCTCGCTTCCCAGCCTCTCTGAGGAGCACACATTGAGCTAAAGGGGTGCCACTGTGAAACTGCATGTTTAAGGATAATCCAGCCAAAGAACCGTGTTGAGGGGCTGCCCACGCTCTCTGCTTTGATGATTAAGGTCAGCGACTTTTCTGTGGCTGTGAAAAAGGCACCTAAATAAAGAGGGACAGTCAGTGTGATATGGGCTTTAGCCACTTGCTGCAGAATGCAAATATTCAGATTAATCCTCCTCTTGATTCCGCAGAGCGAGTCTTGCACAACCTGATAAACTATCATTCATTTCAACATACTCCCCTCCCTGTTGCACGGACAACTAAATGACTCTATTACATTAAATTAGACATAACATCTGTCTTTCAAAGGCAAACTCCCCTTACTATGGTGTTAAATAGGTCTGTGCTTCCTGTTGAATACCTTTGAATAAGCTTTAAAAAGTACTTAAAAAACAGAAATCAACTCCACATTACAGCACAGTGATAGCAATGCAAGTCGTTTAGGGCTGCGTACTTGCCAGAATGCCAGGAAATGAGATACAATCTTTTGGACAGACTTAGTACATAACCCAAAAATATGCTGAAACAAAAGCAGCTATATATATATATATATATATATATATATATATATATTTACACAAACACTTTCCTTAGTTTTTTAGATATGTACGTTGAACATAGTAAACGTAAAGATTTGAACTGTGCCATACACTTCCCATGATTTTTCCTAGATGAGTGACTACTGAAAGAAGTGGCTCAGGCATTGAGGTAATCGACTTGCATTAGCATGTTCTTTCCACCAAATACTGCTCTTGCGGCTTTAACAATGAGAATTTTTAGTATTGTCTGGCTCCCACACTGTCAACGTGTTGTTAAGTTCTGTCTTGTGGTGCGCATGCATACGTCAGAAATTGCTTTGTGGACATCAGTATTCCAATTGCTGACACCAATGCTGTGTTTAAGTGTCTGTATCGGCGTGTATTTGCACAACACTAGTAAAAATATACAGGGGAAATCACTGGGGAAAACTGTAGGAAATGGGCCTTTTAAGGCTTAATTTTGGAACCGGACATTTTCCCCAAATAACGAGGCTAATCATATAACAGGGCTTCACTATCTTTGTCAGAAAAGAATGATGAACAGTCTAGCCATGGGAGCGAGATCCCCGGCCCCCATCCACAAACATGGAGAAAACATTTAGTAATTTACAACTGCCCTTCCAATAAAACTTCAGCTTCATTGACACTACTTCCCCATACTGTTGATGCTATTTCTGGTAGGATGCCCCCATTAAGGGGTCTTTCCAACATGATTCATGCATGTTCAGGAGTGAAGGGAAAGCTCCGGCCCTCCGACCTGCTGGCAGCAACAATCTATTTCTGTGTGTTCTATCAGCGATACACATAGGAGGCAGGACAGCATGCATTAATACCACATAAACTGTTGGACAACAAGAAAAGAGCTCAACGCCAGCCAAAGAGATGTCTACAGCTCAAGCAGTTGGCCCAGCAGCTTGGAAAATATTAGCCAAGACATTCATCATTTCTATCAAAATATTCCTGGACTCCTGCAGTCAGACATAGTTCTGTACTGTCCATCTACATCAGACTGAAGAGCCATTTAACTGCTCGTAATACAGAGAAGAAAAACACAAGAGTTTAACACATATATTGTGTGGCTGGACACAAAATTACCCAGCAGTGTAACTTGCCCCAAGCGCAACCCCGTGACCCTGGAGAAAAAAACGGTTTAAATGAATGAGTGAGTAACCAGCCTGTCCTTTTAAAGCAGTCAGAAAAAGAATAACAAGAACTGTTATCTGCACTAAAAATATAAGCCATCATAACAACAGGAGGAACTGAATCAACAGGAAGTGCTTACTGCTTTTTACTCAGAATTGCATAAAACACCAGTCAAGTGTTTAAAGAAACATGGCAGTAATGTGCACAGCTGCAGCGAAGCAAAAAAAAAAAAATAAAAAAAAAAAAAATAAATAAATAAATAAAAATCAGTTACCCATATTTGCTAATTTAGCCTACAGCAGTTTAGCTCCACCCATTACCCCTGAAATGATAAGAAATGGCTCACCCAATCCAAACAGAGCTTATTTACATATTGTTGCTGTCCAATGAAAAACAAGTATCTCTGAAATTGCAGCTTAACAGGAAAGACCAAAGATGTCCTTTACTTTCAATGTAAATCAGTAGAACCAAGAATGTATCCAAGCTATTTTCCAATGAAAAAGATAAATGTTTTTCATTGGACACAATGATATATTGGTTTAAAAATAACATAAGCAGCCTGCTCAATTCTGATAAAGACAGATTAGACAACGGTCATGTATAAATGACTTGTGACACATTGCCATAATGGGACCTCAGGGGGAAGACTCTTAAAAAAGATGGTTTTCAAGGGTTCTCAGTGAAGACTACTAGTAGTAAAGTCATAGTAAAGGGTTTTAGTCTTTACTGAAGGGAATGGTTTCATTTGAGGATTAAATGGTTTTTTTTGCATTGTGAAATGGTTCACAGAAAATGTACTGTATATGTTTTTTGCAGAAAATCATAATGATTCTTTTGGATTCATAAGAATTATTTTTCTTCTATATGGAACCATGTACAATACATTCTCCATCAATCTGATAAACCATTTTATCACAGAGGTATCCTCAGGTGTTAAATGGTTCCATATAAAGCATGGTTACTAAAGAACTCTCAAAGACCAACTTTTTAAACTTTTTTTTAAGAATTAAGCACAGTCTTGTATAGTTCAATGATATTGACTATATGAACACATAAGGAGTGCCATGCTCTCTGGGGATCTCCTCACCTCTGCCCAGGTCCACCTCTGTGCAGCGTCGCTCTGGGTTGCTGTGGATGCGGCACTTAAAGACAGCTCCAGGTGAATGTATTGAACTGCTGAAGGAAGAGTTCGCTCTGGGAGCTCCTACCAGAATCCTGAAGACAGCAAAAATACAGAGTCACTGGGCACATCTCTCTGTTGTTTTGGGTTGTACGTACATTTTGTCAGTCAACTTGGACATGTTCAATATAAAAATGACTTTTTAAAAAATAGATTCTTCAGTCCCCAGAAAATCCAGTAACATGAGTTTTAGTGATGATTTTGACCACATTAATACAGTCAAATTCAACAAAGTCATGAGAAGATATTCATACGTATTTAAATATCAATAACAGGGATCTGAACTGTGGCCCATTTTATTATTGACATATAATGTCAGGGTACTACATGAATTTGTGGAATAATTGCTGCATAGTGAGACAAACAGCACACATGTATTTTTTTTATAAAATAAGCCTTATTATATTTGCCTCTAAACATTAAAAGTGAGCAGTTTCAAATGATTCAACAGGACCAGTCAACATCTTTATTTTCCTCTAAGCGTAAAAACATTTAAACTACTACTGAAAGAATAGCTTTTCCTCTTCACCAGCACAGGCTCATTAGGCTACAATGTTTCAGTGTGTTTGAACATAACAAATAAATGAATTTAATTTATTAACATTATTATTATTAAACATTTAAACAGAAGCTGTACAAATGTTACTCCCTTGTTCAGTAAATCTGTCCGCTGTAAGTTCTTCAAAAGCTGGAAAAGCCGCCAGGAGCCGCCAGGCTTTTTCTGCAACCGGGTTATATCAACTCTAGCCTACCAACCATTCCCCCTGAGACTTCAGCTTTTCTCATCAGTTTACCACTAGCGCATGCTGTCACGCTGATTTTAAGTCTGTGTGTCAGATATTAAGATTATAAAAGATCATTAAAATATAAAAGTATAGGAAATTTATTTATAATCCCCCATTTAAAACTCCTTTGTTACCCCATTCACCCTATTAACTTTTGTAAGATTATGTCTGTTATATCTTGTTATTATTCTGTAGTACACCCACATTTTTAGACTGCTAGACCTCCCAGTATCTTGTAAGGAATATTACTGTTGCTGTTGATTTTGTTTTTTCTACATTGTTTGAACTAGAAAACCTTAAAGATTTCATGATGAATGGACTAACAGAGTAGTCCCTCCAGCCAAACATGATCCCATAGTAAGAAAATCTGGCGAAAAGCCTGAGAAATTTTGGGCTAAACTTGAGGGCAACATTGACTAATTTGGGTGGGAACAAACTGAGTGTGAATTAAACCAATCCAATACATTGTCAAGGTGAGACACAGAAGGGGACGCTTGTGTGTTTTTCAACAATTAATAAACAAATACCAACAACAAATACACTGAAAAATCCTTTTTACTTTAACATGCATTAAAATTTTTTATTCTCTCCTGTGAAGTTTCTATTTTTGTAGATGAATGTTTTTCTTGAGTGATGATATGATCAACAACATGCAGTGTTGTGCAAAAACCACCAATTATTCATTTAATTTTTGTCAAAATAGCCTTCTTTCTCAGTGTCAGGAAAATCACCCAGAATTCTTAACTAAACCAACTATGAGATGTTTACGTGCTTAGTGTGTCACTCTTCACCTTTATTACAGCATACAACCACCCTGAACAATTGATTACATCTTAACTGTTTAATTATGTAGAAAAAAGAAATTGGTGCTTTTGCCCTTTAAAACAGAACTTTACGACACCCCGTCCATTACGTCATTCTGAAACACTTCCCACGGGTTCTTTTAAACCTAGAGTGCAAATATGGGAAAAACTAAACCTCACTCATTCAAGGCTTTTGTTCCAAATTGCCTTTGTACATGGAGCTCCTGGAGTCTTTGCTAATGTGAGCCATGATAAGCATAACTCGGACTAAAACTCATTGCAGAAAAAGACTTGTTTGTACAACACGACCGTTTTCCAACCTCTATTTATTGCTCACTATTAAACAGACTGACCCTAACAAACCTCACAAATGATACATTTTTAAATACAAATTTACAAAAGAGGGAGGGTAAAATTGACTGATTCCACAATCCTGTTATATAACAGAAAAGCTGAACTATGTGGAGAGATTTATCGTTCCAGGCTGAGAAGGGGATGTCAACACTGTTCATTCCTTTCCCAAGGACCTGAACTGTCAGCGTTACACAAATGATGTTCATCTTTGAAAAAGGCTTAAGTTGGTTTCCTATTCAACTTCTTATCTGTTTCCTTCTAACTTAAAACCTATAGGCGCCAGAATGTAGCTGCACTACCATTTAATTTGAAACATAAAACAAAAACAAACAATTCACAAAACAAGATAACAAACAGGAACTTTACCTTCTCACATCGTTAACAGTTGAAAAGACCGTAAAGTCTTTTAGATGCATAGGCTATAAAGATTGGTAAACTTGGTGAACCAATCTGCTACAGCGCCACCCTGAGTTAGACCAGTGTTGCAGTTCTAGTTAGTTAAGTTTCATCCGAATCTGTCTTTCAGTGTCTAATAATAAACAGCGTCACATCATAATAAATTTGTCTCCAGAGACCACCCCAGAATTTCATCCATTTAGGTCCAAGAGGTTAATTACAAGGTCCCCGGACCCTCTGTCCCTTGCACCTTGAATGATTGTAATAAAAGAGTTTTGCTTTTTTTCACCATTAATAGATTTTAAGGCCAAAACTACTGTAACACAACATCTCACACATCAGGCAACATCTCATACATCAGGCAGTGTTTTTATAATTATGTTGTATTATTATGTGAGGGAGCTTTTAGACGTTACCATCACCAACATTGTGTCCAATTCAGACTTGCTTTAGAACTGAGGACCGACTCTGATGAATGACTTGTTTTATTGACTTGAATTTAAAAATTATTGGTAAAGTTCCCCTTCAACACATCTTCTACATACAAAACACTTTGGCATCTATCTTCGAACCCTAGTACACAATTTATATTTATTAGCAAAAAAATAAAACAAGACATAAATTATTTTTGGGGACTATTTTACTGCATGTACTGCATTTACTCCTCCCCAACAATGAATGGATTTAAATAAACAGTTGAATGCCTTGTATGCCAAACGTTTCCACAAAACGATCGTTTTTATCGTATGTGATATGAAAATTTTGAAGTCGGTGTAGTTCTCCTTCACCTAATGTTGATTTACTTCTGTTTTCAGGGTCACTCGTGGTGCTGATAAGAGTTACTGGTTGTTCTGTTGTAATCATGCAAGTGTGATCAATGCTGAATTTTATCTGGATAAACATTACATTTACAAATAACTAATCATGTATTTTTCATCTGTGCTGCATCAACAGTATTCCAATAGGACCACACATACATGTTTCACAGACGAACAACACTGAACTTTCCGTTCCGTCTTAAAAGTTGCAGCATTTGCCTTCAGCGCGCGAGGACGCCAGAATGTACGCGAGGCAGTATTAAAGGTGGAAAGAAATATTTTGAAAACGAAGCTGGCGAATAAGAAACCATTGGGTCATATGAACCACAAGAGCTGAACTTTAAGCTCTACTCACCAGCGCGTGTTGTCGTGAAAGTGCTCAAGAACAGAGTATCCGAAGAACGTCTCGTGCGGTCCACGGAACACCACGGGGTTCTCCAGGTCCACGTTGTAGGAGTGAGCTAGAGCCACGGAGAAACACACGTAGAACACATCCAGCAGTCGTCTCCTCCGAGTTAGCGCTTTAGACATCCTGCAGTGCATCCTCAACGCAGCGAACGGGCTGAAAACGTCTCGAGCACCTCGATGACGCACTTTCCAAACTACGTCCAAACTAAGCCGCTCTCGGGAGTTTCCTCACGCGCATCCCGGAGCATCAGTCCGACCGTCCGCTCGCTGAGCTGCGAAAACTAAAGCTGCTCGGAGCTGCTGTTGGCGTTAAGTGCGCTCGCGCTGAAGGCGTATGCTTGTTGCGCACGAGCATCACATTTCATATCAGCGAGAGCGCCTAGCGGTCAGCGCGCTCACTGCTGCTCCCTGCTGGCGCATCACGGCGTTCTTCTCACTGTAGTATAGGATTCTAATCCATCTGTTTTTCTGTAAACTTTGTTACCTTGTTCCTTTGTGGTTAGAACCCCCACAACACGACCACAGAGCAGGTATTATTTTAGTGGTGGGATCATTTTCCCAGCATGCTGGTATGAGTGGATCAGACACAGCAGTGGTGCTGGGATTTTTAAACATGTCACTGCTGGACTGAGATGAGTCCACCAACCAATGGGCAGCGTCCTGTGACCACTGATGAACGACTGCAGAACACAAACTGTGCAGTGACAGATAAGCTATCATCTCTGGCCTTACATCTACATGCTGGACCAACAAGGGTAAGGTCTCTGAACAGTGAACAGTGCTGTATCTGATCCACATGTCCAGACAGTGATGAGGTTTGTCAGGTTCAGTTTAAGTTCAAAGTATGTCTGTTTTTTGTGCTGGTTTTGATTTTGATATTGCTTTGATAATTAATAATCCAGGTGGTTGCTGAATGTAAGTGGTTGCTATTGTATTCCATTTCGCTTCTGAATGGTTGGTATCTCTGGTGGTTGCCAGGTTGTTGCTAGGTGGTTGTTGTGGCATTCCAGGTGGCTTCTACATCATTGCTGTGGTATCTCTTGGGATTAGTATTCCAGGTGGTTTCTAGATTCTAGTTTGCTTCTAGATGGTTGTTATGATATCTCAGCTGGTTGCTGGGGTGTTGCTATAGTATAAAAAAAAATCATAATTAACAGTGTTGGGCAATAAAATAATACTCATAAATGAAGCACATTTTGCCAGCAAATTAAACAACCTTCCCATTTCATGCTTTGCTGTGAGTTGGGTGCCACTCGGCTAGATGAGAGAGGTCGGTGGAGAATGGCCTTAGAACCATGAATAGTGTGGATTTCTGCTAAGGCACACAGACTGTAGGATCAGAATAAACTTAACATAATCTTTTAACAGCTACTTCCAGCAGAAGTCGTCTCCCACTGACTTCATTAACACAACAATAAATTCAGTGTTCTTCAGTGGCCTTTCCGGTCACTGGATCCAGGTGGATCACCTTCTAGATGTGGTAGAACGGTAAATGAAAGTGCTCCTGATTGCATGATGCAGTCATCTCAACATGGACTAGCATATCAAAGCAATCTGTCCAGCATTTGGTGGAATTGATGCCATGAAGAGTTCAGGCTATGTTGAAGGTAAAGGGAGAAACTACAATATTAGCGTAGCAGGTGCTCACTAAGTATATGAAGTCTGCTTCATGATGTAAACAAACTTTACAGAAATTTTAAACTTTGTCAATCTGCATAATTAAGAAATTAAAATGAAAACAAATTCAGAGTGGTTTGGTGTAAAATGTTCTATTCTAGAGAAAGTAGGATTAGTTGAAAGTGGGGATGGTGATATAAACCAGAAGTCCACCTGAAAAAGCTCCTTTTTCAAATTATTTCACATTATGAATACACTGCCTGATGTCATGCAGTGTGCTGTGAGGTCCCATTAAAAAGCTATTTTTAGGTATTACACTATTTTCCCTTCAGCATTTCATACAAAATACTGCATCTAAAACACAAGCATAGGTTTACTGATGGTCATAGCGGTAAAAGTCTACTGGCTGTCCTGTGTTGCGCCTCATTCAAAAAGTAGAGTTGACACACGGCCGGTTGTAGGCTGAATAGGAGGTATGCATTGACATCTTTTTCTTATGCCCATCAGTCAGACTGAGTGGCAAAACATTTCACATCATGGCTGCGTTTATTAGTGAAAGCTGAAAAACCAGGAATAAAACAAGTGATAAGCTGCTAAAATTAAAGGAAGATAAACGTGACAGTAAAATAAAAACTCTTTTGGTCATCATAATTGTCAATTTTTCTCCGAGTAGAACTTCTAAATCTACAAATCTGGCTAACTGTCTAAACATGCCATGTGGAGTTCCTCCTTTGTACAACACAAGGTCATCATTAATATTTTCTGGTTTTCCTGGCATTCATGTTGAACACTAAGGCAAACACTAAGCCTGTCTGCCACTCAGTGGGAGTGACCACAGTGACTCTCGGCAGCTGTGCATACAGTCTATAGGTAGGTATAAGTAAACCTTTTGCAGAACCAGTGAAAACTTTAACAATGTTACAATGTTACAAACTATATCACTAGTTCATTTAAAAGAAAAACTGAGCAAAATTCGGTTTTGCATGATAGGGCCCTTTAACCAGAGGTATGAATGAAATAATGAGGAAGGAAAAATCAGGCCAAAATACTGTAAATAAAATTTTATTAGCCATTTTAAAATGTAATAATGTAGCAACAGTCACAATGTGTCCTAAAGTACAGACCCATAAGTACCTTTTCAGTGATATTTTACAGTTTATTTTACAGTGCGATGTATATTTTGTCAGTTCTCTTGAAAATACAGCATTAGGTCAAAAAAAAGAAAAAAGCCATAGTAAACAAAGTAAGTACTAAGAGCCCGCGCCTTTACATGGATCCACATATACATATGTGCAGAGGGTACATTTAAAGGGTCACTTCACCTCACCGTATAGAAGAAAACACAAAACACAAAACCTTTCAGAAAACAAAAATCATTCTTATTGCACAAACTTGATTTCATATAAAAAAGAAAATCATCCACCCTGAATGAGGAAAAAAACAATGTAAATAATAAATTATAAAGATTAAATTTCCTTACTGAATCTAAAGCTGAGGGAAGTTTTCTGAATCTGATATTTCGTTATCTAGCAACCTAGTTCTTATACCATCAACAGTACAATCACTTTCTCTCTTTTGCTCACACAGAAAGGAAGGGTTTGTAAGCCATCATTATCAGTTCAAGACCCTCAAAACAGTCAGCAGTAGCAGCAGAGTCAGTTTTTCTCTCAGATGGGTTTCTTCCTCAGCGGAGCCACGGCTGGAACAGACACGGAGAACAACAGACATGCTATTATAATCAAATCAGTGATATAAACAGAGATGTTTAAGATGTTTCTTAGGGCTCTGTGGCTTTAAGTGCTGTTTAATGTGTTTCCTCAGAACACTAGGAAGCTTCTTGATCACTGCTTGTTAAGTCCTCCCAACCAATGACATCTTTAAAAAAAGTTTCTCTTTTATATTTTTTTATTTTTGCAGCATTAATATATAGAACAGTAGCTTTTATATTTATTTCTCTCCAAACGTTTATAGTGCCTAAATGTTTTTCTTTGTCCATTTTGTTTTAAACATATCTGCTTATAAATACATATTTTTATGTTCATATAGTTTTTAATGCAAAAAATTGTCTTAATTATTTTTAAATGTTACTTTCGTACATGTTTTTAGATGTTTTAAAGTCGATTTATTGTAATGAAAGTTGCATCGACTAATTTCCGATGACTTCATACACAAAACCACAGAACAAGGACTCAAGGACTCACTAAAAATCACTGATGAAACCAAAGTCCACAGGTCAGTACAGCACAATGTGCCCTTTCCAATAAGCCTTACTAGTCAGGAAACTGGAGGTACGGACCCGAGAATCTTGGAAATTAGTATCTGATTATCTGATTAGTATTATGTTTGATCGGACTAGTATCCTAGACTCTTACCCACGGCAGAGATCTAGAGTAATTTAGACACTGACTGTCTTTAAACAGTACAGGATTATAGGGCATTATGCTCCCACTCCAACCACACATTGTAGTCTTCAGGGAACCAGAGACACTGACATTCAATATCTGATCTGATTTGTGTAAATTAGCAGACAAATGCTTAAACAAAGCCACAGGTCTGTAGAGCCTGACATGCCGTTTCCAACAAAGAAAACCGCAGATACAGACACCAGAATTACAAGGCTCCTCCTATAGCAACTTCTCTTTTAGTAAACAAACAAAACTGATTGTTCAGAGACTTTTTTGTATCATTTTTTTAGTTTACTTAAGAAAGTCCTAAATGGTGTAAGTGCACTTATGTTTAATAACAAAAGGGTAACAAATGATTCATTGTTTAACGACTGCAGCATTTGTAGGAGTGCTTCATTGGAGTGCTTGGCCTACATGTACTCTGCTGACTCTGCTATCACTCTGTAAGGGAGTCATAAATGATAACATTACGGGAGGACTTAGGAGAGGTAGAAGAACATCAGGGAATTCTGTGATTGCATAGATGTGGAAGAACGCTGATGAGGGTGTACAGAAATCACTACTATCAGGTTGATAGTAATTTACCATCACCCTGGAATCCTCACGCTCCAAAACTTTTTGCGCCTGGTCTGCTGGAAACTTGAGCATGGAAGTTATAACTTTGGCCATCGTCTGTGAACAAACAACCAAAAGACATTAACACAACATTTTATAAAAACCAATAAAATGTCATAATGATAATTAAAGTGTGCTGGCTTAGCGGAGGTTGTTGTGACACTTCACCGCTGACAGCATACCAGCACTGCATGTTGACATTTCACTCACTGCAGAAAACAAACATGTAATAAATGATGGAATGACTGTTTCACCATAAGCGCTGGGAGATGTTATGCAACTTTACCAATGGTGGCCTTAAAGCACCAGGGTACCTAAATTTGCGGTTTCTTTTCTAAGTAGGTTAATTTCACTCTTGTGGGCCACAATGTTTAAAGTATGTATTGTAAATAGCTTTCCAATGGCCAATAAGAGACTCTTTCAACATACACTGGGCAGTCCCAATTTTGGATAGCACTTACCCTGACCAATTAGAGGGCTTTTGTGGATTGTCCTGCCCACACAGCTTTAACAAAACGTAACAACAAGCATTTAAAATGGGCACTGCAGTCCAAATTCATACTGATGTGCCCCCAGGCTTGAAGCTTATGCAGGTTGCCACATTGAGGCAACATCCTACACGGACAAGCACAACATTAAGCTCTGACGATGATAAGTGATAATAAGTCCTGCACTGTATGATGATCAGCTAATATTTACATTTGCATTATTTATATTGTTTGCAAATTGCCAGCTCATGTAGATTTTTATGACAGTGTTAGCGAGATGCAGACTGGCTGTGTACATGGGCCAAAGTTTCTGTCACGCTGGTTGTGGACGAAGTAGCAAACAGCTCATCCGATTCTCTGCTGTTAGTGACAGCATTCAACAGTATTAGCATGTGGTAGCATGACGGTGACAACAGTCAACAACCTTGACAACCCAGCTGCACATGGACCGAATATGAATGCAAGTACCTGAAATCTAACTACCAAGCAAAAAGTTTTACAGATCATACAGGTGCAGTTTGTAGTTTTTACAATAACAGACGGTAGTCCATCTGTTTCTCTGCATACTTTGTTAACCCCATTTTACCTTTGTAAGTTCCACAAATGACACCATTTGTTTGGCGGAGCAGTTGCCATTTTCAGATATAAGCAAGATTGACAAGGTCTGCAAACTTTTTTTCCAGAATTATGTGTATAAGGTGACTATTGTATCATAGTGGAGTTTAAATTAATTAATAAGATCAATATAAATACTTACAACTTTAATTTGAGGGCATTTACAAGCAAATTGGGTGAACAGTCTAGTGTAGTTATCACAACCTCATTCTCATTCAGAATGACCTTGTTTTTAAGTTGTACGGAACATTTAAAAGTTTAGTTATTTTAAATGATGTGAAAATGCTAGTGCCTTGCTATTGCTTGCATTAAATACATTTGTATATTTTTCTTTTAAAAAATATGAGGCATATTTTATGATGCCTCTAGGGTCCATCACCGGCCCTACTGTATACAGACATTTATTACTATAGGTACACTTAACATCAAACCAATTTAGCAGAGCATAATCTCGTCATCTTTCAAGAACAAAAGTCAGAGCTTGTTTCAACAGCCAGAAACTCAGGAGGAACTGGCTTGTCAATGAGAGAAGGTCAATACGCCTCTGAATATCACTGAATAGAGGCTCCGTGAACACTTGCATCCTCCTTCACTCTTCCCTGTAAACAATTATACCATGCAAAGTCAAAGAAAAAAAGCTCATTATCTGCCGCATGCTGTGTAA
Source organism: Megaleporinus macrocephalus (assembly GCA_021613375.1). Classification (NCBI taxonomy): domain Eukaryota; kingdom Metazoa; phylum Chordata; class Actinopteri; order Characiformes; family Anostomidae; genus Megaleporinus; species Megaleporinus macrocephalus. The sequence goes on from CM038706.1 coordinate 32,308,404, forward strand.
TCAGCTCCAGACACATCTGCATGCTCAGGCCTATAAATATGGCTTTAATGAGAACCAGCGCTACAGGCTCAGCTCTTAAAATGGCAGGCGTAGCTGCGTCATGTGACAAAAACGCCCCGGCGGGTCGCCTGCCGGACATCCTCTCCTCACAGGGAGGCCCAGTGTGATGGCATAAGGCCACCGAATGTTTATTGTTGACCCTGGGCTTCCCCGCTGGCTTTAGGGCCCTGTCAACCAAGCTGTTAATTAGCTCAGGCTAAATGGACAAGAGTCGTTAATTAGGGCCCTGCGATGCAGACACAGTGTGGCCTTTGTATGGGGCTCTGACACGGCAGTGGCCGTTTCTCATGTGAGAACTGATTTTTTTCATGCGGACTGCAAGTCTTTCCTTTCATACTCAAGGCTGTGCTATGAAAACTGGATTTTTATGTCAACAGAGCAGCAGTTGTTAGTTTTAAAACAGACTTTGAAAAAAGAAAAGTGGTTATTACATATAAGGTTATTACAAAGTAGCAGATTAAACACACTCACTGAGCACTTTATTAAGAACACCTCACTATATCTTCACTCTCTGTGCATTCTAGCAGCTCTGTTTACTATGTAGGAGCACTTTGTAGTTCTACAATTATACAGTAGTCTGCATATTCTGTTTCTCTGTATACTTTGTTACCCCGTTCTTCAATGGTCAGGACCCCAACATGGCAGCCACAGAAAAAGTAATGTTTGGGTTGTGGATCATTCTTAGCACTGCAATGACACTGACGTGGTGGTGGCATGTTGGTGTGTGATTTGCTGGTATGAGTGGACTTTACATCTACAAGATTAAACAACAAGGTAAGAATGTCTAATAAAAATTCCCCTTGGCATGCTGGGCAAAATCTTGAATGATGGCAACCTAATCTTGCATAATTAGTGCTTGGAGTTGAGCTGATGTTAGTTATAAAATAAAATGACATAATCTGTAAATAATATATTGGCTATCAATATGTTGTGCATCTCAAAGTACGCATGTCTAAGATTCAGATATTGAAGATTGAAATATACCTTTGTCTCTCGTCCCATCATGTACTCAAACATGACCTTCCGCAGGTACTCAAACTCTGTGTGCTCGGAGAGGGGATCAGCACTGTAGTGTGAGGGTTCTGGTGGGACACAAGACGCATTCCTCATCAGAGCAGGACAGCGGGCAATTTACATAAAAAAAATTTGACAGCACTAATGCTTGTAAAAGTCGTTCCATATTTTTTATTGGAATCTTGTTACAGAAACCTATGTGATCTTGTATGTATCAGTTTTACAGCAAGTCTTTTAGTAAAGAATCCTCTTGTCGGTGGACATTCTGTCTGCTGCCGCTGTTTCACATTCCCATCAACCAACAAGAACTTACTTACACTAGCACTCATACTTGCACTCATTTTTCTCAGAAAATTGATTAATCAAGGTGTGACTGGTTGATTTCTGTCACCTCTTAATTATTTTGGTAGTTAATTTAACGTCCAAGGTTTTCAATCCAGCGTCCAACGTCTTAACCAATAGGAGAATTCACTTGACTGTATGTACCTACATAGTACCGAGAGAACACTTCTGATTGGATAATTTTCTGTTAGACATATCAAAACATCGAACCAAAACAAAACTAAGAAATACTAGTATTACTGCAACACTGACTGAATTAGTAAAAGCATGATGAACTAAAAACAACAAATGTGTTTAGTATTTCACATAAATTCTCAGAAGGCCTTAAAAAGCCCTAATGGTTCAGTACTGACAAAAAAGTGTGTGCCAGTAGCCCAGTGTTACTGGAAAAAGCTTCTGGTGGTTTGAGATTCACAGGCAGCCTGTAAACTCCAACAGCAGCTCCTTCTCTCTCTCTGTCTCTCTCACTAACTCTCACTCTGCCCTCCAGCTCCCTTTTTCTACCACACACTGCTCTGTCAGGCTAATTACATCCAGATCAGGCAGATGACAGGCTTATGAACTCAGCAAACATGATTCCACCTACATTACCTCAACACCAGCGATTTAGTGTACATTTACATAAAAAAGTCAGAGAGGCCATCGGTCACCACAGGATCAGACTGGAAAGGGGCTCAATGCATGCTTTTGTTTGAACAACTCATTCACTTATCATCTGGGCTGGTGCCTGAGGGTTTGGCATATGCAATGACATTTATGGACAGGATATCCATAAATGCTTAGGTGCTGTAGTATTGCTCATGGCATATAATAAGGTTCTCTCTCACTCACACACCTCTGCATAGCAGTAATCAATCAGTAAATCAGCAGGGCCCCAGTCATGCTAGTTGGACACAGAGTTTTTCTAAAAGTTTTTCTGAAAGAAAGTATAAAAGCAGCTTCAGAACAGAATGGCTTATATTCATGCATTTTTTTTAAATGAGAAAAGCGAGGGGAGAATTAAAAAGACACTATGACTGTTAATCAACATCAGCACAGACTTGCCATTTAATAAATTTGATGATGTGGGGGCAGATTTATTTGTGGTAAACAATGTAGGTAAAGCATCTTCATGTGTAAATGAAAAATTGAGCCAAGACTAGGCAATATGATAATGCATATCGTAATTGTGATAAATTATGCCACAATTCTGTACAATATGCTTATGCAATACGCACATGGATGGTCAGTACTTGTGAATACTGCCTAACTGCATGTTTCTTTATAAAAATTTGTCCTGTTCACCTGGGTTTAGTACAAATACTAAAACAAATCTAATCACAGTTTTTGTCTGTTCCGTATAAATCTTATGGTATATGGTGCATTGTAAAAATGTCTTAATATTATTATTATATTTTTGTCAAAATTTGTATCCCTACTAGGATAATCACAGTTATTATACAATCACCTAAACCCAATCCACAGTTGTTTGTTTCCACATTGATATATTTATGTCGCAAAGAATATAAATTTGGTGATTTTCATATGCTTGCTTGAGGCAATTGGAGAAAACACCGTTATTGAGACTTCATATGACCTATGATGGGAAACATTTCTAACTTCTGTATGCTATAAAACCATTAGAGCGTGATGGTGAATAACGTTTTTATATTTTAGCCTTAGGTGAGTCTGTCGTCAGCTTCGAGCATTCAAAACCTATTAAAAGTCTAGTTCTATTAAAGCAGAGGTCACTAATAGGCAGGCCACGGTCCGGATCCAGACCCAGACGTTGTCCAGTGCGGACCTACACCGACTGAGGATAGTAAATAGATACTGGAAACATTTGCTACCTGCTAAAAAAATGCACAGAACAGGACTCCAAACCCGTGACCTCATGATGTCTATGAGCAAGTAAGCATGCCGGAACCGGCAGCCTCTCTGGAACATCAATGTAATAGTAGTTGATGACATTGATGACTCACGGATGTGCAAAACACAACCTGAAGGGAGCAGAGGTGCCAGGCCAATCCAGACAGGCCTTTGATCAGAAAGCGTAGATAAAGGAGAAAGTCGTAAATAAGCTGAGCCGCCAAACTGACCCGAAGCCGGTATGGCTGAACCTACAATATACTCACAGCAGGGGCTAACAACAGGAAACCTAAGACACAGACCACTTTCACAGAACCTACCATCAACAGGCAGCACAGTAAATAAAAACTGTGTTTACTGCCACCACTTACACATTCTCAGGGAAGTAATAAGCTATTAGCAAAATTCATTACAAATATATGAGGGAGAACCAGTGTAAATTTTAAAACATGTATCTGCATAATTAACTTAACAGGAGAAGGGAAGAAGTTTTTTATTATAATGTAATGTAGAGAGATTTTATTCCTAGTAATGGGTTCATGCATTTATCATGCTTTGTACAAATAATTTAGAAAACAAACATACAGTTGTAAACATTATTGAACCACCATAACCAAACTAGATATTTTGTTGATTTTCTAGGTGTAAATAGGCTAAAAAGTGGGATTTTTCTGCACATTTAAGTGCATGATTTCTATTTATTTGCTGAGCTTTACACAAAACATATTATAAAAAGGTGCCTTAATTTACCTTCCTCGCATCTGTTTTGTTATTTTCAAATTAGGCACTGTTTGTCTTCACTGTTTTCAAATTCTACTCATATGCCACTGGGTCAGACATGGGAAGATCTGTTGGATTTAGATCCCTTTCAAAGCTCACTTATATCGAAGATATATTCATACCTCATGGATATAAACGTACATTCCCTTACTAAAATCAAACAAACATGGGAGGCCGAACTGGGCTTCCATCTAACTGAGCAATCTTGGGAAAAGGCAATTAATAGTGTACGTTTTGTCGCACCTTGTGCTAGATTTCAACTTATTCCGTTTAAAGTACTGCATAGAATTCATTGTTCTAAGTCTCAACTGTCTAAATTCTATCCTGGGGCAGTTACTGACAAATGTGAGAGGTGTTCCTCTTCTCTATGTCATCTAACCCATATGTTTTTTTTGTGCCCCAATATTTATAAATTTTGGTCAGATTACTCTACTATTAAACTATTACTCTACTATTATTTTACTATTAAAATAATGTCTGAAGTTATTGGTGTCAGTATCACTGACCAGTATCATCTGTCCACTCATAGCAATATTTGGTCTTTCCTCAGGATTTCCTACAATTTCACAGGCTAAGTCAGATGTTATAGGTTTTTCGTCATTGATAGCCAGACGCTGTATTCTTTTGCTATGGAGGTCCTCTAAACCTCCCTCGATTTCAATGTGGCTCTGTGACATGACTCGTTTCCTTAAATTGGAGAAAGTTATATTTACTTTGAGAGGACATACTTCAAAATTGTACGATAAGTGGAATCCCTTCTTGACTCACTTAAATCTTTGTCATCAGAATAATTTTCCCTCCACGACCCCCCTTTTTTATCATTATTATTTTTTTTCTTTATTTTATTATTTTTTGTTATTTATTTATTTATTTATTTATTTTCTTTCCCCTTTTATTCCCTCCCTCTTTTACGCTTTTGTCCTGCTGTGTGGGTATGTTTGTGTGTGTGCGTGTTTGTGTGAGTAAGTGATTTGGGGTTATGTTCGAAACAAAGAAAAACTGAGGTTGTTTCTATTCAGTGACATTTGAATTGTGTCTTATGACATAATGCTGGTATGTAATTTCTTGTGGTGCCATAACTTCTGCACAGGCCATTTTTTTGCTTTTGAATGTGTTAACTAGGGGGTGCACTGCTGAACTGAACTTTTGCACAACGGCTTATTTAAATTTGTTTTTAAATGTTTAATGGTGCTGACCAATCGGAGTGGCTGCTAAAAGTCCTGTGTGTGAATTAAAGTGACAGTATTCCTGCAGAACTGAGTCATGTTGTGTTCTGTGTTTTCTTTAGCTAGAATAGAAAATCTGTTTCACAGTTTGATCAAAATGTTATTTTGATGGCTAGTAAAGCAAAGACCCTCCAGAATAATGTATCATTAACAGAGTAGAAAACACTAAAAAGTGTAAAACAAAATGCTAGTGTGACTAGATTAATGTTTAAGAAGGCTGGTGGGACGCTTTCAGCACACGCCTATTTCCATGATGCTTCATGGCCAGCATTGCACTTCTTCATTAACTAAGTTAGCGTTCTATTTAGATACAGCTCAGTGGGTGTTTAAAGCAGTGAGGATGTGATTTGAAGGTGAGGGCAGGGTGGGTAATTACACCTGCAAAATCTCAAGGGGGAACTGTTTAGTGGTAGGTCTCTAAAGCAAGATCAAAAGAGTTAAAGGGCACTTTAACTATTTAATGGACAAGCATTCAGAAGCACATTTAAATTACGAAGAAATTATGAGGAAACTGTCTCCCCAGAAAAACACTGACATGAGGATGATTTTTTTTCTTTTCATCATTTTGACTAATGTCTGTTGTTACACTATGAATAATTCTATAATTCAAATACTACCAGCTAATGTAAAAAAGTTTCTTAAAAAAGTTACCTAACAACTGTTGTTTAAACTGGTTTTCTAATTGTATATACACATTCCACACAGTAAATACACATAAATCTGTATTTTATTGAAAATTCTAGTTTAACATTTTGGGAAAAAGTGCGTCATAACTGCAGCTGTGCCTCACACTGTGCAAAAATTCCATAATGAATGGCCAAATAGAAACACTCTAAAATTGCTTTAAATGAAATGTCTTTACATTAACACTGAAAGCAGGGAAGGTGTTTGGCCTCTCCTGTAAAGTTACTGTTATAGACAATCTGTAAAAAACTGCCATAAAGCACTGAGAGAGGTCAACCAAGGTCTAAGGCTTTTGTGGAAGAAATGCCAGGCCGTATCTTGTGCGGGAACTGGAGAGAGTCTGTGAAAAGCATCAGATCCAGAGATCCCCCTGCCCCCCTGTACCCCATCTCACAGCCCCCCCCCCCATCCAGATCCAGAGATCCCCCTGCCCCCCTGTGCCCTGTGTGTGTGTATGTGTGTGTGTGTGTGTTTATACCTCTGTATGTGCTTCCTAGGTGAGTCACCACAGAGTTTTTATAAGCACTTCGGATCTTGTCCTCCAGAGTATGAATCTGGAAAAAAGAGCCATAGCTGTTAGTGAGAACGAGCATTACAGCACTGAGCAGCAATAAGACCTTTAGGAACAATCAAGAGAACCGTCAATCAGGAACTGCACTGGATTTCTTTATGTGATAAATTAAACCACAGACACCTGAACGTAATTAACATGTATTACTTTAAAATAGGCCTGTCAAACAACCTGGAGCGAGTGTGAGTGGTGCACAGTGGGAGCAGAGCGATGTGATATTGGCCAGAGGGTGGGAGAGTCTATTCAGAAAGTTATAGCGTCAGTTTTCTACTGCAATCTCACTACATCCCATGAGGCAGACTCCACACTGACTGTGTGACATGAGTAATGCGACAGTAACCCTACAGATCACATACCACGGCCATTCTACACAAGGCCTGCGCTGCGCTGTTCAGATCTATATACTGGAAAATCTCTCCATCACAGGAGAGTTCAGCAGATATTACACAGTCAGTCCTGTGTCATCTATTCTGCTGTGAGAATGGTGAAGATATGCGTTCATTCATCACATCTGCAGATTGTGCCTTCGCTTCTAGAAATGTTAAAAAAAAAAGAGTTGTTGTTTGTAGATCACAGCATTAACCTTGTAGTTATAAGACGCTAAATTTGGATACCACACAAGTGTTGACTGATAGACTACATCTAAACGACTACGAAGTCAGAAAATTGTTTAAATATGATTTCACCGAATATGTTACGCCTAACCCATTTAGTTTAAACCCATTTATATATGAGCCTAACTGAGCCAGCTGCAGTGGGAACGAGTGAATATGTGCTGATAAGAAGTGATAAGACTATTGAACCATTATTGTAAGTAAAAGTTTTATCTATTTCTTCTGTTGGCTCCTCTGCATCTACCATGTTGGTTGTACTTTGAGAAGTGTGTCGAAGTGAGAAGTCAGTCACGAAACCAGGTGCCATCAGCCAATAGCGGTCGGCCCATGTCCCGCCCCCAAACTGTCAAAACCACCCCCTCTATTTCTATTGCGATAAAAAAACATTAGGAGGAAAAAAGAGTTTGAAAATTGTGATGCCATACATGTTCCCCTCCACCATGAAAGAAATTTAATAATGGATGACTTAGGCCAAATCTCTGCCTTAAAACATGTTCATAACCATAAAATGTAAAAACTTTCTATGACGGAGTGTTTAGAGGCAGTACAATGACTTTGGGTACCTGTCACTGCCACTGTGAACAAGTTAGAAGATTTTCTGAAAACACTTTTACACCAAGGTGTTTAAACTACACAGACAGACACAGTGTTACATATTTACAGTTTATTCTTAAATCCAGCAACAAATAAACATGTTTGTGGCTGAATATTTCTATCTGACAGGTAGATCAACTTCCATCCATCAGACACTTTAAAACTTGTATCCTGTTATCCTGCATTTTTTTGGAAGAAGACCACATGAGGCTAATGTAGTTTGTGTCTGAGACTGCCACTATGGATGGCTCATAACTATGAGAACACTTAATAAGGTTAAATAAATAAATAAATAAACACAAGAGAGGTGACATGGCCTAATTATCACATTAAAAGTAAGTGTAAGCAGATGTGGTGAGTAATGACTTCCCGTAATGTACAGCCAGAAGGTTGAAGGAATCCTGAGAACACATGGCGGGAGCATTACATTCTATTAAGAGTCCTGGTTCTGCACTTTCTCTGTCCACACTCACCCTGTCCTGGTTCTCCTGCTCTTTCAGCCTGGCTTCACTCAGCAGGGTAGTCTTCTCAGCAAGCTGAACCTAAACAGGGCATGATGAGATGGTTGACACAACAGTGAGAGACGGAGTCAACAGCTCATCCTGTAATTCCTTGATTCACGAGGAGATTACTAGTGAGCTGATTGGCGATTGCTATTTTCTGTGACTCCTGCTTTCAAAATTCAACTTTTACAAGAAAAAAAGAAAACAAAATAAAGACACCTACCTGAAGTTCCTCCAGACCCTAAAAGACAAGAAAACGATATATAAACTTTTGGTATGGCAAAATAGTCATACCAAAATAGTCATTACAAGTACATTTTGCAGCAGAAAATGATTATTTAAAGCTGTGTTACATAATATTCGGAGTTAAAGCTGAAACAAGAATCTATAACATAAGAAGTGAGGGGAAGAAAAAGATGAGAACGGGAGAACATTCCTCTCCCAAAACTCCAGCAGTTGATTTCCTCACTTAACCAGCTGTTTAGAGACTGCTGTTAAAAAAGAGAGGATTCTACTGTAGACCCAGCCCTGTCCAAACTTTTTTGAAATGCATTGCTGCCATCAATTTCTAAATTAGTTTTTTTGAGTAATTTTCATGAAATGTTAAAATGTCTTACTTTCAACACCTGACATGTATTCTATGTTCTATTGTGAATAAAACATGGAACTATGAGATTTTCAAATAATTGGATTCTGTTTTTATTTACATTTATATACAATTTACAGAGCGTTTTGGATTTGGAATCCTGACTGCACCAGAGAAAACTTCCAGCCTGCTCTCTACCTCCAAATGTACTCACCCGAGAGTCACATGCAACATAAATCTATCAGTGCTGGGCGCTGTCTGAGGAGTTAATAGAGAACAGGGATTTAAAACCTTGTCTCTTTACGGATATTTCATCTATACAAGAAACTCATTGTCTTTTTGGAGAGCAGCCATTTCGCTTCAGTAAGACTGCTGTAAAAAAAATTCTGCCATATCGGTACTTCTTAGTTACCCCTGAATGAGAAAACATAGCTGTATATTTTATGAGGAGGTAAACGGCTCCATCTGGTAACGGTCGTGGGAACCTCTTCTGCATACCTGAGGACCACTGAGGCTCCTCTGCTGCAACTCCTCCAGCTCTTTCTGTACCTCCCACACGCGAGCACCCATCTCCTCCTCTCGACTCTGCAAGCACAGCACTCACTTCCATAAGACGTTCATATATAGGAATTCGTTGTCATGCGGTAAATACAGAATGTGTAAGAGACCTCTGAAAACATCTCAGCAGACTGCACTGATAACAAGTCTGAATACTCTGCAGCTATTCAGCAGAACCTGAAGTGTGAATATAAAAGCCTGCAGGTATAATCACCTTATACAGCTCTGTGAGGAGAAAGGGGAAGCGGCGTGGTGGGGCAACAGTTACCTGATGATACAACAGCTGTGTGCTAAAAAGCAATGTTAGCAATAAGTCTCAAAATCTTAGAGCTCACTTAAATTTACAGCCCCTGAAGACAGAACGGCAAAGCATTTTAGCAGCATTTAGAAATGTCTTTAATGGATGTAATATTTCAGAGCTCACTTATTCCTCACCATAAGCACCTTTCCCTTTTTACCTTTGTGCACCAATTGCAAAACAAGTAATTTATTGCCCAAAGGAGTTGCACTGTTATGTAACATTGATGCACCAAATGAAAATCCCCCTTAGAAACTCAAATAAAATGAAAGACACAACTGTCCAAAACCAAAATCCAAAACCAAAAGTTGATTTTCTGTTTTATTTATGCTTTTGAGTAATCATATTAAATATTACTGGGCAATATTTATCGTTGTCATGGTAAAGTCATATATAATACGCTTTTCTGACCATTTTGTGGACATTGTCAGTACTTACAAACACTTTCCTGCATTACAAAGACAGCATGATCAGCCCTGTTTAACCAGACTCAGTGTAGTGCAAAAGCTAGATATGATAATAACTGTATTGTAGTTTTACCAGTAAAAAGGCAAATTAAAACATTTGTGTTTTGACATCTTTGTTAATTACATTACTAATTTCTTTACAGCTATTTTGTCTTTTTTGCTATTTTTATTACATATCAGTGTTAATTTCGTTGACGAAATATTTTCGTCATATTTTTTGTCCACAAACTTTTTTTTCATGACGAAAACGAGACGATAACTAAATAAAATCTACAGAAAGGATAAAAACTATGACGAAATTGATTGACACTTTAGTCAACGAATAAAAACGAGACAAACATGTTTGGCAGGGACGACATCCAATCAGAACTGATTTAGTTTTGTAAAAGACAGGGATAAGTTAGGAAAATATCCAATCATAACTACTTCGGCGTATATGGAGAGGCAGGACAAGCCGAGTAGCCGTCAATCAAACGCACACCTACACAAATCTGGTCTAAACCCGGGAAGACCATACGAGCCTGCTAACTGTCACTACTCATGATGGAACTAAGTTATCTAGACAGTGTCAGCAGAGAGAAAGAGAGTTTAGCGTTTGTGTTTGGAGAAAATCACCACACTGCGCTGGACATCAGCTCTCCAGCACCACCGTTCGCTAGCTTTGCCGCTGCTAACGCTATCTTAGCCTTTCTTAATCCTAGTCCTGAAAGCACACTGCCCTGTACATTTCAGAGTGTGTCCTGCTGTAAACGCTGTATTAACTCAGTAAGGTGGAGTTAATGGTCAGATTAGTTGATCAGGTATGTGGGAAGCAGGTGAAACGCTATATATGCAGAGCCAGAGTCGGGAGACTAGATAGCTAACTCCAACCATCTGCGTTTAATGATCATGTCCCAAATCTCTCCGTACACACTAGAAAGTGCACGAAACAGATTTTTATGTACAATTTATTAGTGCATGTAATGTGCAGTGTGTGTTTCTAGTAAACACTGTGACATGAAGATCATTCATTTACTGTTATGCTAAAATTTATTTGAATTGCACAATTAAAAATATTTTCATAGTAAAAAGTGATAAATGCAATTAATGTAGATAAGTTTACCACAGAGCATGTAATTTAATTAAATTGACAGCACTAGTAACAACAATTAAATTAATAAGAGATAAATAAAAAGGTGATACAAGGATAAAATAACGTTATTTACTTTGCAGTTACGGAAGACCTTAGATGTTGTGCCTACTAAAAAGGCTGTAAGGACACAGTTCTGTGACAGGACACATGTGGCGCAGTGCATGAAACAACAAAACACTGATACATTGGTAATGGATATTTTTCAGATTTTTTTGTGTTAACAGTATACATGCACACATTCAAGCAACTTGGCTGCCTTTTTGAACTATACAGCAACTGTGTTTTGATTTTTTATTATTATCCAGGCCTGTTATGTTGGCCATAAAGACCAGCATGTCAATCATTTCTGGCTTCTGGCTTGAAAGCTGAGCGCACTACATGGCAGTTAGTTGTGGTTGTGGTATCATAGCACGTGGGAGCTTGGTTGCCTCTCACTGGTCTAACTCTTGTATAGAAAGTTCAATTGCTCTGTGTTATTATGTAAAAGTTTTCCCCCTTAAGCCGTAAGAAAACACTGCTGACACTATAGACCATAATTAAATCTGCAGCTCCTACAAACTTAAAATTGCACTCTTTTAAATTGAGTTATCAACATAACTGTTCTGGAATACAAACAAGAGACACAATCAACATACAGTTAAGACTGTGACTAACACTGCATTAAAATAAACTTTTCTAAGTTCGGAGAATGAATGTCTTTCACCTGACCTGAATGACCTGCTCATAACGCTGGACTGTTCTGCTTAGATCATCATCCTTCTGGGTAATAATCTTCTGGAGCTGACTGGCCTCCTCTCGATGGCTTTCCATCAGTTGTGCTTCCACACTTTGAGCTTTTTCTGTACGGAGGCAACAAAGAGGACACATTTAAGCAGAGGAGAAAACCTGTGAGAAAATGTAGACATTATGACATTCTATCAGAAATGCAACATTTTTAAGTCAATACCTTTTCCTATTGATCCTTTATTCATTTATACACAACCATTTTTCAGCCTCTCATTACACTTTAGAATGAAACAGGGTGTTTTGGTTACTGTGTCTATGATATATGTAAATGAGTTCTGGCTCTCCTGTACTGCATGTCAATCAAAAAGCAGTCAGAGCTAAACTTTACTTATAACTACAGTAGGAATGGGTGCTATTAAACAGCTGTAGCGGCGCCGATCAGTTACAACTTTAAAACCACCTCCTTATATCAACACACATTGTCTATTTTATCATTTGTGTCTTTGCGCCACATACAATTTGACAAAAGGGGACAAAGTGAAATCCAGATTGTAGGACACGCTGGGATTAAAGAAGAGCACAGAGTCCATTACTGAGTCCTCCATTACTGAGTTTGTCTGACCCGATGTAAGAGATGATGCATCTTCACAGGGGCAGTTTAACTTTCGTTGTCTGTTTTTTTGAACAGCCACACATAAAGCAAATCAAACATGCAGGAGTTACAAACTTCTTTTATAAAAAACAACTCTGCACTTACCAATGGTCTCCTTTACAGAAGCCTCCAGTTCTTTCTCTTTCAGGGCCATCTGTGTGTTGAACTCCCTCATCAACTGCTTAAGAGCAGAGTTATGCTTCATTTCCATATCTTCCATTTCAAGCCTGTTTAAATAAATTGATAAATACATAAATAAGAGACTGATCTTCTACTACAGGGCACACTGTTGTAGAAGTTGCAGACAAATGTTTAGTCCAATTACATGTTTTTATTGTTTTCTAGGTGAAATTAAGTGAACACATTCTCTACAGAGAACACACATCTGCACATTTTAATACACAATTAGCATTCATTTACTGAATTTTACATACTGCAAAACTATGTAATGTGGCATAAGGTGTCTTACTTCAGTTTCTTTTCATTCTCCTCTGCCATTTCTTTCCTTAGATACTCCAGCTCCTTTTCATGCTCCTTCCTCAGTGAGCGAATATCTTTTTGTAGCCGGGCATAATCTTTCTGAATCTTCTGCTTCTGTTCATTTTCTGAGCCTTTTGGGCCTTCAGTAAGAACATGTCCGAGTTCCCCTTGTAAGTTCTGCTGAGCTTTAAGCTGGTCCTCTTTTTCTTGCAGTCTTCTGCTGAGTTCCTGAAGCTTTGTCTCATACTCTTTCACCAAGAGATCCTTCTCAGACTTCCAGTCCTCTTCCTCACGGTTTCTGTCCCTTTCTTCCATCACAACAGAACTCATAGGCTCCATTGCTGAGAGACAGTTAACCTGCTCCACAGGACATTCTTCCCTTTGTATGGCACTTGACTCTTTCTCCTTAACCTGGATATTTAAGCAAGTGTTCTGAAGCTCTTGTACCAGTGCAGTCTGTTCCAGCAGCTCTGCTTCAAGCCTGCTGATCTCAACTTGGTGAACAGTTCTCTGTTCCTCCAGCTCCCTGAGCTGTGAAAGGGCCTCCTCCTCTCTCTCTCTAACTGCAGCGGCCAATTTGTCTTCAGAGGACATCTCTTTATGAAGAGCAACCAACTTCTCTTCTTGTTGTAATCGCATTTGCTCCAGATGCTTTGTGTGCTCCTCCCTTAGGTTGTTCATGGCCTCCTCCATTATCTTCCTCTTCTCTTCCAAACTGTCATTCTGCTTCTGCTTGATGTCCTGCAGTTGTGCTTGCAGGTCCTTTATGACCTGCTCCTTCTCCTCAATCTGTGAGGTCAGTTGTTTCCGAATTAAGCCGATTTTTTGCTCAGCTTTCTTCTTCAGCTCCGCGACTTTGCCAGTGCTCTCCTCTGCTGTCTTCAAAGCCTCATCTTTTGCTGTCAGCATATCTGCCTTCTCCCTCTCAAAGTTTTCTCTCTGGCTCTCCATTTGCTGCTTGGTGTTTTGGATCTCGCTCTCCAAAGACTGAAGCTTTACCCCAAGATCACTTTGTTGAGAACACTGATCCTGCGCTTGCTGGAGTTGCTGTATCAGCTCCATCTTCTCGCTCTCCCTCATGCTACTATGTTGTAGCAACTCGGCAGCCAACTGTTCCTTTTCCTTCGTCTGCAATTCAAGATGCTCCTCCAACTCACCTATTCTCCTTGTGCAGCTGTCCAGCTCTAAGGTCAAGGCACTTACCTTCTGCTCTTTTTCGCTCAGCACATGGTCCATCTCTGACTTGCTGATGGACTGATTGTCAATGCTGGCAGTAAGTCTCTGAAGGTGCTCATCCTTTTCTGAGAGCTGTCTCTCCATGTCCTCAATCTTACCTTGGAGAGACTTGACAGTGTTGTGGTTCTGAGTGAACTTGGACTCTGCTTTCTTCTTCAGCTCCGACATCTTGTTCCTGAGAGTGTCCAGCTGCTCGAGAGCCAGGCTCTTTTCTTTTTCTGCCTTTTCCACAGAGTGCTCCATTTGGCTTTGGAGACTCTGCTTCTTCTCATTGTGCTGCTGATTCAGCAGAGATATGGCTTCCTCCTTTTCAGTTATGCTACTTGCTAACTGGGTCTTCAGGCCATCTACGATACCCTCCAAGTTACCTATATGCAAAATATTTGCTTTAAGTTTCTCTGATATGTTTTTGTTCTCTTCCTCAAGTTTTTCAATACAAACAACTTTCTCAGAAAGTAGCTGGGAGTAATTGTTGGCATCTTTTTGCAAAGACTCCTTCTCGACTGTTGAGGCTTTAAGAATTTCAAAATTTTCATTTAGCTGAAGAGCCTTCTGCTGAAGAGAGTTTTTTAAGTTTTGGCTCTCCTCCAAGGCTTGCCGAAGCTCTTTCTCCAAAGTACCAATTTTGTCGTTCTTGGCCAAGATGATATTTTTAAGGTGGGATACTTTTTTCTGATTATATACAACCCTGTTTTGGAGGTCACTGACTTTGGCCTCCACTTTATTGCAAAGATCATCTGAAAATCCGCTTAATATCTCCTTCGCACCTTGACATTGCTGCTCCAGCTCTTTGCTCAAAGCACTGATTTGTGACTGAAACTCTTTCTTCTTGGTAAGAAGCTCTGTAGTTTTCTCTTCAAGAGTTCTCTGCAGGTCCTCGCCCTCCTTACACCTGGAAGCTTCAAGTAGGCGAAGTTTCTGATGTGTGTCTTTCAGCTCCTCAGACAAGGCTTGTAATCCTTCCTTGCTGGTTTCTTCGGCTTTACTGAGCTGATCCTGAAAGAGGTTCTTTTCAGTCAAGGCCTGGTTGAGATTCTTTTCCACAGTCTCTACCTGCTTTTTAAGCAATTTTTCCCCTTGGGACAGATTTTCTAGCTTGACGGCAGCTTCCCTGAGCTCTGCTTGAAGTTTCTGTACAGTGGTCTCCCTCATTGCAAGTTCTTCTCTAAGGTTATTGACTTCCATCTCTATCTTGTTCTTATCCTCTCTGCTGCCTAAAAGTTGTTGAGAGATATCTTCCAACTCCTGTACCTTCTCTTGCAAAGCAGAGGCATGTTTCTCCTGCATTTCATCTTCCTGCTGGCTTAGCTTCTCTTGCCAAATACGCAAAAGGTCCTCTTGCTCATGTTTGTGGGCTTCTTGAATCTTCTGTAACTGTTCCTTGTGATTCAATTCTAAATCAGACAGAGCATTGCTGAGACCTTCTGAGCTTGTCTGCACCATCTCAAGGATCTTGTCTTTTACCTGTTGGTCCTTTTGACAAAGCTCTTCATTCTTCCTGGCTAGCTCAGCTTTGGCATTTTCTTCCTGCTCCTGGAACTTCTTTTTAAACTTTTCTTGCATTTCTTTGCTTTTCTGCCTGAATTTTTCCATCTTGGTCTCCTGTGATTTCAACTTGCCATCCATTTCTTTTTTAAGGCTGTCCAATCTTTTCTCATAGGAACGTTTCTCCTCATCTAGCTGTTTCTTTAACCGATTTTGTTCCTCGTGCACTGTGCTGCATGTTTCAACATGAGACTTCTCTTTTTCAAACAGGTCATTTATGGCTTTCTGGACCTTCAGCTGAAGGTCTTCATTTTCAGTTGTCCTTTGTTGAAGACAATCTGCTTTCTGTTGACAGTCGTTGCGACTTACTTCAAGAAGCTTCTTGAGCTCTTTTAGCTGATTCCTTGACTGTTCCAGTTCCTCCCCCAAAGAGGTTAGACGACTGCTAGCCTCAGCAAGGGCCTCCTTTTCACCCTGCGTGGTATGCTGGAGATCTTCCATTTTCTTCAACTGTGCCTCAACATCTTGTTGAGCCTTTCTGGCATCTTCCTGCAGATTTTTTTCCCTTTGTGCATGTTCTTCAAGTTCTTTATCTTTCTCTTTTAGCTCCAACCTTAGTTGGTTTATATCTTTTTTCAGAGCGGCCTCCACTCCCCCAAGCGACTGCTCATGTTGTTTTTTGATGCCTTCAACCTCGTTGTGATGTTTCAACTGTTCCTCCTTCAATCTCTTCTCAAACTCCTGCTGAGCTGAGTTATCAGCCTCAACAGCTGCAAGCTTCTCCTCTAGTTCCTGCTTGCTTTTCTGCAATTCAATCAGCTCCAATGACAGGGCTTCCAGCTCTGTCTGCTTAACATCCAGCTTCTCTAACGTTTTTTGGTTTATGTCTTTAACATGGGCATGAAACTCTGCTTCTTTGTCTTTCAAGATGGTCTCAATTTCAGTTTTGTGTTTCTGCATTAGTTCCTCTGCCTGCTCCGTCTTCAATCTTTCCAGCTCCTGCTGATACCTCTTTTCCAGAGCAGATATCTCAGCTTCATATTTCTTCCTATGTTCCTCAATTTCTGCTGAGAGTTGATCTGAGTGATTAGTCTCCTTCTGTGAGCACTTGGACAAAGAGCTCTCCAGCTCAAGAATTCTCTACAGGTAAGAAAACAAAAACAAATAAAAAATACATTACATAAAAAGAACGAGAATGCTCTGTATCAGATTCATTGACTGACAATATACTTGAAACGCAACAGTTTTTTTTTTAAAGAAATAAAGCCTAAAGGTGGCATAGAATCTAAAACTGTATTAACAGTGCCATAGCTGAATACAGAGGGTTTAGTACATGTAACTAAAGATGGAAGGATCTATCGGCTATGTATCGGTATCGGCTGATTTTTAAGAGTACTTCAGAGTACACCACGTGGCTGAATACAATGAATACAGCAAACAGCAGAGCTAGCACGCACAGCTAGCACAAAACAGATAACCCAGAACACCGTGCAGACCAGATCTGACCAGTATGAACAGTACAGCAGCAACAATTCAAGATCTACATTTAATGATTACCAATTGTTGTTTAAAATAACCCAGAGTCTGCGTTAAATGACTGCAGTTTTGACTGCATTTATTTAATTTGTTTGATTAGTTTTAAATTAAGTGTCTAAATTTAATGATTGTAATGTTGAGGATACTTGATTTGCTTCATTTATTTACTGTTAATTTTGTTTAAAATATTATGCTGTTTCACCTGAGCTTGTTAAAAATGGTAATAAACCAGTTTCAACAATGCCTTATGACTTGCTTGCGCTAATAACTACATGTAGCCCTGCTGGCATATAGCCCCGCCCTCAATCGGTATCGGCTATCGGCCGTTCGGGACTTCCGGTTGGACATGGTGCGAGTTGGCAGCGTTTGTGTGTAGCTCCATGCGGTCGTGACATTCTTTTTCCTTAAACTGGCATGCCTTGCTGAATTTCTTTAAAAACGGACTTTGCTTGAAACTTCTAATCAGAGTACTTCATCTAAAACTTAACTACTCTGAGTGAAAATGTCTACTGCTCGAACCAGATGAGGGAAGTCTCCGCCAGACATGGCCGCTAACCCTGACGGCTGCTAGTACAGATTCCGAACAACTGAGCATCGGGTTTTTACTAACGCCATTGCTACTCTTAAAGAAGACATTTGTACCAAAATCGATGCAGTGGCGACAAATCTGAAGGCCGAATTTTCTGCCGTTCGTGAAGAAATTAGGACTAACATTGCCTCGCTGCAGGCAGTTTCGGACTGGCATGGCGCCCAGCTGGGGGAGATGGAGAAGTCAGATGGATTTTGAAGTGATATCGTGGCAGAGTTGCAGGTCAAAGTCGGACGGTTGGTGTACTCAGACTCAACCTTGCAAGATAAATGTGAGGACTTAGAATCCAGGTCGCGGAGGAACAACATACGGTTGGTTAATATACCAGAGGGTCTGGAAGGTAACTGGCCGATTAATTTCATTCCAGAGATGCTCAAAGAGCTGCTTCAACTCGATGAACTACCCCTGATTGACCGAGCCCATCGCACGTTACGAGCTAAGCCTAAGGATGGCGAACCCCCTCGTCCTTTTGTGGTTAGACTTCACTACTTCCAGACGAGAGAGCGCATTTTGCAGCAAGCAGCGCATCTCGGGCCGCTTCTTTACCAGGAAAAGAGGGTTTCCGCGTTTCCCAATTTCACCGCAGCAGTCTCCAAGAAACAGGCTGCGTTTGCAGGAGTAAAGCGGCTGTTCCGAAGCATCCCTGGAGTAAAATATGGGATGTTTTATCCAGCGCAGCTATGAGTAACGCTCTCTGACGGGAAACGACGCTCATTGGACAACCCAGATACTAATCTTTCTTCCCCAGAGTAACGTCCGAATCTCGGTGCGGCTCCGGGCCTCCAAACTAAGTGGATTCTATGTTGAAATGGATAAACCGAACTTTGTAAAACTGTACTTTGGCTAGGACTGAGTCTGGTAGGCTACACTTCAGCTTTTCTACTAGTCTAGCAGTATACTGGGTTCTTTTTTTTTTCTTTTTGTTTCCAGAAGGTCCGTTAACTTACAAAAAAGTATTTCTTGCTGCATCCTTTTGAAGTAACTCTTTTTTTCCTGTCGTACATGATAGTTCATTGCTACAATCTAGTTCAATGCTTCAGTTACTCTATTCATATGGAATATGCCCACTGCAATGTTGGAGTTTATTTGCAGTGTATTTGTTATGTTTCCACATGCTATTTGTCATTGTGACTTAATCCCGACTGATAGGTCATAAGAGTTTGTTTGAAGTTTACTGTATCACAGGGTGTAATGCACTTACTTTTGGGAAGTGCTTGGGGGGTAAAAAGTCTGTGTGTCTGTTGAGGTTTTCCTTCTTGTCTTTGTTAATTATATTAGTGTTAAACATGCAGGAGACAACAAATGTTTTACTATTTTAATACTGTCACTTAAATGTGATTATGGTTAGTCATAGTCAGCCACATGATTCTGGAGGTTCATTAACATTAAGTTGGAATGTAAAAGGCCTGAACACATCAGTGAAACTAAACAAAGTTCTCCGTCATTTAAAACAGCTAGACTGTAAAATAGCTTTCCTTCAAGAAACACATCTCACCATTACCGATCATCGTTTGTAGGGGATGGGTGGGACAAGTGTATCACTCAAGCTTTGGTGGGAGATCCAGGGGGGCAGCTATTCTGATCCACAAATCAGTGGCATTCTTAGGCTCCAAAACAATTTCTGATCCATATGGTCGTTATGTTATTGTTTTGGGGTGAATTCATAATACCCCATTAATTCTAGCTAATTTATATGGACCTAATTGGGTCAACGACTCATTTTTCCGTAAGTTCCTGTCCTCATTGCCAGATCTGGACTCACATTGCCTCATCTTAGGTGGTGACTTTAACCGCTGTCTGGACCCAATTCTTGATCGCTCCTCATCAAATACAATTCCATTATCCAAATATGCAAGATAATTAAAGTATTTCTTGAACAATATGCATCGTTGGACCCTTGGAACCTCTTGAACCCCAATGAAAGGCAATATTCCTTTTTCTCACCTGCACAACAAACATATTCACATATCGACCACTTTATTATAGATCAGAAACTTATGTCCTTGGTTCGCGCCTGCTCATCCGGCAGTATCACAATCTCAGATCATGCTCCAGTTATCTTGCAAGATGTATCTACATCTGGTACTCCCTGGCGCTTTAACACTCTTTTTATATCTGACGCTGATTTCGTGCAATTCCAGTCAAGCCAGATAGATTTTTTTTCTGGACACTAACGTTACACCTGAGGCCTCTCCCCAACTTATCTGGGAAACCATAAAAGCATATTTAAGGGGACAGATAATCTCATATAGTGCATATAAAAGAAAACAGCGGTTAATGCAACTCTCTGAGCTATCAGCCCTTACTAGGGATCTAGACAACAAACATGCATCCTCCCCTTCACCAGATTCTTACAAACAGCTACTGGTTCTGAGGTCTGAGTTTAATACTTTTTCTACATCCCAGGCTGAGGAAACTTTATTAAAATCTAGATGTTATTATTACGACATTGGGGATAAGGCAAATAATATACTTGCTTATCAGCTTCGACAATCAGTGACATCTCATTTCATTCCACAGACTAAAACTGTAGAGGGTGTGACGTCTGATCCATGTAAGATTAACGCAGATTTTAAAAAAAATTATTCAACACTATATAAATCCGATACAATCTCTGACACGGTTCAGTTAAACTCATTCTTTGGCCCCCTTACGTATAGCCATTCTTAGCTCAGGACAGCAAGAATTACTGGAAGGTACACTCACAGCTCAAGAACTTATTATAGCCATGACTTCCATGCAGAGTGGGAAATGCCCTGGGCCAGACAGATTTCCAATAGAGTTTTATCGAAAATTTTCCAGCAAGAATATACCTTTTCTTCTTGAAATGCTTAATCCTGCAGTTCATAATGCCCCATATCTCTGCTCAATACTGATGTCAAACTCTTAGCCAAAGTACTAGCATTGAGGTTAGACTCTGTTCTTCCCTCTGTTATATGTCCTGACCAGACAGGCTTTGTTAAGAATAGACAGGCCTTTTCTAATATAAGGAGGCTTTTTAATATCATATATAACGCCCCCATCATCACCCTTTTCTGAAGTAGTGATTTCATTAGATGCAGAAAAGGCTTTCGACAGGGTCGAGTGGAGCTACCTTTTTGAAGCTCTACGTAGATTTGGTTTTGGCAAAAAATTTTCTATCCTGGATTGACCTGTTGTATTCCTCACCATTGGCATCTGTTAGGACAAATAATAACTATTCAGACTACTTCCCACTTTACAGAGGCACCAGACAAGGGTCCCCTCTTTCCCCACAGTTATTTCTAATTGCAATTGAACCTCTTGCGATAGCACTATGGATAGACAAACAGTTTATGGGCATCTCTAGAAGCGGCACAGAGCACAACGCGTCACTCTTTGCAGATGACCTGTTACTATACATGTCCAATCCTGTTCAGTCATTTTAGGAAAATATCAGGGTACAAATTGAACTTTGACAAAAGTGAACTCTTTCCAATAGCTCCTACAGCTCAGCTTTTCACCATGTCTGGGCTGCCCTTCGGGATTTCCCGCGATGGCTTCACTTATCTAGACGTATTTATTACAAATAAGTTTGGCAAACTGTTCAAACACAATTTCTCCTCATTTTTTTCCACGTACAAAAAAAGACCTCCAACACTACTACCTTTATCACTAGCAGGGCATATTATTGTAATCAAAATGAATATACTCCCTAGATTTCTATATCTTTTTTAATGCATTCCAGTTTTTATTACCAAATCTTTGTTTATCAGCCTGGACAGTATAATTTTTGAATTTGGAATAGGAAGGTCCTGAGGCTCCTGAAATCTGCTCTACAAAAACTCAAACACTTAGGGGGAATGGCGCTGCCCAATTCAGGCGTGATTTTGGCATACAGTCACTCCCGCTATTTACGCCACTTTATGCAAACCCACTATTCCCCTCCTCTCTACAAGACAGAACCTTTGAGATCTGGCATGACCATGATCTCAAATCTGTTACAGTTTTATATATAGGTGTTTTTGGCTCCTTTCAGCAACTTGATACATACAAGGTCCCTCGCTCTCACTTTTGCTATCTGCAAGTCCGTGATTTTGTGAAAAAAAAAAAATTCTTCCCAAGTTCCCAAACTTCCCAAGTTCACCACCGCGGTCACCTCTGTACACACTTTTTTCATCTTTTCCTACCTATAATATAGGGGTTGTATCTATATTATATACCAGCATTTTTACTCTTCTGTCCTATAATCATACAATTAAAACTCTATGGGCTCAGGATTTTGGGGAGGACATATCTGAGGAGACCTGGCAGGCAATACTGGCCCGAGTTCATACATCGTCTGTTAGTGCTAAACATGGGACAATACTATGTAAACTATTACACAGGGTATACTGGACTAAAACCAGACTCTCTAGAATTTATGAGAATGTAGACCCAAACTGTGACAGATGCCATTAAGCCCCAGCCAATTTATATCATATGCTCTGAACCTGCCCTCTACTACAGATTTACCGGAACTCAATATTTAGTTCACTTTCAGGCATTTTGCAAGTGTGTGTTGACCCCTCTCCAGTCATTGCAATGTTTGGTGTCCTTCCTGTCACCTTTGCCATATCTAAACGCAAATTTGATTTGGTAGCATTTATGACTTGTTGCGAAGCGGCTCATTTTGTTACATTGGAAAAAAAACATACCCTCCTTCCCACACACAGTGGATTAAAGACGCACTGTACTTTATGAAACTTGAAAAAATGAGCTGTGCCCTAAAAGAATCTATAGCTAACTACTATATAACATGGGGACCCTTTTTAACGCATCTCGATGGCATAGAGCTCCGGGATCATCCGGAATCCAATTAGGTATATTTAATGACATGTTTCAAATTTGTCTTGGACTGTTGCCTCCAGCTTTCGTTTATCTATTTGTATGTACTACTATTATGTGATTAATCACTGATCTGTGTTTTTTTATTATTTTTCTTTTATATCTCTTTCTTTCCTCTCACTGTTTGTGTATGGTGGGTATATGTATCTTGATTGCTTATCTTAAACCAATAAATAAAACGCTGATCGGTCCATCTCTACATGTAACTGACAACTCTCGCACTTACAAAGAGAACAGTAAAGCAGGCTAATTCTGACAAAATCTTGTTACATAACAGTAACATTAATACCTACATCTTCAAAATTTATATACATCCACAACGGAGCAACAGCACTTACAATGGTGGACTACGTGGAAAATCTATAGTTCCATTCAGTAAAGGGTATGTCGACATTTTCCATGCCTGAATACAACTACGTTCAATTCTTTTTATAGTGTAATGGAAAATTTGCAGAATCCCAAATAACTTTAATTCAGAGTCTGCACATTTCACTCCAGACAGTTTCTCAAACCTTGGACAACATCAAGCAGCTTTGCTTAGCATTTGACACTGAAGAAACTAAAGAAAGGAGTAGTCCCACCTTTATTATCATTACATACCCAACAGTAATCTGTAAGTAGCAGTAATGCTTTGTGATGTTATCTTGCAGCTAAAGCAAATCATCTTTAACTGCTAGTTTCTAGTTTTTTAACAAAGGTCTTTTTATTGTTATTTAAATAATAGAGCAGAAAAAAACATCAAAAAGAGAAAAAAGGGAAAAAAAAGAAAGAAGAAAAAAAAGGGAACCCCCCTCCCCCTCCCCCTCCCCAGAGTTCTCTAACAATACTCCCCTTAGCCACACTGCACCAAATCCAAATGTCTCTTCGTTAAAAAAATCAGATATTGTCTAAGTATGAACATCACTGTATAAGCATATACAGTTTTCCAGAAACAGACAACAATTTAAATAAAATAAACAAATATAAATCACAACAGAATATGGGATATTGAAATAATTTCCAAACTGGATGCTGATTAGTCAACAGAGTCCATACTACCTATATAAGTCAAAACAGGTTGCCAAGTACAATAAAATGTACCATTACAGCCAGCCAAAGAGTATTTAATCTTTTCTAACACCATAAAATGCAAAATATCGTTCACCCAATTTTTGAAGGTCGGAGGGTTTTTCTCTTTCCATTTAAGTAATATAAGCCGTCTTGCCACTAATGTGGCAAAAGCCACTACCTTTGTTCTCGATTTCCCCAGACAGAGTTCCTGGGGGGCCACCCCAAAAATTGCTGCTATAGGGGAAGGCTGGATCGGCTGCTCAAACACTCCTGATAATAAGTCAAAAATAGAATTCCAAAAGACACTCAGTTGTGGACAAAACCAAAACGTGTGCATGTGTTGCTGGATCTATTTGACATCTTTCACACATTGGATTCATATTTTGAACAAATTTGGCCAATCTTACTTTAGTCCAATGTAAGCGATGAACTATTTTGAATTGAATAATAACATGTCTTAAACATATGGAGGAGGACTGTATGTTATCTAAAATATTTTGCCACACTTCGGCTAATATATATAGAAAGTTCCTCCTCCTGTTGCTTTAATACAACTAAGGATTTCATATCAAAGGAGTTCAGTAACTGATAGATAGTACCATATTTTTTGTCTGCGGGTGAACATTCAAAACCGTATCTAAGAATGAAGAAGGTAGAGATGGGAATTGCGAATAGTTAGTAGACACAAAACTACGTAACTGCAAATACCTGAAAAAGTGAGCAGAGGGAATATCAAATTCAGATCTAAGTTGTTCAAAAGATGAAAATCTTTGATCAATAAACAGATCCTTTAAGACTTTAATACCTTTTTCTGACCAAGATGAAAATGTCTTATCAGTGGTAGAGGGAGCAAACAAGATATTATTCATTATTGGGCTATATATAGATAATTCATTTAGTGAAAAAGCTCTATGAAACTGCATCCAGATTTTCAAGGATTGTTTTACAATCAGACTTAGAGAATAGTTAGGCAAAGGATTTGGTATAGGTAGTTTTGAGCAGAGTAATGCCTGAAGTGAGGAGGGCCAGCAATATGATTCCTCCTAACAGACCCACTTTGGGGCTGAACAAGATCTTGAAGTATTAAACCAAAATTACATAGCCCTAATGTTCGAAGCCCAATAATAATAGCGAAAATTTGGTAACGATAAACCGCCTTCAGTACGATGTCACTGTAATATTTTTCTATGAATTCTAAGATTTTTGTTACACCAAAGAAATCCAGATAACTGTTTATCTAGCTGCATAAAGAATGTTTTTGATAGAAAAATTGGGAGACACTGAAATATGTACAAGAATCTGGGTAACACATTCATTTTAATAGTGTTAACCCTGCCTACTAAGGATAAAGAAAGCAAATTCCATCGTGCAAGATCTTTTTCCAGACAAGCTAACAGAGGCAGAAAATTAGCCTTATAAAGATCCTGGAACTTATGTGTGATGTATATTCCTAAATATTTAAATTTATCGTTATTTATTCTAAAAGGGAATTTGTTATAGATTGATATTTGTGAGGGCTGGCCTATAGGTATTAGCTCGCTCTTCTCTAGATTGATTCTATATCCGGAAATAATGCCAAAAGTATCCAATAGGTCAAGCAGCTTTGGCAGACTATTCATAGGTTCAGCAATATTATAGAAGCATATCATCTGCGTATAAGGATATCTTATGTTCCAGACCTCCCCGTATTAGTCCTTTAATATTAATCTCATCTCTAACTGCAGTGGCTAAAGGCTCCACTGGCAGGGCAAACAATAATGGTGACAAACAACAGCCCTGTCTGGTACCACGATGTAACTGAAAGTAAGCTGAGATATTATTATTTGTGCGAACTGCTGCTAGTGGAGTGGTGTAGATAACTTTTATCCAGTTAATAAATTTTCGGCCAAATCCATACCGGTTTAATGTATATAGGAGGTAATCCCACTCCACCCGGTCAAAAGCTTTTTCTGCATCCAACGACAGTACTACCTCTGAAAGACCGGGTGAAGTGGGGTTATAAAGGATGTTAAGAAGTCTGCGCACATTAAAAAATGAGTGACGATTTCTCATAAAGCCTGTCTGATCATCCGATATTATGGATGGTAACAGTTTCTAGCGTAAGAGCCAGTATTTTAGCAAGCAATTTATTATCTACATTTAAGAGGGAGATGGGACGGTATGAGCTGCATTCTAAGGGGTCTTTGCCTTTTTTAAATATGAGAGAGATTACAGCTTGTCGCATAGCGGGAGGTAGACAACCGCTATGTAGTTAAAGGGCTATCTAATTCCACTGCCATATCTGTATTTATTTTAGGGATATTTAGGTGTTCAAAGAAAGACTTAAATAGATTTTCGTCCCTTCACGACTGTGATTCATATAATTTGGAGTAAAATTTATAGAAACATTGATTAATCTCTGTATAGTCTAAATGTCTGGTTCCAGAATTGTCTTTTATTTGGGATATATTTTGACTAGTAGTTTGTTCTCTTAATTGGTAAGCCAAGATCTTTCCCGTTTTTTCTTCATATTCATAAGACCTATGCCGGGACTTATTTATAAGATTTTCAACATGTTTAGTGGACAGAAGGTTATATTCAGTTTGAAGCAATAATCTCTTTTTATATAGCTCAGGGGAGGGAGTTTGGGCCATCTCCATGTCAACATTCTGTATGTCACGTGCCAATTTCTCGAGCTGTCCTATTTGAACTTTCCTCCTCTGAGCACAATCTCTTTTGATATAATTGACAAATAAATCATCCGACAGCAATAACGTATTTAAACGGCAGGGACGGTGCTTAACCTGATCAGTAGGAAAACAAATGGTCCTCAATAAAGGGGCATGATCAGAGATTAATATTGCTTGATATTCACACGTGCTTACTAAAGGAAGAAGTCTTTTGTCTAAAAAGAAATAATCGATTCGAAAGAAAGTCTTATGTACAGGAGAAAAGAAAGAGTAACTTCTGGAAGTTGGGTTCTGAAACCTTCAAATATCAGACAACCCATATGACTCAAGAAAAATTTAATTGTGTTAGCTGATTTAAGCGGGGTAATGCTTTTGGATGAGCTACCATCCAATACGGGTGACAGGACACAATTCATATCTCCTCCCCAGATAAGGTGGTATGGATCTATATTAGGTAATCTGGAAAAAAAAATTGTAAAGAAAGAAGTGTCATCCCAATTCGGAGCATAAACATTTGCCAGAATAAGTGGAATATTATACAATCTACCTACCACTATTTTATAACGGCCAGCTGGATCTGCGTCCGTCTGTGTCATCACAAAAGGAACATTTTTATTGATTAATATTGCAGTTCCCCTGGATTTCGAGTTAAAGTTCGAATGATATGACTGACCGATCCAGTCCCCCCTCAGCCTAAAGTGGTCAGACGTACGTAGATGTGTTTCTTGAAGAAAAGCAATTTCAACCTTAAGCTGTTTTAAATGTTCCAGCACTTTTTTCTCCGTTTCACTGGATGATTGAGCGATTTGATATTTCAGCTTGTAAAAGATACTTGGCAACCTCTGTTCAATAGTTTGTCAGTGATCATGTTAAATGTCTAAAGGCATTATGACATTTAAATGCAGTAGCACTGTGACTCTGTGTATGTACAAGAAGTTTCATTAGTAATAATCCCATTTGGAGAGTACAAAAAGGTAACAAAATTCTGAAGACCTCTGATGCAGTTGGCTTCCCTCCCCTGTCACTATTAAGAACAAAGTGACCACAAATCCCCTGAGAAAAAACAAATCCGCACATGCTAGTGCTTGCAATTGTGAGCTCCAATACACTCTGGTGCTCTGCTTCGAACAACGAATATTCGACCAGCGCTATACGACCAAATCTATACATTCAGATTACTCCACAAAGAAATGATTATGAGTCATACAATCAGCAAAAAGCAGGTTATTCCTTAAATCAGATAAACAACTTTAGAAAACGAGTTTAACGTTATTAAGTTCTTACTTGAATCATAAGTCACTCAAACAAATGTCAGCATGTTGTTTAGCTCGTTGTCATGGGCTTAATCCCGCATGGCTTTGCATCAGGTAATGTTTGATTTCACGTATGCCAGAGCTTCCGCGGGGTCACAGAATTTCTTCTCTGTTCCGTTATGCGCGATGCGGAGTCTGGCAGGATGACGGAGACCATAACGAACGCCATCTCGGCCCCGGAGCAGTTTCTTCACTTCGTTAAAAGCGACTCTCGCTTGCACCACACTCTGAGGGTAATCCGGGTAAATGGAGATGCTGGATCCTTTAAACTGCAGCGTACCTGTACCTGCTTCCCTGGCTCTACGTAGTACCTCCACACAGTCTTGATAATAATGCAGCTTTGCGATGATGACGCGCGGTCTTCCACCGGGCCGTCTTTGCTTAAGTCCTCGGTGCGACCTGACGATCAGCACCTCCCTGTCCATGTGGAGTACTTCTTTTAGCAGCTTGGAGACTGAAGCAGGGAAGCACGAGCCCGGTTCCTCTGCCACACTGAAAATACGAATGTTTGATCTCCGCATTCTTCCCTCCAAGTCCACACACTTTTCTTTTAAGCCAGCCACCTCAGTTTCGAGTTTACAAACACATGTTTGCAGCTCTGTCCCGTCGTCTGAGCACGTTGATAGCCCCTTCTCCATTTCACTCATCGTCTTTTTCACAGTGTCCAGGTCGGAGCGGAACAGGGTTATGTTATTTACTACCTCTGCTTTGACGGCCTGTAACTCTGCTTTTATGCCTTCAAACTCTTCAGCGAGTGTGGACTTGAGCTCTGCTCTGAGAAGCACCGAGATGTCCGTTTTCAATGCGGAGAGAATCTCCGTCTTCATCTCCTCCATATCTGTTTTCTTAGCTGGCGAAGTTGAACCGCTAGGCCTGTTAGCAATGTTTTTTCCAGTGTGTGTAAATTGTCGAAGATTTTTAGCCATTTACGTACCAGTGAGGAGAAATTTCAATGCAAAGTTCAAATGTCAATCTTCCGAAAGCTTTTCAATGACTTTTTAAGGCCGTATAGCACTAAAAATTCAATCTTTTATCAACATTTCAGCAGAGCTCGCCGAACTTGTGACCTACTCCATTAACGGCTCGCCCCTCCCCCGAGTGGGCAATAACTTTTATCGGATAAGATTAGATAAACTAAAAATACCTAATGAAAGCAATAAATATTATATATTGTTATTACAGCAGTTTCATAATGATAACTAATATGTACACTTACTAGATTAGATTAGATTATTAAACATTTTCACTAGCTAAAATATCATGTTTTACTATGAACATTAACTCTGGTATTTGAATTATTCCAGTAACACTGGTAAACATGCTGTCATGTCTCTGTCTCTGTTTGCTCCCGAGAACTCCAACTCCCAGTGTGCATCAGTGGATCAGGTGACCCCAGACTCCCAGTCAACTGATCCACACAGATCAAGAGTTTTACTATGTAAACTCTCTGCATAGACTCTCTTGTTGCGAAGTATTAAGCCAGTTTTCTGAGTCATACCGAGCGTTTATTCATTGTTTGCCTATCCGTTTTTGTCCTGTTCGCCGAGTCTTCCTGGTAACGTACCGTTTCTAAACTTATCCGACATTCCCTTTTGCCTCGCCCTTTCAGGTTTTGTCTTTGCCTCGCTTTGGACATTGACCCATGCATGTATTTCACCTCTCGTTTTTGTCTCTGCCCTTTTGTGTATTTTCTGTGCTGGTTGTATTACTATCCTGTTAATACACTGTTTGAGAGTAAATCGCCTTTGCCCCCTATTTGCAAGCGCCATCTGGCTTTGCCATGTAACACATGCATACAAACACTGAAACATACTGATCTTTAATTTGTATTTGATATCAATTTATGTTTACATCGTACTTTTTCTGGCCAGTGGCTTAGTTTGCTGTACGTAACCCTGTATTTTATTCTCTTCCCTATAAGTATTTCTGCTTTCTTGCTAGGTAATGCACTTGTACTGTATCTAACCTTGTATTTTGTTGTCTTCTTTAACATTGGCCCTTGTTTCTGGCAGTGTTTAAGCTCTAGGATATTTTGAATTAAAAACCTGTTCGTATGAGATACATACTCTGCCCGAACACAAAGCACTTTTTGAAAGTCGCTCTGGCTAAGACTGTCTGATGAATGCCATAAATGTAAATGCCCACTGTCGCGTCCTTAGATAAAAAGTAATGGGAAAAGAATAGATGAACTCACAGTTCTTGCGCTCTCCAGCTCTAGCTGCAGGTTCCTGGCTTTGACCTCGCCCTCAGCCTGCAGGGCAGCCTTCTGCAGCTCTGCTTCCTCCAGAGCCAGTGAGGACTGCTGCTCCTTCTCCTGAGCTGCATGTACTAGCTCCTCTCGACACTGCTCCTGATCAGTGAACACCAAAACAGGACTAAATATATTTACAATATAACCTTAGTCAATGTAAGGCCTTCAGATATTTCATACAACAGTAAAAACGTACCACTGCATGGTTAATCTGGACAGTCATTTCCTTGTCTTT
This sequence comes from Megaleporinus macrocephalus, assembly GCA_021613375.1. NCBI lineage: Eukaryota > Metazoa > Chordata > Actinopteri > Characiformes > Anostomidae > Megaleporinus > Megaleporinus macrocephalus. Next base: position 32,338,748 of record CM038706.1, read on the forward strand.
ATCAGCCAGAGCCTCCGAATGCAGCCGCTCCATTTCAGCTATCCTGTCTTCTGTAGATTTCTGAAAAGACAAAACAAACAAAAGATGTGTCTGGTTTAATTCCCGCAGACTTGTGTGTGTAGTGTTGGTACGAGTGGATCAGATGCTGCAGTGCTGATGTAGTTTTTGAACACTCACCGTCCACAAACTGTCCCTTTCATAAGACACTTCTACCTTGTTTGTGTACCTTGTGGATGTAAAGTCGAAGACAATAGCTCATCTGGCACAGTTTGTGTTGGTCATCCTACAGTATTTATCAGTGGTTACAAGACACTGCCCAGCTGTAGGCTGGATATTTCCAGTTGGTAAACTGTTCTCAGTCCAACAGCGACACTTAGGTGTTTAAAAACTTCAGCAGATTGTTCAGAGAAGATTTTCGCCTTAAAATCTATTTATGGTGGAAAGACGCATGAATGGCACTGAGAGACAAAATCGTCCCCAAAGGAAAAACGTATTATTTTACAATCATCAACATTACATATGAACTCAGGATATTAAATAAAATGTCTATGTTTGTATTGTAGACCGTAGACTTGTAGAGCCTGGTTCCAATCACCTCTACTGTATAGACATCTGAACCATTTCGGACTTGATTCAAATCATGCCGAATCACTTTTTTTATTACCACCTTTTAAATTTACCTTAGTTGATGTACTTAGAATGTTTAAGGCCAATTTATTTTTTCTACATAGCTTCAATCTGAGTTTAATTTTATGAGGAGGTTTGCAAACATCTAACATCTAAGTTTTTAGGAACTGAAGCTTTTCTTTTTTTTAAACTGTATGTGCTTAAACGTTCTCATGCAACACAATGCAATATGTGCAGAACAGGTAATGATCTGTGAATACATTGTATACATGTACATTGTTTCCTCTTGCTAAGATTTTATTAGGATAAAATATTTTTGCAGCCTCTTGTTTACTGCAGTTATGCACAAATTTTCATTGCAACAAATATTGAAGCACTTTGCTTTCTGTTCCCATTTAATAGCCTTACTGTATGCAGTCAATTCTTGTGTTATGCTAAAAAGATTTTATGGTATGGTTGGTCTTGATAAATCATTTTCTGACATGATTAGTGTTGGCGTAAAGAAAATATGTCACTCCTATCTGAATTACTGTCGAGGTGAACAGCAGGCCACAGTTAACCCATCTGGGGGAAACACTTTTTTGTTATGTTAAGAATTCAGAGGACCTGATGATGGAAACAGAACTAGCCACCATTGTTAAAACTGAATCACAAATTCAGACATGCTGAGAATACAGGCCAATAAACATGCCTATTCAGTCATTTATGATTTATGACAGCTATGGCATTAAAATCCACACCTTAGTGCCTGGAGGAAATTCTTAAACACAGCAACCTCCCAGTAATATGCCTAGTAATAAGGAAATCTATTGATCAGTAGACCAATAGATTTCCTTATTACTAGGCATATTACTGGGAGGTTGCTGTGTTTAAGAATTTCCTCCAGGCACTAAGGTGTGGATTTTAATGCCATACTACTACTATAAGTTACTACTTGTGAGCAGATGGATTTTCCAAGTTTTGAGTTCTCAGAGATTCTCAGCTTCAAGATTTTGGGTTAACAGGTGACTCATACTAGTAGTAGTATCTAACAGTAGACAGCTTAAAGAGAAATTTCAACATTTCTTTGCGATATCTCTGTTCTGAGTGATTCAGAGTGATTTGGTATGAAATAGTCAGATGGTGGTGATAGCAATTTTCTGCCCAAAACCCCCAATGAATCTACATTTAAGGAGTCAATTGTCTGGAGAACCTTTCATTGTCAATAATTAACCTTCATGATAGTGACCACCTCCTGTTTGACCCTGCTGAGTTCCTGCTGCAGACTCCTCCTCTCCTCCTCACTTGCCCGCTCCACCTGCTTCACTTGCTCCTCCATTTGAGCCTGCAGCTGGCGCCGCGCCTCCTCTGCTCGCTGGGCCACACCAAGAGCTCGCTCCAGCTCCTCAAAAGCTACAAAGATCACAGACTTTCAGCCATCACAATAAACATCTAATGACAGGTTACTTAACAGCAACAATTTTTCACCCGCTTTCTCTGCTTTCTCCTTCTGTTCCTGAAGTTCCTCCTTCTGGGCCACAGTCTGTTGGATCCTAGAGCGAAGCTGAGCGATCTCTTCTTCTTTCATTTCTAAAGTCTCATGCATCTGCCGCTTCGTCTCAGCAATCACCATTCCCTGTAAATCCAGACAAGAGGGAGCAATTCAACAAAAGTGGTGAAGATAATTGTGTTTAATCAAGTCAGAATGAGCATTTGGATATCATTGATTAGACATGGCAATCTCCAGGTAACTCAACTCAATTAGTTTCTGATTCTATCATTATAGATATATGCTGGATTACTGAAAAAATATATCTGGAATTTCAACAACCGATTCAAACTACATTTTAAAAAAGCCAACCATGTAAAAGAATAAAACATCCTCAGGAAAATGGGAACACCAGAAAATCTTACAGTTCTACATCCACAGTCATGACAGAAAATAGACAAACAGATTATTGCACATTGGCAAGGCTGCCTACAGTCACCAATACTATTCAGTCTGTATGCAGAATATAAAATGAGAGAAACAGGACTAGACTAAGATGATCAGGGATTCAGGACTGACAAATGGAACAATAACCTATAGACAGCGGCGCAACACCCATAACAGACAATCAGGAAAACCAGAAGTTCCTTATAAGGGAGTATAAAGAACAGAGTGAAAAGGTAGAAGCTCAATATGAAGAAAACTACAGTTCTGGCAACATGAAAGACCACAAACTTTACCACTGGTGGAGATGATGTACAAAGTGTGGAGAGATTTTGCCTACTCAGATTAGTAACTAACAAAAAAGAATTCAGCAGTCAATAACTACAAACACTTAGCAAGATGACGGAGCTTGAAAAGATCTTCAAATGTAATGACTTGTCTCTATTTAATCTATTAATTATTTATTCAGGGATGTGAAAACAGGATAATAAAAAAGAGGAAAGGATATGGTCACAATTGGTCATTGTATCTTATAACAGGCTAGTTGAGGCAGGATACAAACAAAAACTTACCAAACGTTTTGGCCAGCTTGGCATGCTTTAATCTCTTTTAGCTTTCACCAAAGAATAAATAAGCCAGATGTGCTCTTGTCTGTTCTCTTTACCATCTTCTGTCTCTTCTCAGCCTCTGCCATAATGTCCATGCTGGGGATTCAGAATTTTTTTCATTGCTAGCTAAAGACATAGTTGTTGGTGTGTGAGTGCAGCCATACAGTATTACACCGTTCTTGTGAGAGGTCTAATGTACAAAATTACATAGTGCCCTTAGCAGGTGTTCTTGGCCCAGAGTGGGATTGACAAAGATGTCATTCTCCCTATTCTAACTAATTATGAAGCTGGTATTTTACAATACAATCATAGCATAATGTTGCTTTAAACTACAGACCTGTTTCCCCAACTTTTAGGACTAAAATGAAATCTAAATACTGAAAAAGAAAAATATCATCCAAAGGTTATATTTAGGGTCATATCTACATAGGCTCATGTGTAGTATAGTTTGAAACCATACATTTTATATAAATGAACACTGTGACCAGTTTGTGACAGCAGAGACTAAACCACATTGTTATGTACATACAACCCTGATATATAAACAAAATTTATAAAATAAATACTAGTACAAAGACGAAAACATCTCTATTTTCTGAAAAACATTTAATTTGCATTTGATGCCAGCAACATGTTTCAAAAATGTCAGAACAGGTTGATGCTTACCACTCCGTTTATCACCTCTTCTTTTAACAACAGCTTGATGTTCTAATAGTTTCTGGCATGTTTCTTTACACTTTCACATTCCATACTGTGACCTCACAGCTATTGTCTCTGTCCTGCAGAGAAGATGTCAAAAGCCAAGAACAACAGAGGAACCCTGTCTGCAGCTCAGTAGCTAAAAGAAAACTTCTGTATTTCAACAGCAGCTGGCTCTGCTCACATTCTGGGACACACTGGGAATGCTGAACAGAGTGGGAATTTCTATAAAAGGTGTACTTATACTGTCATAGTCGAATAAGGAGAATTCAGTACATGTACACTTTTGTTCCATCCACAAAAAAAACGGATTGATTTCGATTCTAAACTGTTAAGCTGTAGTCACGTCTCCCAAAATGGTGCCTCTAAAATTTACATACTATCTAAAATCTACGTTTCCAGGCTGTACAGAGGATGTCTGCACTTTTAATGTAGTTTCCAGTCAATCATCTGTCAGCAAGCATCATCATCTTTAAACAAGCCTGAAGCTGGCTTCCTCTTCTCCAAGTTCTTCATCGAATGTTTCATTCCACCCTAAATGCTACAATTTGCTCAGACACCAAAACATAGCTGCAGCACCTTTTAAGATTGAACATAAAATTTGCAAAACAAGCTGGTAAATAAGAACTTCAGCTCGCATATCTTTAACAGAATGCTGGACAACTTTCTCAAGCGGCGGACAAAATGGAAGCTTCATATAAGCGCATCAGTCAAGCATGATGGAGGTAGTGTTATGGCTTGGGCTAGCATGGCTGCTTCTAGAATGAGATTACTAATCTTTATTGATAATATAACGGATGCAGGATGTCTACATAAACATTCTCGGTGAGTGGGGGTGTGGGGGGAATTTGCATACTAAATGCTGAAATCCAAATTTGTATTATTATCTTTAATGTAACAAATATTATTATAATAGTACTTTCATATTAAAAGCTTAACTTCTTATGACTTTCATGTCCATGTTTGATCTTGTGAGTATGTGTAGGTTGCTACTGGCTGAAGGCCAACAAGTGAAGTAATAAATTATGTTCACAATTATTTTATTACTAAAAGAAAAGGTGTTGCTGTTCTTTAAAAAAAAGTGTGACATAACACAGCATAATTTTTCTGATCAAGTGGACTCTTATCAGCATAGTTCTTTATTCAAAAAAAGTAAATCCTTTTTCTGCTGTGGAGTCTTTGCTGCTTCAGAGCTGCATAGCAGATGCGTACACAGCTGAATCGCAGGAGGAGCCAAATAAGGTCTCTCTCCAGCTGAAATCACCAGTGTGTTTTTCTCACCTTGTCCTGCTCCAGCTGCTCTATGAGGTTCTTGGCATCGCGCAGTTGTGTGATCAGCTTGGTCTTCTCTGTAGTATGTAGATCCTGGAAAAGATTAATCACTTTCTTCCGACTGTATATATTTCAGTGTTACTCAAGAAAGCATGGCTACATTAGCTATGAATCCTGCGTGGATTCCAGGACGTGTGCGTGTCTGTCTGTATGTCCGGTACATGTTCTCATTTCTCTATCCATTCTGTCTGTCTGCTGATTCTTGTTAATGTTACTTTTCATTTCAATTAATTGGCTACAAAAATGTTTATGTATATAAATAGAGTCATATGCAAATCTTTAAATATCTTTGATTACATAATTATATGAACAATGATATTAAAATAGGAATAACCGATGTGTACCTTCATCTTCTCCAGCTCCTGAAGTCTCTCCTGCAGCTGCTGCTGAAGTGTCTCATTCTCACTGCTGAGCTGAGCGCTACGCTCCTTGCTGGTACGGATCAGCTCTTTGCAGCGCTGAAGCAGCGTCTCCTGCCTCCGCACTCGCTTCTGCAGTGCTTCCAAATCCACAGTGCCGCCTGGCTCACCGCTGACCCCTGCTGCACAAACGCACCAAACACAAAAGCCCACAAAATCAGCATCAGCCCACAGACACTGCCCATTTTTCCTTTGCACTGGTGATTATAAAGATCCTATATCATTTTATTTATTTATTTTTTAATTTAAACATTGTTTTAAAACCAACTGTTTGCTCTCCAGTATATATGGTGTGTATATGAAAAGTAAGCTGCAAAAGCTGTTTTTTTGTTTAAATATTTGAATATGTCAACCTATTTATCCTAGACTAGTACAGACCTGTCTATTCACACCCATTTATTTACATATATCAGTCTTACAGAGACGGTAGTAAAAACAGCCTCATAACAATATAAAGAGAGCTCGGAAAATGGTCACACAAGTTTTGGTGCAAAAAATGACAAGTGATCGTCATAAATGTGAATTTCATGGGAGAGTAAGACATACAGCTATACCAACTGATTCTAGTAATCTATCAAATATCATAATAATATATAAAATACAGATATAAAAACATAAATCATATATCATACACTTTTCCAAAAATATGATGGATATAACCACAACACTGACTGACTACATGTTTCATTATAAAGAGAGTATAATGAGGATTTAATAAAGTGTAGTTTCTAAAACACTGAATGCAGATCATCATAGTTGTAAGTTTATCAACAGCACTATTATTTGTGTGTTTTTCTGTTGCACTACTTGTATTTTGCCTGTTCCAACTTATTAAATAACATTCCAGGTCCAGCATTAGGCACCACTGCATTAGTATAAAGTGAGCATGCACCTTCATTTAGTTCAGCACCATCCCCTTGAGCAGGGCTTTGTGGGTCAGAGGTCACCTCAGTAGCCTCATTGGGCTGGGCCTCACCCTCAGTCAACTCCAAAGCCCCAGGAACACCCTGCAGCCGTTTCTTCATAAGAGCCACCTACAATGAAAAGCATCAGAATTACCTACAACAATAAACACTGAAACACATTTCACACATACACAAAGAAATGCATACTTGGGTCTGCAACACAGTGATCATCTGGTCCTTTTCTTCCAGAGCAGCATCAAATTCCTCCTGCAAATGCTTCTTGGCTTGCTGATCCATCTGCAGCTCCTTAAAGACAAAAGGATAGGCATGACTGGGAATAGGGCTGGGCAAACTGAGAATATTTTTATTATAATTATAATTAGTATTACAAGAACACAAAATGTTGTATTTTTTTTCCAAAAAGAGCTAAATTAATCCTGATTAAGTGAAATTTGTATAGCGCTGTAGCATAAAACTCCCTGCATTTATAGCTACGGATCATCATGCTTTGTACTGTCGATGGTGAAAATGTTATTTGGTATTGTGATATATTTTTGCCATATTGTAATAATTCAGGCAATTCACTACTGCATATTTAGAGCTGAACACAAATTAAGCAAGTCAATCACTACATGATTAGATATTTTACTACTGAAATATCTTTATAATCCAGGATTAAAATTAATCTGGATTAGGGATGAATAGAGAGACAATGTCTGACAAAGGAGTACCTCTCTAAGCTCTCCTATTCTTCGTAGTGCTTTGTCTTGACTCTGGCTGAGAATAGCCTGTAAGAGAAGATGAAGATTATCTCAAGAACATGGCATCTTAATCAACAGTTTAGTATAAAATACACTCGGCCCTGTTGGAACTGGATTGGTTAAATGTTGTAATTTGATTGATTTCAATTCAGTATGAATTTAATTCAGTATCTGTCAGTAGCCTGACAAGTAACAGTCTGTAGACACAGAATGGTGTTATTATTGTGTTACTCGTCACACGACCAGCACCTCCACATATGGTTTTGCGCTGGTCTGATGGGAATCAAAGTTTTGTTGTTCCAGCTGACAAAGTTCGGCATAGTGAACAGTAGTCTTTGCCACAGACGCGCTGCTGTGTTTCTCAAAGAACTGTTTGCCATGCGTCCATTTTTAAGATTACCTTCTTTTATTTATGTCATGTCAAATAACAGGCTTGTGCCAATCGAATTTCCTGTTTCTGCAGTAGCAGGTGGTGCTTGGCGACATTAAATGGCAAAAGATACCACTCTCTCTAGCAATGGGAGACAAGATAAGTAATAATTTCACACAATTTCTTCAAGAATTAGTGATACCCGGAGCTCCTTTACCCCATGGGTGGATATTTTATTTCACTGTTGGGGGGAGGACAAAGAAAAAAATAGTGCAGTATTAAATGTATGTGCAGGAAATTCTTAATACTTTAATACATACTGGATAATTCATGGCTAAATAATATAAGGGTTGCACCAGCATGTTTAATTTAAATAATAACATAAATAGGAGTAAATAATAATGGTAAAACCTGCATTTCTTATCAGTTCAGTAGAAAGTTTCAACTAGCAATACCACAAATGGCCTGTAGATGGCAATGGTACACTATGTGTGGGAATAATTTTCCTAATTAAAATGAGTATAGTGTGATTTCATGTAAGCAATTCTCTATTAAAAACCATCATATTTGTATGACAAATATGTGCTACTGTTTTCTGAGCCTGCTACAGTAGCTTTACAAGAACTCCAAATAGCACAATTCTAAAAGCAGAAAACATGCTTACTAACAAAAAAAAAACCAATATACTAGGTAACCTAATTACATAGGGCAAGCTAATATTAAATATTACATTATATAAATATTACCATCTACAAAGAGTAAAGTATTTTATGAGAACCAAGCATCCTGCGCTATAAATAAATATGTGGCATTTGCAACAAACCAAATCGCTTAAATGATTATATCTACATTTAGCACAAGTGCTTTACGATGCATATATTATATTTAGAGATGGACCGATCAGCGTTTTTGAGGCCGATTCCGATTGCCGATCACCTTTTAGCACGATCGGCCGATAGCCAATACCGATTGAGGGCGGGGCTATTAGACACGGCAGGGCTACATGTAGCTATTAGCGCAAGCAAGTCATAAAACATGGTTGAAACTGGTTTATTACCATTTTTAACAAGCTCATATGAAACAGCATAAAATTGTAACTAAATTAGCAGTAAACAAAGAAACAAAGTAAACAAAGAATAAACAAAGAAAATCAAACAAATATCCCCAATGCTGCAATCATTAAATTTAGACCCTTAATTTAAAACTAAAAAATCAAATTAAATAATTGCAGTAAAAACTGCAGTCATTAAACGCAGACTCTGGTTATTTTAAATGACAATCTGTAATCATTAAATGTAGATCTTGAACTGCTGCTGTTCGTACTGGTCAGATCTGGTCTGCACTGGGTTATTATCTGTTCTGGGTTATTAGTTTTGTGCTAGCTGCGCGTACTAGCTCTGCTGTTTACTGATACTCACTGTATTCAGCTGTGTGCAGTGCTGTATCAGATTAGTAGAGTTAAATGTCTTGGTCTTGGTTCCTCAACGAGACACGCTGATTTTACTCATTTAAAAACGTCCTGGATGAGTCTGTCACATACGGTAAACAACTGCCAGACGGACATGCTTACTTTCAGCGCATTTTTTTCTGCTTTGTGGCTGCTTTAGTCAGTCTGTTGAAAATAAAGGGGTATGTATGTCCACCTAGCGGTTCAGATAGGAATTGCAGGGAGGGGGTTTTCCTCGTCCTGGATGAAACGCTAGCTGGAAAAACAGAAATTAGGTTCATTTGTTTAACGCTATGGATTGGTTCTCGAGACCGGCTCTAAATTGGAGAAATATCGGCCGATCACCGATCGCATATTTTGATTAAAAATCGTCCAATACCGATACATAGCTGATCGATGCTTCCATCTCTAATTATATTACCTAAAAATATATAGTTATATTAACGATAATATGCAGAGAGGGACAACTCTGATTTGGGGAATTTACAAAGACATCTCATAAGCTAAATCTCCTAAAGATTATATTACAGGACCAGGTCTCTTACAGGTAAAGCCAATCTAGCTAAAACAGGGCTTAAATTACAAAGAGACACAATTGATTGTTGTAATAGTCCAATAACACACACCTGGTGCAAAATAAATTCATGTTATAAAATAAATGCATGTTAAATTATGTTTTTCCTGTCTCAGTGAACTGTTTCCTCAAAACATCAGCCAAACCTCATTAAAAATCCCACCCTATCAACTTTAGCATATTTACTACTGCAGCAGGAAACTGACAGCACAGCAGCTCAACTCCAGATTTGGCTCAGTGTCTGCTTATGAAAATTACCTGTGTTTTCTCTTTATCTCGCTGTACCGTCCTGTAGGCTGTAACCAGCTGGAGAAGAGTCAAGGGAGAGGGGGACAAAAAACAAATCAGTCTCATTCTGAAATCTAAAATGAACTGTCTGTTCAAACATTCACAGGATACAGCAGCTGCACTTTCACACTAGAATAACAGCTAAAGTACACACACAACCCCAAATTCAGAAAAAGTTAGAACAGTATGTTAAATTTGTCCCTGTTTTAGGGTGTGTGTCTTCATTTTAAAATGCAGAAGGTGTTTTTTCGATGTCTTGTTGAAATATACAGGACATCTTTGGAAAAGATGCAGTCTCAAAGGAGCATATGCTGCTACAAACCTCTCAGTACTTTTCAGCATTAATGGTGCATTACAGAAGTGTGGGGCGCTGACACACTGCTTCCTTATCACAAATGAACACGGCATTTGTGGATGTGACTGTATATTGTAGAGCCTGATAAAGGCTTATTCTGAGCCCATGTGGTTCTATTGTTTATAGATGAATGAGGTGCTGTCTAACGGACCAGAGAGCTTGCACCCATTACACACTGGAATTTCTCCAGATTTCTTGAATCTACTAATGATGTTCTGCACCGTAATGGGGTGAAATATCCAAATCCAGATCAGCCCTAATCTAATCTAATCTAACCAAATGCAGCTACAAGGTTTAAAAATTCAAAAAGTACAAAATTCAAAACAAAATTTATGATTGATTTACAAAAGCAGCTTTAGAACAAATGAGGAGAAAACTTATTGATGTACTATTACTAATTCCATTTCTTCTGTGAGTACCTCAGAATATTTCCCTCTGTAGTTGGCCAGGCTCTTCTCTACCCTGTGAAGGCGATGCAGAAGCTGCTCTTTAGAGAGAGCCTCTGCATTACCAGGAGAATCTTCTGCCTCACTCTCAATATCAGAAGGGGGGTCATAGGCGAGGGTGACCTCACTGTCAGCCAGTGGGGTGAGAGAGTCCCGGGATGGACTGCGGACCAGACTTTCTCTGGAGCCAGAGCGGAAGAGGCCCTCGGCGCGGCCTGAACTACGAAACAGAGACTCAACTGAGGACACGCGCTGCTGCAGCTTTTGAGCAAGAGACTGTGGCTCCTCCCTCTGGATGAGAAGAGATACACATGAAATGGGGTGTTTGTACTCAGAGGTGGGTACTATGACAAAATGTTACATTATCATACTTATGTGATATACAGTATTTAGATCTTCCTACTTATTATCTGATCAATTAGAACAGACAAAGTTGTGCCACATTTAAAAATACTACCAAAAATTATGAATTTGATTCACATGCAGTTGTGAAGTGTTCAGAAAAGCATACTGTGTCGTATTGTGGCATAATTTAACACAGAAATAACACACACTTAAATGGGAATTACAGATTTTTTTAAAAATATTCTGCATAATTAAACAGTTAAGCTGTAAAGTCATTCAAAGTGGTAATTTGGTGTGAAATGACCTGCTCTAGAGAAACTTTCCAAATCAGAGTTGTTTATGGTGGCAGTGTGGGGAACCAGACATCCACCTCTAAAAGTTTCCTTACATAAAGTTATAACATAAAATTGCTATAAATATGCTGTCTGATTTCTGAGGGCTACATGCAACATACGTACAATATAACCAATAATTGTGATGTTTTAGCTAGACAATAATGTGCTAACTATTTATAGTATTATATTAATGCAGTATAAACAAAATCCACCTCAGCCTTCACTCCAGGCAACCTAAACCATTCTTCTTACCATGGCTTCTTACCATTCTTTGCCCAAATGTAACCCCCACAGCCCCCTAATTTTAAACTTACATACTGGATGATCTTGCTGTGTGAGAAGAGAAATTAATCACTCTTTAGCCATTGGAGTTCCAGGAATGGAGGTCTGAAGTTTTTAAATGTTCTCCTAAAACATTAATCTGGAGAAACATGGTACTTGCCAAAGGGGAGGCAGCTCCATCTCCATTCACACTACCTCTTGGAGAGCTACCCACAGCCTTCAGGATGTTCTACACAGTATCAGATGGAAAAAAACATAAGCAGAAATAAATACAGTAAAAAGTGCCTCAAGGTTCAATACTGGGTCCTGTTAGTATCCTGCTAATCCAGCTGGCTGCACCCTGATTACTCTAGGGGCAATATTAGTATTGCTATGAGCAATGCAAGGGCCTCTGGTTACCCCCACATGCATTTTGGAGAGGAACACTGGGTTAAACAGAGAGCTTTCGCTACTGCACGAAAGAAAGCAAAGGGTTAAAAACAACACTACGACTGTTCATTTTTCTACTGTGTAGCCACAATGTCAAAACAGTCCCAAAGAGACCAATTAAGAAGCAACGGTTACTGAGCCCAAAGTCTTAGACTATTTCAGAACTGAGGTCAGGATGAAAAAACATGCCGTTACCCACTCTACAACCAATGTTACATGGAAGTGTGACAGTTATGGAAAGTTATGTAATGTAGTAATGATCAGAGTATAGACTTAATCAGTCTTTCGCACCACATTCCAATACATAAACCATATAGGCTGTTCAAAATATCCCATGATAAAGAACAATTAAGACACAGCAAGCTAACATTTGCAACAGTAATAAACAAATCAAAGCATCTATCACAATTGTTGAGATGTCACTACATTACTGTCAAAAAGTCTTCCAGCAAAAATCTAAATATTTAGCAAAAAAACAAAAATCCCCAACAGAGATGTTTGAGTGTATAGTTTGTTCATGCGTTACCTTTGTTACAGTTTCCATTCTTCTCAGGGAACACGTCTCCAGTTTTTTGGGTTTTTTTTTATTTCAAACACATTCAGTGATGTTGACGTCTGGACTCTGAAGTGGTCAGTTTTGAGAACACTAGCAGCTTCTTTGCTTGATGTTTCTCCTTTTCTCATAGGGGAGCCTCCTGCCAGCTACGTATACAAGTAGACTGTCTTATATCTAATGTGCTTAGAAATGGATAACTTACTAAATGGCTGTTGTGTCTTAAAATCAAATAAACAAAAAAATGCTTTTATATTTGTAGTGCATTACCAGTTATAAGGTTTGATAATGTGAGCCATGGATGCTCTGGCTTCGTCTTTACCGGCATTAAACATACACAACAAATATTTTGATCGGCTTGCATCTCATGTCGCGGATTGTTTCAGTAAATGCACTTTCTGAAGACAGAGCTCCTCTGACAGTAATACCGATGAAACCCTCTGGATACTAAAGCTCTTGCAGGCTTTCCTTATTTTTCCCTTATGACAGTATCTTGTCCTGCACAGCCTGCTTGGCTTTGAAATGTCTCTCACCCATTTGCTTATAAATCTTCTTGCAAATTCAACAGGTCTCACAAAATGTCTCAAAACTGCATCATTTACTTCCTTAAACTGTAACTTGTAGCTGTGCTATTAGTTTTGTACCTGTCAAGGTCTTGAGATCATCTTGACTGTTAATGTAAATGTAAATTTAAAAAGCTACTGGTGTTCTTAGAACTATGGACTGACCACAACAGAGCCCAGACTTCAACATCACTGAATGTGTTTGGGGTTACTTGGATGGTGATGAGCAAAATATACAACCAGCATCTGAGATTGAACAATAGAAATGTGGCTCTTTGAAGAACTGAAAGCGAGACACCCAAAAAGTTTTTTTATGTATCTAGTTGTTGAGGCCATTTTTTTCTAGGGCTGAATTTTTTTATTGGAAATACACAGTAAAACACAGTAAATTTAGCCAAGAACACACTTTCTATTGCATGAGAAACAAGTCCTTAGAGTTGTCGTCCCATCATTATCATACCTGGCAAAACAGCACCATCACAACCACATAGTACAGTTCAGTCAGTAGACAAAAAATCTGCCAAATTAACTACTTTAACAACAATTAAGTTCATCAGAACACCATGCATGGAAACTAAAATGTCATAACTGTGATCCTATTTAAATAATCTACTTTTGTCATCATATCTTCATCGGTATGATGCATTTGCACTTAAGACCTTAACACTGAACCATGTTTACTTTTTGACCCTGATATTTATACTTAAAGATCTATGACATAGTCTGAAAATTTCCGATAGTCCTAACTAGCACATCAAACTCATGGTTTCATGGTCTCAGCAATAACTGTAACAGCAGTTAGAAATATAAATATGTAATGTTTACTTTTCAGGCACCCATGTTCTGAGATGTTTCTATGACAGACATTTTTATGACTGTCATAGAAATAACTGCAATTAACAATACTAAACGCAACACTTGTTTATTCTCTAATATGCTGCACCACAGTTCAGAAAAAGAATGCAACATGTCTTATAATTATAAATTGTTATTTTAAGTCAAGATGATGTGGAGCAATGGAAAAAAAATCAAATAAGAGCATAGATCCAAAAAAATAAATAAATACAAATTTGACAATCAAGTGATAAATTAAATTGGTCATTGTAAATTCTTAGCCAACCCAGCTAACACTGGCTGTACTGTACTGTCAAATCAACTCTCACACAAACTTCTTACAGTTAAACAGTACTATTGTCTACATGTTCTCAGTACTGCCAGTATACATGTTAAAAATGTTCAAATTAGCTACACAGCTAACAAATAAATCAACAAGACAGAGACACAAAATAGTGATAAATATGGGACATACTACTTTATAGTCTTGAGACTAAAGTTAAGGGCATAGATTTGCTCTTGACATTGGTCGGGACCTATGGATCTACCTGCCACGCCACACACCACCGTAACAATCCCAGAAAACAATTAAATCTTTCTATGTCTCAATTATACTCCAGGACATAGGCTCGTTTCAACAGTCTCCAACCAGTAAACAGTGAGTTCACATCAAAAGACTTATCCTCATTACTTTAGCCATAGTGCAACTAACATCTCTAACACATTAGCATTAATAAAGTTGGGAACACTGCTTGTTATTCATAGCTACAGGCGATGTTAGCCTGCTGTATGCTGGGCGTCAAAGCTGAGCGTTGCTATTACTGAACTACACTTTAAGTGACTTACACGTTTCTTTGAAAAATTGCTTATTTTGCTGCCATCCTCACTCGCTTTTCACACCCTTGTGTCACCCATGTTGCACCTAAGTCTTGCACAGTGAGTCACACATATGACTGGAAAGTTTTCCTTCCAGTTGGCCCTGCTAACAACCAAACATAGTTACAGAGTCTTACGTGACAGCAGGTAAAGGCACAGCCAATCACACTGCCCATATGACTCGATTTAACTTAATTAAACCCTTTCTGCACCTTTAGGTTAATGAGACGTTGACCGATCGTGGTCTTTTTTTCAGAGGCGATCAAATTATTGGTGGGGACAATTCAATAATCGCTGAATATTGGTGGTGACATGTCACTTCAGTCCATGCTAATTTTACACCCTTGACTGAAGTACTACAACAGTATTCAGCTTTGCCATCTAAATGGGTAAGAAGTTTTATTAAGCGTAATGATGTGCGTCAATAAAGCATTTACTGCTTTCCTTTATTTACATTTATTAGCCTCAACTTGATTACAGATTTCCTAAATTACTGTGATTAGGCAGTATTACTGTAATAACTGTGACAGGCCTACCTGTAGTACTGCTAATTCAACATCATAGTGATTTTCATAGTGATGTCAATGTTAAGCTAACAGAAATATTAACTTTTAAGGTGTCCCTTACACTTACACTGCTGTAAAACCAGCCATCTGCCAAAAAGTGCATAATGCAAATTCAATAACAACCGAAAAAGGGAAAAAGCAAAATAGCTGCCAGAGTGAGACATTATTTATTCATTTAGCCTTCACTGATTCATTAGTAAACCATTAGCCTGGAGGTACTCATCCTCTATTTTCCTTGTCTGACAACTAAAGATTTTCTGTCTTATGCTTAGCTAGGGATCACAGCATGTCATGTCACAGCATGTCACTGCAATGGTAATGTTGTCAACAGTTACGCAAACCTTTCTAAAAAATGAATACAAATACAATAAAAATACAATAACTTATTTTTTTTAAACATAGCTGATATCCTGTAAGACAGTCTGAAGAACAAAATCTGTTCCCAAAATTCTGGAATTTAGAAGAATGGAGCACTGATCTCATTATAATAACTACAAATAACAGAGGGCCTCCCCCAGGAGCGGTTTGAAAAAGATTAAACAAACACACTGACATCGAATAAATCATGACCAACTGTTACTCTTACTTGTATTTATAGTACTATTTAAATGCTTATCCTGTCCAAAAAAACACAGCCTTTCTAAGAGCCTAAACTTTTTGCTCATAACTGTATATGTACAAAACAGAAACACAGAAATCATGAATGTAATCCAGCATGTAAATGCCGTTCTGTGTAAAATCTGTCATTTTATGGATCTGCTGACAGTGTTATGCTACACCGTGAAGTTTTTTTCATTATACTTTAAGCTCACCATCTGCCAAACCAGCCAGTTTTTTAAAAAAACAAAGCTTTTTGAAGGGGGAGCACACATATATAAATATTCAAAACTGAGGAACATCTGAGCCTACTAATATGAGTAGACTAGCATGGCTAATAGGAAGTCAGACTCCAAACCAGGGAATTATCTGCTTATAAAAGGAGACCATCCATTCCTTAAGATATCAACAGGGAACCACTGGGAAAGGACAATCAGGGGGTAACTGTGGAGAGCATACAAGCAACTGATACAAAACGAAGACTGAGAAGGAGAAAACCTGGAATGCCCAGCTCCAGCCTTGGAAAGCCACAGTGCAGCATAGTCTGGTGATTTCCCTGATTTAACACACACGTCAGTTAATGAGCTTTTTTTAGTAGTGCATTAGTAGCTTTACAGCATAGAAACTCAATACAAATCTTAATTCCAAAAAAGTGGACAGATTAACACAGAAGGCAGTGATGTGTATTCAAACAGCACAAAGACACATTTTTTAGTAAATATATACTCATTTGTGAACTGATAGCAGCAAAAAGGAAAACAGATGGGACAGGAGCAATTTAAGACTAGGAACATTGCAGAATGTCAAAAAACATCACTGCCAGGTTATGCAATCACGCTTGGGCATAAAAACGAGCATCCAGGGTCCTGGAGAACAGGTCAAGACCATGGTAGGGCTTTAATCATTTTAACATCCAAATTGCAATCAAAGAGAGTGCAATTCAGACAAAAAACAGTTACAGTTTTTTTAACATGATGTATTATCTAAAACATTTTAAGATGGTTAATTTAATCTAATAACTATTGTGAACTGCCTGTAGATAAGACCAAGCAGAGTCTTGCACATTACATTGAGAGGTCAAGCCTCAAACCAGAAAAGGTAAATGTCTTCTTTGCCAAAAAACAAAACCAAAAAATATATAAAATAATCATAATGTAAATTGCAGTCAAAGTGAAAATGAGCTGACCTTTCGGACTGTTTATGGAAATAATGGACCTGTGACCTGTGGTTTGGATACCATTTGTGCATTTGCCAGGTGTGCATTTGTGAATTTACCATGGACCTTAAACTTGAGCAGACAGCCAATTCTGTGGCAAACTTGGGAAATTGGCAATAGAGATCACTGAAATGTCTCAGAAAGCCTATGACACTGAGGCAGCAGGTGTTCTGAGTGGCATTCGCAATTCATAAAGGCCATAATGTACCTAGATGATTGAGAAAGCTCAGGGAGACCCTCTATAAGCACAACCCCTAAAAATGTTCAAGAAATTGAACAAGCTGTGTGTCAGGATCATTAGACCACTATTAAGGAGTCATTTAAACAGCTCAGACAATCCTCATGTCTAATTTGAACATGCACTACGTGGCCGGCAAGTTCAAGTCCAGGCTCCTGACTCAAGAGTAGAACTGTGGCACAACAGCAGTTGGGTGCTCCATTATGGCAAGGTCGCTAAATTTAAATCAAGTAGGATTTTTGCTTTGCCAAGAAACGTTCAACTACAGCATGACCCAAATAATCTCCTATTGACAATATGTGGCACAAAGTATAAAATGAAGGCCTAGTATGGCTTCACAGCTGCTTTTATATAATTTATATTTTACCCCAAAATATTACTAACTCTTGTAAAAGGAACAGTGATTTAACACAGTGGTGAAAATTATCCAGTCACAAGTTTTTTAGAACATGTTGCAGCATCACATTTAGAATGAGTATATATTTACAGGAAACTTACATAAAGTACATAAAGTGAAACTTCTGTCACTTCTACTTTATTAGCATTATATGTAAAGTTACAGCTTTTTTTTAAACTGAGATTTGAGAAATGCATCAAACTACACCACACTCCAGCTTTGCAGGACCAGAGCTGAGCAACCCTGGATTAGATGCAAGAGTTAAGGATGAAATGCCTTTGAGTTATAGCAAAGGAACTGCAGAGGAACAGAAGGTTGCAAGCAGAAGTTATGAACTACGCACACATTCTCTAGCCCAACACCCCACCCCACCCCACCCCGCCCAAAGGCATTGCTTAAAAAGGGTGAAGGAGATAAGGGCAGCAGGTCTGAGGGTGGAGCAGGAAGAGGAGGTGATGTGTGAGGATGGACTCACCGCACTGGGCACCTGGGCCGCTTTGGGTCGTTTTGAATGGTCCAGAGCAAAGATAGTATATTCAGAGAGAAAAGCAGGCTCTGCTATCATCCCGGCCAGCAGCTGACCAACCCCCCCCCCCACAAAATCAGCCAATGCATTAATGAGGGGGCCGGGCAGTGAAGTGGGGGGAGAGGGAGACAGAGAGCAATGAGAAACATCAGCAAGACAGAAATAAACGAGTGAGAGGGCATGACTGTGATAAACAAGAGCAGAAGCAAGAAAAGAGAGACAGAGAAAGATGAAACACTTAACCTGGGATTTTGAATTTACACTCTTTCATGTCCCCTTACACAAAATCTGATCTAGAATCCTTAATGAGGAACACTTTAGTTCAGCTTCATTCAAACAAATGCTGGCTTACGCATGTGTAGCAAAGAGCAGGGCACAACCACATAAGCTAAATCATTTAACAGTACTTGAGAAAAATTAGTTATAGTTTTACACAAAACACAATTAATTCAATACAGTTCTGTGGGCTCAAATCGAATTTAGAGCATTGCAGTGTGTGTTCACACACTCTTTCTATATTTTCCACTGCACTGTCATGTTGTTATTTATTTGTCATGTTAGTTGTATGTCTTGTGTTTTTATAAATCTGCACATTGGAGTTTGGAGAAACGCAATCTCGTTCAGCTATGCACTCAGTTGTAAAGTCTGAATGACAATAAAGTTCACTTTGACTTGACTTTGTAAAATGTTGAAGAATAATCATCATATTCACTGTTATAATAGCAGTTAAGCATTTAAATGTGGAAACAATAGGTTGGATAAGAAATTCACACATGGCCAAGTGAACAGCAAGGCATGTGTTTTGTGGCCTTCAACATGTCAGAAATACATGTCAGTGGAAATACACCATACACTATTCTAAGAAATCGTCATAAGCTGTTTATATGATCAACAATGGAAAAACTGTAGAAATCTGACAATGACTGTATTACCAGTGTGCATGTAAAAGCACTCATCACTAATCACACACATGCATGATGGTGAACCTGAAGAAATGTGTGTGACTGCTGTTAAACATCACAGGTAAAATTGTTATGGGAACAGGTGAAGATGAATAAATAGAACCTGCAACCTGTTAAAGTACATCAGGTATTTTGTTTTATTCTATACTCCTATTCTATGTGCCCCGCTCTCCTCTACACTGTTTTCAGCACCGTAAACCGTGAGGACATAAAAAAGGTAAACTCGGCCGCTGCCGTGGAACCAAATCTTTACGGAATGCGCTAAGAAAAATGTAGAATTACCAAGCCCACAGCTTCACGCCCTTTATTCATCTCTACACAACCTTACTTTCAGGATAAACTATGATCTGAGGAGAGATTTTAGGAGATAAGCAGAGAAAATCAGCATTTTGAGGTTAGCACTGATTGAGTTGCTTTAGGGTTCTGCAATTACATTACATTAAAGGGACAAAAAACAAAAAGAAATTACTATCTGGAGGCTGTAAATCTCACTTCACTGTCACAACATAGAAAGGTCAAAACCAAAAGATATAGTAATTTCTTCATCATTTAGATAAGTTTCCTTCATATGAACATGGACTAAAAACAGCTTATTATTTCTTTTATCCGGTTAAGAGATTCAAGATAATCAAGCTCATTGCTTTACACTAGCTCAGACCCCAAATCTGGATTAATGGGCAAGATCATAATCATTTCCTTAAGCTACTGCACAGATTTCCTCTCATCTGTTTTTAATACATTTTATTTTTTTCAGGTCTATTTATAATATTTTTGTGCTTTTATGTACTAAAACATCCTGTTTACTATATCCAACCTCTCTGGACCTTTAATGCTGATACACCACTAGTGAAGGAACAAAACCTTGTATGTCTATTGTAATGCCATTCTTCATTTTTTAACTTCATATTACAATACCTGTTTTTCTTCACATTGACTCACATTAAAAATTAAGTATGTTTTTTCCAAATACAAAGACAGATACAAAATTTTATTCCAACAGCAATTGTATGTAAATTGTTGCTCTTCCGATTGGCTGCTATGTACTGCATCTCAATCAAAAAGCAGGCCAAGGTGAACATTTTAACGAGAGTGGGTAGGGCCATTTTAAGTTATTTAGAAAAGAATTGTGATTCCCATAATATGGGCCTTTAATTATGAATCATATCAGTGATACAGCAACACGTTACTGACATTTACTCTAGAAAACAAATAACATTCACTAGTATTGTTACCCATTTATACTTTATTTTTGACTGAATAAGACTGTAGACATT
Organism: Megaleporinus macrocephalus; assembly: GCA_021613375.1. Lineage (NCBI taxonomy): Eukaryota > Metazoa > Chordata > Actinopteri > Characiformes > Anostomidae > Megaleporinus > Megaleporinus macrocephalus. Next base: position 32,359,484 of record CM038706.1, read on the forward strand.
GTTTTTATATAACATCAAGTCGCTAAGATTAATGGGAAATTCCATCAATTATTTAAGAATTTCCACATCATTGAGTGTTTGAGGTATAAACAGAGTGATTCAGAGTGGTTTGGTGTGAAACCAGGTGTTTGTACAGTGGTGCTGATGGGAACCAGAGGTCACCTTGTCTACAACAAAAATACAAACATTTAATGTACTATCCAAAACCACCTGTGAACATACCCATGTTTTATATGGAATAGAAACAAATATATTTACATATATTAGCTTATTCAGCCTACAGCAGTTTAGCCCTGGTCACTTACACTGAATTCATAACAAGTGTTTCAGTCTGTGCTATTTTTTAATAAAGCATAATATATGTCAGTCAATCAATTTTTTATTTAGTTGTAAGCGTTAAAGAGATGCTGGAAAATGGTCACTGTGACTGATTTTTGTAAACAGAATCACATAAATGTCATAAGCAGGACCAAGACAAAATACAAAAAAGAAAATGGAGGATGAGCCCATAAATAAATGCTGATCAACTTCATGTTCCGCTGATTTGAGATGATAGTTTCGTGATAGTTCTTAAATATTTAACAGCATAATATTAAATATGACTTATGTAAAGGGGTTGCTTGCAGAATTGTATCCTAGTTCTTGTACCTTCATAATTATGTTCTAGTTCTTGTTAAACATTACTATAATTAATATGATTATTAACATTAAATTACCTTTTAATTACATTTGTACATTCTGGGCTGTTTTTAGGACCCACAAGCACTTTTAGTAAATGTCACAGGAAGACCAGACCAGACCAGCTGTGCAGATTTGCATGTTCTATTCAAACATGTCAAATGTCTTTAAGATATATGATCAGGTAAATCTTTGAAAGGAACAGAGTGTGGAAGAATGCTGCAGGAGAATAAACCTTAAAAAACAGGATTTACAAAAATACAAACAGCATTTAGGTGTTTTACAGTGTAAATTCAGTGCTCATTCAATTTACCCGTTGTAAATACTTGCATAAGAAAAAAAAAGAAAAAAGATGCTATCATTTCTTACCTCCCTGTCACTCGGGGTGGAGGAGACATCTGACTGCAGGCCAGGTGGTTGACCACGCCTTTCACCTGAGCTCACCTGGTGAGGAATAATCCTACATTCAGCCACATCAGTGTATTAAACCCTGACAAGACAATCCGCATTTAACAGAGAAAACAAGAGTGTACATGCTGTGTGAATTTATCAGTAGATCATCTTAAACTGAATGTTTTATAGTGAGTAACAGTTTTAATGTATTATGATGTTGAGATGGAAAGTGAGTAGCTATTATAGGTAACATTGGCTCCATGTAGATTGATTTTATTTTGTCTATTTAAACATGTTGCTTCTGCGTCTTGCTGTAAACAAGCCAATCAGAGCACAGCTCATCAAATTATTCATGAACCAACAAAGGGAAAACAGCTAGTTTCATTTTAGAGCTAATTCATTGGGTGTAAATAGGTGTATAAAACTGCATCTGCTCATATTTCACATTCTATGTAAAACATCAGAGGACAATTAACAATAATGAATGGCACCTATAAATGCAATGCCCAGTCATATTTTCCACACTGTATTGTTTAAATGTTTGTGTTTCCAGCATTTTAATGAGGAAAATTATCTGAAGTATAAATAAAGAAGCTAAACAATATAAAAGCATTGTAGAAAAGTATTTTACACGTCAGTATAAAAAAATAATGTCATGTCTGCGTTTAAAAGCAAATCCGTTAAAAGATTTGCACACTGGAAAGCAACATAGCCCTCCATGCATTACAAATGAAGACATTTTGGTAGGTGTTCTGCTTGTGTCCTATGGAAATCACCTATGCATTGCACGTTTTTTCACTGTACTGGATTGTCTTTTTCTATTGAGCACAAATTAGCAGCCACCACTAATCAGAAGGCACAAATTTAAAGGGCTAATACACTGAATTTTTCACACATCTTTTTAACTCCAGAGGTTAAATAAAACAGGGACTTATTTCCATCCTCTCTTTATCACCAGGGTGCTTCTGTAACTACACTTTGTAAAAACCCTTTAATCATGCAAAAAGTGTTTGTGGTTCTATGTAGATACGTTGTCTATTTTCTTACAATGTTGCTACGTTGTTGTAAAAAGGTGGTTATTTTTTACGTTGACTGAACTACATTGTCGCAACGTTACAACTAAATAACACTGTTTTACGGTATCATAACTGCCTTTTGGCACCTTTTGGAAAGTTCAAGATTCTAGGAGGTTGTGACAACGTACTGATAACTCTGTCACAACTTTCCGAGGAATTACATTTCACGTTGCGGGCACCAAAACAGTACACAGTCACAACTTTGTGACAACGTAACTGTATTTGCAGAGTACTTTAAAAACAGTGCGCTGTGCATGTTTTGACACTAACGGAGTTTATTAGACAGTCAACTTGGTGACGTTCCCGGAAACGAACTGCCTTCTTCGGTTTACAGTTGCCAACTGTGGTTGTTGTTCATTGTGTTGATTAACAACAATTTAGCAATGACACACTTTACTGAAAATAGAACACATGAAATGCCTAAACGTAGTTTCCAAGCATGACCTTGCTATGGCCTTTTAAATGTCACATGACAGCAAATCCAAAACAAAACGCCACTAGAGACGAACCTTTCGTTCCACCTAAAATGGTGCAGCAGCTCCATGTAACTGCTACACTATTTAAGGTGGAACAGGAACATTCCGAAGCTTAAGCTTGAGCTCTGACAAAAAAGAGCTCGTTGTTTCTCAGTGATGAACGAGAAAATGGTAAAAAAAATAAACTACAACTATTATTATAAACTTATGTGACTGCCCTTACGCTGAATGTTGTGCTATTAGCTAAGCTAAGCTGGGGAGCTACTAACCTGGGCCTGCTGCTGCTGTGGTGACTGGGCATTCCTTTGTGGTGACTGTTCCTCATTTATTTTCTGTTTCAGTTTTTTAAACATGATGCCACCTAGTGAAGTGTCGCTACACGTTGATCTTTATTATCTTAAGCTTTTGCCATGCATCCAGACTGCGTTGTCAGTGTTCGCAACTCTCCCTCAGGTTTGTAGCTGTGTCGTCTCTCATTCCACAGGCAGGTAGCTGAGGCAGACAGTGCGCAGATGCAGCCTACGTGGAGCAAAACCGAGCAGCTACGGCAGAGCAGGAGGCTCATGCTTAAAGGACCAATACCCTGCATTTTTCACGCGTCTTATTTTTAACCCTAGCGGTCCACTTGTAATGTTTGTACGCATAAAATAAGCATAAAATATTATTACTGTTACTGGCGCTTTAAGCAGACGTAAATATTTTGATTGGCTGCGTTTATAACAGGAATGGCCTGGCCAGCGTGAGTAGCGGGACAAATCCTGGTGGGCCGCTCTGTGTGGGGGCCGCTGAGAGACAGCAAAAAATACAACCGAATTTAATATTTAATGATATTTAATTGCGCATTGTTCCACAGTATCGTTAGTGCATACCACCAGCCTTCCTCCCAGGATAAACTGTAATCACAACCAACCAATGATACCATAATGAGTGCAAAATTAAGAAAGCATAAAAAGCATGAGGAGGGGCTAACAGGCTTCAACAAGGTGCAGAGACATGGATGAAAATGCAGAACCGGTTTGGTTGTCTGTGAGGAACAGAATGGTCGAAATACAGATAGGGGTAAGTTCAGAGTTTAGAGCTTAGCCAGTTAGCCAGTCCGTTAAAGAGGATATCGGCTCTGTCTCAAATGACACGTATTCCCTATTCAGAGCACTACTTAAAAATAACAACGATTTTAAATAACATCATTTAAGTGTTAAGGAAGGAGTTATCTAAACTGTTTCTGAATGTTACTGAGTCAATAAAAATTAATAATTGTGGGGAGGTTTTGCCATTTTATGTCCAACGTAGTGCACTACCTAGGACGGAGGAAGTAATTTGTTCTTTGCTCCTCAGAACAAGTTTGAATATATAATATATAATATATTATAATATAATATAATAGAAAATGTATAATATAATTGAAAATGCAGAGTTCCGTTTAGGAGCCTAAACTTTAGGAGTGATTCAGTGAATAAAACAGTGTTTATTGTTCAGAAACTCCAATAAACCATTTAGGTAAATCTAATGTCAATTAATAAAAAGTAGATTTTTAAAATTGTGTGTAATATATGGATGGAACGGTATTGAAAAGTGCAGCAGAAAAACGACCGGGGGCGATTCCCGGTCCGGGCTGTTCTGTGTGGAGTTTGCATGTTCTTCCCGTGCTTAAGTGGGCTTCCTCCCACAGTAAAAAAGACATGCATGTTAGGTTGATCGGTTAATCTAAATTGCCCGTAGTTTGGAGTGTGTGTGTGTAAGTATGTGTTGGCCATGCGATGGACTGGTGACCATGATGCCCAATGACACTATTGGCTCCAGCCCCCTGTGACCCTGATTAGCAGGATAAAGCAGAACATAATGGATAGATGGATGGATGGAAAAGTGCATATAAGTGTATATACTTTGCTTTTAATATGGTATCTGTTTATTCTGACCAACTTCTAGGATAGATGGAAACTATCAATAGAAAAATTGTATTTACAGTGCCAGCATTTAATATATTTTTGATGTTTTATTCAGGTCAAGAAAACATGATCAAAGCTTGAGGACAATGAAAGCCAGGTAAGGGAGGACAGTTTAGGGGTATCAGCTCTTACAATCACACTTTTTATCTGGGCTGGGCGTTTTTACTTTGGAATTGCTATGATTCTAGTGGGCTGGTCTCGAAAAAAGTCTAGTGCTAATTTAACCAGATCTTTTGGGACGACTGTGTCCAGACTTCATCAACCTATCTGGTGAGGTCAATATGGTAACAACGTGGTCATCAGTAACTACATAGGTATAGTTGTCTGACATAAGCATAAATCTTTGGGGCACTTCTTGAAGCCCAGCACAACCACTCTGGATTCGATGATGTTGTAATTTGCGAGTGACGCAGAAGACAAATCTGATTAGCATGACTAGTGCATCCAGATGAATATGCCTCTGTAAAATTCTGATTGGAATTGAATTTAAAACCAGATTTGTTTTTTGGGTGCTCATACAAACAAAAACTAGTCTGAATACAGCAAAATCATGGTCTAAATATGGCCTTAAGGCTAAAAAGCTCCAGCATGGATGGAAGGGGCTAGACCATGATAGGATGCAATATATGCAACTTGATTTTTGTGACAAAATATATAGTAAGCTTATGAACTGGGAGTAAACTCTTACTTTAACAGTGTCTATATGCTACATCAAAAAGTTGTCAAAATGTTGGCTACTTTCTCACTGTTGCTAAAACGTTACAGTGTTGTCACATCTTCTCTGCTAAATGATGTTTTATGGTATTATGATTACCATGAGTTTCATGCTAATACAGTAGCATTTAAAATAATTCTAGGAGGTCATGACAAGGTACTGACAACATTGCTATTACATTGTCAAAATGTTGTCAGTTAATATTGTCACAAATTTCTGAGGAAGCACATTTCAACATTAGGTTGTCATAACAGTATCACACTTGACTGTGATTACTGGAAAGAACTAGTCAATAGGAAAGGCTGAAAAACAAAATACAATAATTGATTAAAAATATAATATTTATTTGGAATCATACTAATTATGATGGGTTTCCTCTGGGTACTCCTGTTTCCTTCTAAATGTCCAAAGACATGCATGATAGGTTGATTGGTCACTCTAAATTGCCAGTAGGTGTGAGTGCGTGAGTGAGTGAGTGTTGGCCATGCGATGGACTGGCGAACTCTCCATGGTGTACCCCGACTAGCGGGATTAAGCGGCAGATAATGGGTGGATACTCATTATGAACAGCTCTCATTATGAATTATACATGCAATATTTTACATACAGGGGTTGGACGATGAAACTGAAACACCTGGTTTTAGACCACAATCATTTATTAGTATGGTGTAGCCTCCTTTTGCAGCCAATACAGCATCAGTTCGTCTTGGGAATGACATATACAAGTCCTGCACAGTGGTCAGAGGGATTTTAAGCCATTCTTCTTGCAGGATAGTGGCCAGGTCACCACCTGACTCGCTCCTCCAAAACACTCCAAAGTGGCTTAATAATATTTAGATCTGGAGGTGTTCAACTTCACTTTCATGTTCATCAAACCAATCTTTCACCAGTCTTGCTGTGTGTATTGGTGCATTGTCATCCTGATACACGGCACCGCCTTCAGGATACAATGTTTGAACCACTGGATGCACATGGTCCTTCAGAATGGTTCGGTAGTCCTTGGCAGTGACGCGCCCATCTAGCACAAGTATTGGGCCAAGGGAATGCCTTGATATGGCAGCCCAAACCATCACTGATCCTCACTAATCCTGTTGGATGTGGTTAGTTCTTGGTGGTATGCTGACATTACCCTGGATACCGTGGCTCTTGATACATCACAAAGACTTGCTGTCTTGGTCACAGATGCGCCAGCAAGATGTGCACCAACAATTTGTCCTCTTTTAAACTCTGGTATGTCACTCATAATGTTGTGTGCATTGCAATATTTTGAGCAAAACTGTGCTCTTACCTGCTAACTGAACTTCACACTCTGCTCTTACTGGTGCAATGTGCAATTAATGAAGATTGGCCACCAGACTGGTCCAATTTAGCCATGAAACCTCCCACACTCAAACACAGGTGTTTCAGTTTCATTGTCCAAGCCCTGTATATATTTAATATATATGCAATATTAAAAAGTGACTTTTTACATACACTATGCAGGATCCCATTAATATCAAGATGACATTTGTACATATTTTAGCATATATTTAAATAAATAAATGTAAAATACATTTAATGCATATATATTCTATTGTACACTGTACACTGTACAAAATCAACAAAACAGGGGGAGCCTAGACTTTTGCATGCAACTATACATAGGCCTTGATGATTAATGTTCTAAGCAGATGTCCAATAATTTACTTAAAATGATATCTTGCTGTTTGGCCCAGAGATTCAGTAAGCACAAGTCTTATATCCCTATGGTTGAAGTTCATGGTGTAACCAGCAGTCCTGTAAAGAAAAGTTTTCTTTATCTGATACTTCCAATTAAATAGCTGTATAAAAACAGTGTAAAACTGTATTACAGATTTAAATGTCTGAAACCATTTTATTTAAACCTGAAAATAAACAGTTTAGGGAATAAAGTGTTTTCTCATTTTTAAATGCTTCAAACTCCTATAAATGAATTTTGTGAGGTAGATTTAATTTTGCTCAGCTGATTAAAGAGGAACCACAAAATGCAAAAAAAGAAAAATGAATGCTGAAGTTATTACAATCATTCTACTCACTTAAATTGTTATACATAAAATAAAATCCATTGTTATACTAGTACCCCACTGCATGTGCTTTCCATTGCCCTAGATGGCGCTCTGATCTGTGTGCAACTGTTCAGCAGCAAACGTTCATCTCAGGGCACCTGTAGTCCTGGTACATAGTTAAAAAGGATGGTGTTAAGTTTTAACCCATGAGTTCTATATAAAACGATTTCATGCTTAAATGCTTTTTCGCGTGGTGAAATGATTCTTCAGATTTATGGATCTTCTAAGCTTGACATCAGTGCCAGAAAGCACCATTTTCATAAAAAATGTATAGAATATATGAAGCAATCTCCAAGAACCATTTCACAATACAAATAATCATTTAATTATTCAAATGGTTCTATATAGAACTCATTGTTCTGTATAAAACCATTGCATTTACTAATTAACTTTTTAATCATTTTTTAAGTGTGTGGAAGTAAAAGGTAAGTGTATGGAAGACCGGTAGAGTCAAGGCCAAATTAAAATCCTAGGTCTTAGAGTTATTGATAGTATCCCTGCAATAACCTGCAGCAGTTCTGCTGAAGACCAGTCCTGTTCACTCTGAACTAGAGTAAGACCCCAAAATGTCTGGCTTCAATCTTCCAAAACATTCCAATTGTATTTAGTGGGGTTGCGGTCAGCACTCTGGTCAGTGCCAATAGAGTTTCTCCACACTAACTTCCTCTCAAACACTGTCTTTATCGAGCTGCCTTTTGCAGGGACAGTCATGCTGGAACAGGAACAAATCTTCACTAAATCACTGCACCAAGTAGGAAGCAAATAATTGTTTAAAATGTCTTTGGTGTGCTGTAGCATTACAGTCAACCTGCACTGGAAATCAGGGTCTGAACCCAAACTCTGAAAAACAACGCCAGACCAGACTGCTAGATGCAAGTGAAGCGTAATTCATCATTCCAGGGAACAAGTTTCTAGAGTCTAGAGTTGCTGTGCTTTACATCACTCCAGCCAACGCCTGGCATTGTGGACAGTAATCTTAGACTGTGCAGATGCTTGACCATGGAGACCCATTTCATGAAGCTCCTGAAGCACAGTTATTGTGCTGATGTTGCTTTCAAAAGCAGTTTAGAACTATGTAGTTTGTGTGGTCTTCTGCTTTGTGTGGTCTACCATTGTTGTGATGCTTCTATTTCACTACAATAACACATACAGTTGCTTGGGGCAACTCTAATAGCACACTGACTTCTGGTAAAGGTTGCATCCTCTGACAGTGCCACGTTTAGAGTAATTGGCCTTGTCAGGACGGCCCATTCTATGGACAGTGTTGGTTTACAGAGACTGTATGACAAGTGTTTGATTTTAACTACATGAAATTGATTATTAGTAGAGATGTCTGCATATGCTTGGCTAAAGAGTTTATATCTAAAAATGAATGTGTTAAGAAGTTATTACAGTTGTTATTTGCCATTATGTGACTTAAAATGTTTAAAATTCTTACATTATTAAATATTACAAACAAAGAGAAACTTTAATCGATTAGTTAGAATAGTTAATAGTGATTGTGATAGGAACCAGACATCCACATTTAAAAGTTTCCTCACAGAAAGCTATAACATAAAATGGTTAGGGATACACTGTCTAGTGTCTTAGTTGCTGTTTTAGGATACTTTTAAAAATGTAATTGTTTGTAAAATTCATTCATGGTGGAGGGATACATGGAGGTCAACCCAAAAAACCTATTTTTCACCAATTATTTTTTTTACAATCACTATATTTAAGTAAATAAACATCTATTAAATTAGATAAATTATTTCTATATTTGTGTTTGTTGTAGATATGGTTCCTGGCTCCTATTACCACCACTGTAAAAAGTCAATCCAAAAATTCAGCATGACTAATTATGTAGAAATGTTGAAAAATTAGAATTGCCCTTAAGGCGCTCACATAGTGTTGCTCTCTACAAGGCATGTTAGTGTTCCCTCAGTGATGTACTGCTTGTTTAGTGGAGCTCCCAGAGGAGCAGGCTGGACTTCAGTCACTGACACTGATATAATTAATGCTGACATCAGTCTGAAGCGCTTTGGCTGACTCGTTGATCAGCATCTCGTGGGCATCATGCTTCTGTCAGGTTGCAATGTGCTGTCCATCTGTCATTCCTCATCCCAGCAGTTTTCCCCCTAGCTGTGTAGGAAGGCCGTCAGTCACTCTCCGATGGTTCCTCTGCCAATTTCTTCTGTATGTTGCACTGCACACTAATGTACCTCAGAGTCTGGCACATCACAACTGCTGATGGGGTAAACAAGCATTCGGACACTTCTGTTTTTGTTATGTAATACACTTACAGTGCATACGTCCACTTCAGATCTGGCCAAATATGATAGTTAAATGAGTGCATGCAAATCATCATAGTTTTGTGATTCATCTGTTCCACCTCTGGTGTATCTGTACCAGGAGTTTTCATGTTCTTTTTGTGTCTGTGTGGGTTTCCCCCAAGTGCCAACTAGTGATGTAATTTCACTTAATAACAGTAAGTAAATGATGCATAGAAATAGCACCGTGGCGCAGTGGGTAGCGCTGTTGCCAGAGGACCAGGGTTCGATTTTCTGGCCAGGTGGCCAGTGTGCTTTCTGTGAGGAGTGTCTGCATAGGTTTCCTACCACAGCCCAGAGACATGCAGTCATATGATTTAGAGATTGCTGCTAGGTGTGGGTGTGTGTGTTTCCTGCCTTCTGCCCAATGAGCTCTGAGATAGGCTTCCCCATGATCCAGGAGGAAAAGCGATTTAGATGAGGAATAATGATCAAACTCATGTCTCATGAACACCACAGAGCATATGTTTGAACTTTTGCAGGCTGTCTCATCTCCTCCTGAATTTGCGTGTTGTGTCATATGCAAATTTTATGATACTCATAGTGGGATATGTGGGTGCACAGTCGTATGTTTGGAGGCTCTAGAGAAGGGTCCTTTACACGCAACCCTGTGTAGTGCCAGTGCTGAGTGTGATGGTGGTGGAAAGGGGGCCCATTCTAACAGCCTGAGCACAGTTAAGAAAAGACAAAGTCCATGGTCTAGCTGCTGATGGACTGAGACAGTCCTATGGTAGTGAGCTCTACAGTGAGAGTGTGGCTGTTGGAGAATGATAACTGTGAACGAGGCATGTCTGCCTTTACTGTTGTCACCTCATAACAAACAAGGAAGCAGTTTTCAGCCAGTAAGTCTCTTGCAGCAGTTGTGTGGTTGTTGGTCTTGTAGTTTATGATTTGTGTTGTATACCTTGCTATACATGCCTTGGGTTGTTGTTGGTAAAGTGTTTTTCTATTTTCTTCATGAGGTCCGCTTTGGCCTCCCTGATGCCTCTCTTTAGGTTGGTCCTAGCAGCACTGAAGGTAGTGTTACGGTCCTTGAGCAGCATTTTGACTTTGTTATCCAAGATTTTTGATTGGGGTACACTCGCATGTGTTTTTTGACTGTGACATTGTCTATATCGACAATGTTTTTTAAAACACAAGTTTAAGTTTAAAATTATTCTCACTTGTGTTTGCACATAGTGAAATTTGACCTCCATGTAGTGAAACACCCACATATACACAAACTAGTGAACATACACACTAAGGGGGAAAGAGCACATGTGCCCGGAGTGGTGGGCAGCCCTATACATGGCGCCCAGGGAGCAGTTGGGGGTTGGGTGCCTTGCTCAAGGGCACTTCAGTCGTGTTCTGCTGGTCACGGGGATCGAACCAGCAACCTTCCAGTCACAAGACCGGATCCCTAACCTTCAGGCCACGACTGCACCAAAACCTCGCCTGTTGGTTTCTGTGTAATGTATAGTAGTATCTGAGACTGAGAATGTGCTTATAGTTTTAATGTGAGGTTTTTAGAGTCATTTTTAAGATGTGTGTAAGCAATCATAAAATACTGTGAACTGTAATATTTATTACATCTTATTCTATCTTATATGTATTGTCTAAAGTATAATATAATGTAATGCTCCAATTTTGGTTTTTTAAACATATCTTTGTTTTTGCTTATAAATTCATACTTTTTAAGTCATATCTAAAAATACAAAACCATTATGTGTCTAAATCTAAAGTGAATATGTACATGGAAGTTCATTAAATAACATAAACAAAAGTGTCTGTACGCTCCCTCCCCTCACTGTAAACTGTAGATCTCCATACACTGCTAACAAGAATGTTAGAAGCGCTTTCTCTTCAGCTGAGTTGGCTATATATCAGGTTTATTGAAGGATTGCCTTCTGCAGTATCTGGTGAGGTTGTAATACATCATTGTTGCTCTGAACAGCTCCAGAAGGGCTGAAATAAGTATTGTAGCATATTCTCAGACTTATTAGATGGCAAGAATGAGCAAGTTCAGCAATTCAACAGTTTTGCTTAGCCAGTGCAGTTAAAGGCCTTTTTTCAAAATGAGCAAATACAGACCTGAAAATTTTTGTGGTGTGAACTCTCTTCCTTAAATCAACAATCATATCTTTGGTTTTGTCTGAATTGAGAGGGAGATTATGGCTCTGCTCTGTAAGCATTTTCACCTTCTCTTTATATGAGGCCCACCAGCTAATGAGTAAAGAGTCTCTGAACGATATATTGTTGAAATTTATAGCCACTCATGATAAGACAGGAAACGCATTTCCTCAGCAGTTTCTTCAAACTGGCATTGAAATTTGATTTGGCATTGACTTAATGAGATTTAGCAGATAATGTGAGTATAGGGCGAAGGAGAGGAGACAGACAAAGCCATTGAAAGTAGGGAAAGAAGCTGCGATGGCTTAACTTTTCATGCGTGTGTATGTATGTAAATGTGTTCTTTAGCAGAAACCTTAATGACCTGAAAATTAGAAGCAACCTCACTCAGAGCTGTGAGAGGGGAGTTAAAAATGGCCTCTTCCATATTTCCACAAAATATCCTTACCCGCCCACGTAGCCTTCTCAGTCTTGGCATGAGGGAAGCCTCCTGAAAGAGATTAGCATTTTTTTCTCATTGAGACTCAGATGTGCAGATCTGCTCAGAGAGATGGGGGATGTGATCGATGGAGAGAAGATACAAGGCAATGTCTTTCGCCCTTTCTGACTATAAACTCTCCACCACAAATTTCTGCACAGTTCTGGTGGGAGGCCTGGCAACTCACTAGGGCAAATATGTTTATGTTTATATTTGCGTTGCAAATGTATCTTTACTAGAATGTCCTTCATATTTATTGATAGAAAAATGCTGTCAGGAAAGAGGTCTAGCAACATGGAGATGGTAACCAGAAAAAAAATGTTTAAGTATTAGTAAATGGTGCAGTCAAAACTTTTTTTTCCAGGCATACACACAAGTGGTAAACTGTATCTCCATCTTGGCAAAACATAAAAAATGTGTGTTATCATGAAAAAATGGAAGGACAGGTAAAAATGTGTGGTATTGTGAAAAACACCCTGATTACGAATCCGACTCATTTATATTGCATCTATGTAAATTCAACTGGAAGGACACTTCTATTATTTGTCAGAGTATAAAAGAGACCTCAGGTGACATATACAGTTATGTACATGTTAGGCAGGAAGATGGAGCAGCAAGAGCAAAAAGGAAAAGTGAAAGTAAGAGGAGGCCTAGCAGGCCATGGGATGAGGATGAGGATGAGGAAGAAGGAGGCAAAGGCAAGCCAATATTTCCAATGAGACCATGCACCAACCATGACTGAAGCTGGGCAGCATGTCCAGCCAAATTTGAGCCGCTTTTAATACATATGCATGAGTATGCATCGTCCCAGTACTCTGTATAGACATGTCGTTATAAAGCTCAGTGTTTCTGTAGGCTTTGTGTCTAATATGGTCGTTCCCTCTTTTTGAGAATGTGCTCAAGCCTGATGCCAGTGCTCTTCCCTATGTATGTCTTTATTGACAAGGCAGGGTTTAACCTGTAGAACACCAGGCAGTAAGGGAGGAACATCACTGGCAACCGTGCAGTTGTCAATGTCCCTGGACAGCGTGGCAGAAATGTCACCATGTGTGCTGCTATCGGGCATTGTGAGGTCATACATCACCATGCACAACTTGGTCCCTTTCACACTTCTTGTTTGCCATCATTCCTTGACAAACTCAAAAACATTACTATCCTCCTAAGGAAGAGGAACCAGAGCAGCACACATACTTTGTCCCTTGGAATAATGCAAGTTTCCATCAAAATGAGAAAAAAAGAAACCTATTTCCACGTTTGTATGCATTTTAATATGTAACATGGCCTAACAGTTAACACTGTTAACAGTCGTGTTTTGAATTATTCACATCAGTGTTTATTTGATACTCTGCATTAGTTAAGCATATAATAATTGTTTTGGTGGAAGGAATTCGTTTTGAAAAGAAAGTACATGGTTTTGAGTGATATGTTTCATTTTGCAAGAGATTTGAAAATTGCAAATTGTGAAAACAGTGATAATGTGAAAAGTGTGTGATAACAAGTAAAAGGATTTTAGAACTGGGTACGCCTGCAGGATCTGTGTGTTGCAGAAAATTGTGCTGAATCAATGACAAAAATCCCAGAAGAAATTGTGTGGAGTTCTAATTGCTACGATGTGCTACTGAACAAGGTAAACTTCCACTTTGGTCAAGCTGTGCCCACATCTAAACTGTTGTTCAGAATACAAGCCTAAATTGTACTTTTGTCAAGTCAAGTCAAGTCAAGTTCATTTATATAGCGCTTTTTACAACGATGTTGTCTCAAAGCAGCTTTACAGTTTTGAAAACAGACAGTTACAACATATATCCACCAGTGAGCAAGCCAGAGGCAACAGTGGCAAGGAAAAACTCCCTCAGACTGGAGGAAGAAACCTTGGGAGGAACCAGACTCACAAGGGGAGACCCATCCTCCTCTGGTCAAACAGTATTTACAGTTTAAACTAAATACCAAAGAAAGGAGCCTCTGTTTGAAATCTGGATAGCAAAGCTTTAGAAGCTGCACAGATAGAGGCAGTGTATGACTGAGGCAGTCTCTGGCTGAGGCAGTCTATGACTGAGTCTTTATGTAAAGTGGGTGTGAGCTGAAACACATCCTCCCATCCTATCTCAATGCTGGTACATCTGGATGGCACAGTGATGTAACTGAGGGTGTGGCAGTTGACACAGATGGACAGGAGAGCTGGCTGGTGATAGGTGAGGCGGAGGCCCTGATGATCAGTCCTTCAACAGCGTTCAACAGACAGGAGGACAGTCATTACCTCAGGAAGAGTAAAGAGAGGAAGTTAGTTTGGCTCGGGAGTATAACTGTAGAGAATATGAATATTCAGAATTTCAGAGTGTGGCTGGAGACTCCGGCAGATCTAACTATAACAGCCTAAACTAAAAGGAGAGAACCAGAAGGTAACATGGACATGAGAGCACCCTGAGACACTGGGATCCCCCCACTCCACCGTCAACAAACCTGTGTGATCGCATGAAGTGGTGGAACAACAGCACCAACATCTCAGTTTACCATAAACCTCTGTGTCCATGAACCCCCAGATCTCCTGCCTTTATCTAAAAGGGAAGATTAATTACCAAAAGCTAAATTAAACCAGTATGTTTTCAGTCTAGACTTAAATATTGAGATTGTGTCAGAGTTCTGAACATTAACTGTGAGATTATTCTACAATTTGGGGGCTTTGTAGGAAAAAGCTCTTCCCCCCATTGAAGTCTTCTAAATTTTTGGAACTAATAGAAAACCAGCATCCTGTGATCTGAGTGAACGTGGCGGTTCATATTAGGAAATTAATCTTGCAGGTATTCTGGTGTGAGACCGTGCAGGGCTTTATACGTCAATAAAAGAATTTTATAGTCGATACGGAATTTAACAGGAAGCCAGTCTAGTGCTGATAAAACTGGACTGATGTGATTAAATTTCCTGGTTTTAGTTAGTACTCTAGCTGCAGCGTTCTGAACTAACTGAAGTTTATTCAGGTTCCTGCTGGAGCATCCTGACAATAATGCATTACAGTAATCTAGCCTTGAGGTTATAAAGGCATGCACTAACTTTTCAGCATCAGACATAGATAATGCATTTCTTAACTTTGAAATGTTTAGCAGGTGAAAAAAACGCTGTTCTTGTAATATTACCTATGGGTTGATTAAATTTCAGATCTGAGTTAATTGTTACACCAAGATTTTTGGCTACTGAACCAGGAGATGTCATGTATCCATATCATCCAAACCACATTTGAAGGTGGTTTGAAATGCAAATACAGTCTGATTTGTACAGTCGCAATGCAACAAGCAACAACAATGTCAAATCCAGACAGACAGAAGTGCTGGCATCTGCTATGTAATACTGATGTCTTGTTACCACAGCAACTCGTGCCTAAAGTTTGGTGATTTCTGGTCATTCACCAATAAGTGTGGACAGTCATCTCAAAAGATGTAATTTAAGAAACAATGTGGCGCAGCTTTGCATACCATGTCTCAAAAGTTGTTTCTCGAACACAGAGCGAATGGCAGCCGCCACAGTATAGTTCAGCACAGCTGCGTGAAGACGACGGAATTTCTTCAAAGAGACTTCAAAGACTGCAGGAAAATAAATCCTCTGCTTCTTCATTAGCAATCTGTCAACACCATAAGACAGACGAGAGGGTGTAGAACTGTTAGCAAGGGCCCAGTGATGCAGATGGTTGGATAATTGGTTTTAAACTAAGATAAATGTGAATGTGTTGAGTATTTTAGTGAATGGCTTCTTAGATGATACATCATGCTTCCATATCTAATACTGGAGATATCATTTGAAGATTTAGCTGAAATTGTCACCTTATGGAACTTGTGGGCAGTGCTGGTCACATGCAGACCTTGTCCCCTAAGACCAATTAGGAATTAGGGACCTTGCTTGAGGGGACACTGGCAGCAAAAAGATGTTACCATCTGGGATCAAATTGACCTTTTGTTTTGTGGTTCAGGGCCAAGTTACTGAGCTGCTACCTGACCTTTCCCGATATCACCACTTCTACATGAACAAGAATCCTAGACCTAATATTCCTCCCTCTACAGACCAAAAACTGTTCTCCCTTATCCTTTATATGAACACTGTAAAATTATTTGTTGACTCAACTTAACTTAGTTAAGTCATCTTTTTGCTTTGACTTGGTTAAGTTGTAAAGACATAACCTGTTAAGTTTATTGAACCTAACTAAGTTTTCTTCACACAACAACATGGAAATTTACTCAGCTAATTATTTTAAGTGAAGTGGATTTAAAGAAATTCATTTTGTTAAATCAAATTTGCAGAACTTATTTTTTCCAATTTTCACAACAATGCATTGTTCTCTTTACATGGTATGGCTAGTTTTTTCAACATACATGGGTCTAATTTAAGTAACACTTCATATAATAGTATCAGTTAAAACAAGTACCAGTTTAAATCAGCCTGCTGAAAAGTTACTCTAAAATAAGAAATACTTTTTGGTTTGGTTTGATACAAAAACTTTTTATTAAAAAAAAAATATTTCCATTAGTTAGCTGAAGCTGAAACATCATCAGCGGGGGGCAAGGGCCTCACACTGTTAACACTTCAATGAGCCAGTGATTCTGTAGAGAAAGCATAGAAAAAAACTGGACATCCTGAATAAAGTTTATATTAGTAATAATGTTTTAAAACTCATACACCGCATTCCATCAAATCTAATTGATTGTACCTTTATTTCTTGTATGCTGCATCAGTTAACATCAAATAAGAGCACAAACTGTGCTAAAACAAGCTTGTTTTACATCAGGTGCAAAAGGGCACAGCAGCAAATCAGGACATTTGCTTGTATTTTACAAACCAGCTCAGGACTCCTGGCCTGCAACTCGTGAAAAACAAACTGTAGGTGTTCGTAGTCATGCCAAAAGCATAACCCAAGTTTATTTGTTTCCAGTAACCAAATCTTGCCAGACTACTACTAAGGCAGAGACATTTCACTAGCACTTTTTATTCTAAATGCCTTTTCATTTAGCTCAGCTCTAGAGGAAAACACTACACAACCTTACACAGCTTCCTCGCACCATGAACATTCAAAAAACATTTGCATGCGGAGATGGTTCTTTGTATGGTGCAATTATTTTTTTATTATTATTCAGATAAGGAATGGGTTTTAAATAATATATATGGAACTTTTTTGAAAATGGCAATAGTATCAAAAAGTTTCTTGTATTGTATGCAAGCTGTACATTGTAACAATAGCTTCTCTTAGGCACCAGTGATATCTGCTGGATGGACAACTGTCACAAACGCATTCAATCCGTCAGCAGAATGAACCAAAATCCAGCCATAAAAGCATGAGTGCTACAGTCAAGGTCCACACCTATCTTTCTGAGCCAACAGTGTCTCAATCCACTGGAGTGCTGGAGAACTAGCCAAACCCAGTTTCCTTTACTGGCTACCCTAGCACTCAGCTTCCTCAGTGCCCCATGCAGTAGTACTGAGAGTGAAATACTCTTCAGTGCAGCCTCACTTATTGTGAATGAACAAAGGAACAGGATACTTGCAGAAAGAGTAGAAACACCTTTTGTTTGTATACTGGCTTTCTTTTCAACATTTGTGGCAATATGTTACATGCAAATATCCAAGCAGCTCAAAACTTTTTTTTTAGATGTTCGCATTAGCACTTTTTTAGTTTAAGCAACTTGTTTAATTGTGAATGCAATGTAAATTAAATATAAACATTTAAAAAGCTGTGAAGCGAGATTATGCTTTCCTTCTTGCAAGTGTTTCTGCATTGTGGCAATTTTTATTTTACATAGCTCTAAAACTTTATGTGCAGTTACTCAAGTAAATGGTGTTCTTTCAAGGTTATATCTTATTCAGGATAAGATATAAAAAACTGCAACATATAAAAAGTGGAACACTATAAATATCTGGATTTTAGCCATATATCGAGCATTTAAGTCAGAGTTGGTATTGGTACTCGGTATTGGCAGATACCTGAAACGCTGGTATCAGTAACGGAAAAGTGGTATCGGTGCATTCCTAGTTTCATGTTTATGTACATACTTTGAATGTGTTTAACGTTTAACTGTAAGGTTGATTGATACTGCATTTACTGGTGTTAATATTCTCATGTGGGCTTAGTGAGATGCCCTATGTTTTTTTTGGTTGTAATAACCTACTGATAGAGGGTAATACCAAATGCTTTTGATTTAGTTATATCAAAATAGGCCTAAGTTGATTCACATTGAAGATGGGTAATTAAAAGAAAAACTAATAACTTCAAACTAATACTAGAACACTAATAAAAGCTCAGCTGAGATACTAATTAAACTGCTAAAACTACATTAAAGCTAACTAGAGATTAAGAATTCAAAAATGGTTTTCTTAACTGAAAGGGTAACTGAGTAAAAACTTCTTGTCTAACTCTCTTTACATTTATATGCAACCGTTTTCTATGTTATATGTTATGTCTGTTATGTCTTGAAGGATCCTATTTTCTAACACAATTCTACTACTTCTTATTTCTTTATTTTTGATGAAGCCAGCAGTTGTAAACATAACTTTTGGTCTGTGGTGTTTTCTCCGCTTCTCTGGTCAATGATTCTTTAATCAATTACTGCTCTTTTACGGACCTAGTTCTGGTCCAACAACAACAACGATAACTTTATTTTAATATTTGTAGTAATTGCTACATGTGCATGCAGTCATATTGACCACTACAAAAATAAGTTAAAGTCTTTGTTACTGCGAGTCTGGCCACTTGTCAGGCTCTGCGCCGACCATGTGTCTATGGGTAAATAAGCTAGTTGCAGTTGTATATTACCTATGTTCAAGATATCTTGTATTTCCCTCTATACAATACTTTATGTAGGTTAAAGTCATAGTCAAGATTTAACCATACTGACCAGACCAGTAATGACAGCACAGCTATTGTCAGTAAAGCAGTGACCATAGAAAAGAACAGTAAAAATCTGTCATCAGGTGCATTATTGTTCAGCTGCACTTAATAATCAGCTCAGCTTGCTGTGATAAACTACTTCACTCATCAAGCAGTACATGAAGCAGATTAAGTTAATGTATATGTTAACTTTCCAGAATGACTCTGACATGTTTAGGTTGAGGTTATTATTGAGGCTTATTATAAGATCATTTAATTTATGTCTAGACATTGTCATTTTTGTAATAAAATAGTAAATAAAAAAGTTAACATCTCAGAACACAGTGTAAGATATCAAAAATGAGTGTATGATACCAAATAGAGTGTTTGTATTAAACATCCAGCAAAGCAAACATCTACAGACATAAAGAATATAAGACATAAACAAAATAACACATCCTAAAAACTGCTAATCAGTCCTATTTGAGAACTGCGTGGGGCGTAGCTAATGAGCAGCTTGGTTGACAGCTCTCTGTCCAACACTAGCCTGCTTTACCACTTATATGAAACTAACATCATTATCCAGCTTTTATATGATGCTAGCTGGACAAAAAATGTCACGGACAAACAGAAGGACAAACAAATGAACAAACAGGCAGATGAAGCAATGTACAAAGAAAAAAGATGGACAGAAAAAAAGCGTACAAATGGACAGACAAAGCAATGCAAGAAGTAATGAATGTCATAAATGGCAGAAGGAACAATGTTGGTGTATGGATAAAGGAATAAATTGATAAAGGAACAAGGTTTGCATTGAAAAAATGAATGAATGAATAAATAAATGAAGGAGCAATGTCACTGTATGGATAAAGGACTGAATCAAGGACCCGTGTTGGTGTATAACAAAGGAATGAACAGATAAAGGAAAAATGAATGGCTGAAAGAATAATGTTGGTGTGTGGATAAAGGAATAAAGAGGCCAACGGCAGCTACAGACAGAAGGTCAGGCTTGCTAGCTTTTGGCAAACCATTTTATAATAATCTTACAAAAATCTAAAAAATGAAAAATATTACACAGTATTATATACTATTATAACTTTTTTACCAGATGTTTACATAAAAAAAAAAACTCATGGTCCTGGATTTGTGGTTGACATGCTGAAATATTTGTAAGAAGCCATCTGTGTGGGTGTGTGCACGTGTGTTTGCGTGACTACAGCCTGCTGTTCTGAGATTCTGCCAAAAAGCTACGCGTGGATTCAAGAAAAGGTCAACTGAGGAAAAGCACGATGAAGAAAAACATAGAGAAAACTACTGAGAGAAGAAAAGGGACAGAGGAAAGTGCTACCAGAAGTATACATTCAGCCAGCGCAATTCATTGTTAATCTAACAGGGAAAGTAACTAGTACACTGCCAAAAATGAGGTCTTTTTAAGTGAAATGATCTTAAATCTTATTTTGGAATGTTGGGGCGGGCGGGGCAAGCGAACACAAGTGCTGAGTCTGTTTATTAGAGTCCAAGGTAATATTACAAGAAGACAGAGTACAGGCAAATACGGCGAGTGCAGAAGTGTCTATGATAAACAACAAAGCACTAAGACAAAGGTAATTAAACAAGAACCCAACTAATGAAGAACCCAATAACAGCGCAACCAAGTAAACCACACAAATCTCACAAAAGTATGTACACCCCTCACATTGCTGTACATATGTTTCATAAGCACATCTTTTCATGGGACAACACTGAAGATATGACACTTCGATACAATGTGAAGTAATCAGTGTACAGCTTGTATAACACTGTTAAGTTGCTAGGCCCTCAAAATGACTCAATACACAGACGTTAATGTATAAAAATAAATTTTGTGTGGCCACCATTATTTTCCAGCACTGCCTTAACTCTCTTGGGCATGGAGTTCACTAGAGCTTTACAGGTTGCCACTGGAATCCTCTTCCACTCTTCTATGAAGACATCATGGAACTGGTAGATGTTAGCTCCTCCACCTTCCATTTGAGGATGCTACGCAGATGCTCAATAGGGTTTAGGGCTGAAGCCATGCTTGGCCAGTCCAGCACCTTTACCCTCAGTTTCTTTAGCAAGGCAGTGAGGGCTCAGCAACTTTACACTGTTATACAAGCTGTACACTAACTACTTTACATTGTATAAAAGTTTCATGTTTTCAGTGTTGTCCTATGAAAAGATATGACATATGTGCACAAATGTGAGTGGTGACTTTCGTGAGATATTGTACATACAATGCAAGACAACACTGGGAGCTGATCCAAGCCATCAGTGTAACCTACTGAGGTGGTTATTTTTCAATGTACAATGCATTTTACAAAGAATTCAGTTCACACATGTTCCTACTAGTAATCACTAGTAAAATTCTATAAATATACGATAATATAAGATGCTGAGTAAACTTTAAATTCTAAAGCAACCAGGTTACTCATTTTACATTGTTATTTTTAATTTCTGAGATGAAGAAAAATTGACAGTCCAAGTACATACGCAAGAGTTCTGTTCTTGGACTTCACCCGGGCATCTACACACCAAACTGACCCACCTCAGTGTGCCAGCCTACACCTGCCTGTGGATCACAAATTTCCTCACTGGCAGAGAGCAGCGGGTGAGGCTGGGAAAGATCACCTCAGGAACCAGGACCATCAGCACAGGAGCTCCACAAGGCTGTGTTCTCTCCCTGCTGTTCTTCTCACTCTACACAAATAAGTGTACCTCCACTGACCCCTCAGTCAACATCCTGAAGTTCGCAGATGATTTGACAGTCATTGGTCTCATCCAGGACAGTGACGAGTCTGCCTACAGACGGGTTGTGGAGCAGGGGGTCCTCTGGAGCAATCATAACAACCTGGAGCTGAACACAGCCAAAACAGTGGAGATAAGAGTGGACTTCAGGAGAAGCCCTCAAACGCTTCCAGCACTCACCATCCTCAACAGTACTGTAACGGCTGTGGACTCTTACAAGTTCCTGGGCACAATAATCTCCAAGGACTTAAAATGGGACTGCAACATCAGCACCATCGGCACCTGCGTCAGCTGAGGAAGTTCAACCTGCCCAGGAACTGATGGTGCAGTTCTACACCGCCATCATAGAATCTGCAGCGCATGGTCAGGTCTGCAGAGAGAACCCTCGGTGTGAAGTTACCCTCCCTACCAGACCTGCACACGGCCAGAACCAGAAAGCATGCAAAGAACATCGTCCGTGATCCATCACACCAGGGACATCACCTGTTCCAGTATCTTCCCTCAGGTCGGCGTTTCAGTCAGTTGAGGATCAAGACCTCCAGACTACAGAGAAGCTTCTTCCCACACGCCATCACACTCATGAACAGCTGAACATTACAACACTACTTTATGGATACAGTCTACTACATACACCATATCCAGATGTTCTCTCACTCTTCTCTGTACTGCACCTTTATTATTTTAGAGATGGACCGATTAGCGTTTTTGAGGCCGATTCCAATCGCCGATCCCCTTTCAGCACGATCGGCCGGTAGCTGATACCAATCGAGGGCGGGGTATACGCCGCGGCAGGGCTACATGTAGTTATTAGCACGAGCAAGTCATGAAACATGGTCAAAACTGGTTTATTACCATTTTTAACAAGCTCATATGAAAAAGCATAATATTTGTAACTAAATTAGCAGTAAATAAACAAATTATATAAAGTAAATCAAACAAATATCCCCAATACTACAATCATTAAATTTAGACCCTTAATTTAAAACTAAAAAAGCTTATTAAATAATTGCAAAAAACTGCAAATAATAATTGAAAAAAAAAAAAAAAAGTAAAAACTGCAGTCATTAAACGCAGACTCTGGTTATTTTAAACGACAATCTGTAATCATTAAATGCAGATCTGGAGTTGTTTCTGTTGTAGTGTTCATACCGGTCAGATCTGGTCTGCACTGGGTTATTATCTGTTCTGGGTTATTAGTTTTGTGCTAGCTGCGCGTGCCAGCTCTGCTGTTTACTGAGACTCACTGTACTCAGCTGTGTGTAGTGCCGTATCAGATTAGTAGTGTTAAATGTCTTGGTCTTGGTTCCTCAACAAACACGCTTATTTTACTCATTTAAAACGTCCTGGATGAGTCTGTCACGTACGGTAAACATCTGGACATGCTTACTTTCAGCGCATTTTTTTTTCTGCTGCGTCGCTGCTTTAATCAGTCTGGCGAAAATAAAGGGGTATGTATGTCCACCTAGTGGTTCAGATAGGAATTGCAGAGAGGGGTTCTTCTCTTCCTGGATGAAACACTAGCTAGAAATACAGAAATTAGGTTCATTTGTTTAACGCTATTGATTGGTTCTCGAGATCGGCTCTAAATTGGAGACATATCGGCCGATCACCGATTGCATATTTTGATTAAAAATCAGCCGATACCGATACATAGCTGATCGATGCCTCCATCTCCAATTTAATTCAGTCTGTACTGTCCTTTACTGCTGCACTTAGCACTTAACATGTGCAGACTTGTATATTTAAAGTAAAGTTTACAGGTGTGTCTGTCCGTGTATGTCACTGTGTGCGTGTGTGTGTGTGTGTGTGTGTGTAGGTTGGGTGCGTTTGTTAATTCTGTAATGTCAGTGCACTGTAAGCTACTGTAACCAAAAACAAATTCCTTGTATGTGTGAGCATACTTGGCCAATAAAGTCCGATTCTGATTCTAAATTAGTTTGTCATGCTAATTAGGATTTCAACATGTCAGTAATTTTTTTTTAATTTATGGGAAAATGGACACATGTTAAACTTTTATTTATGTTACTAAAATTGCAGTTACAATGAATTGGAAAACTGGAAACCTAAGAAATGAAATTTTGATCAAGTAAAATTCTTACATAAAATGAATACTATATATGTGTCATTTTTCTCTAGTACTCACAACATTATCTAATAAAGAAGCTTTGTTTTATTTGATAAAAAGTTAAAATTGTTTGGAAAAATTTTCTTTTATGTATTATTATATGCTGAACTTCTTCCATTAAAATGTGCCATTTCTGAGAATTTTGGTTTTGTTTCTTTTGGCAGCCAACCAGAGCTTCACTTGACAGGTCTTTAATATATATGAGTTTACTTTGATTTGCTCTTGAGAAAATACAAGAAAGGAGTCTCTGCAGAACGGAAGTGAGTGTTTTTCTAACGTTTGTCCATTTTGTCACCATAACTCTGATCAGATGGTTAAAAAAAAGACCAACATCATTATGATAAGTGTGACCTTTATGTGTGAAGGTACTGAAGACATTGAGGAATATATTGGGATTTTAGAGAGACGTTTGCTGCCAACAAGAGCTAGCAGGTCCATGATAAATTCAGCAGGATCATTTCAGGCCTCATCCTCCAACAGTGAGGACATATACACACAGAATATATGTGCTTGACTGACATGCCTGCAGCTGAAATCTTTTATCAAACAAGAATGGACAAAATTTCCTGTATCCTCAGTTCCCAGACCATGAAACAGCATAAATTAAAAGGAAACGTGATATAACACTGCAGTACAAATGCTGCTTTAACTGAATGTGTTGCATCAAATTCTAAATTTCTGAAAAAAATCACAGGTTCTTGGTTTTATTCCATTTTTAAAAATGTCACCATCTTTCCAGAAATGGAGTTTGTGAATAAACAGATTTATTTTGAATATTGAAATGTTGCTGCTTGTTTGTCCTTTCCTCCACTTCTCTCTCATAACTTTGAGCTCATTACTACAGTTTCTTCCCATCACAGTACCTGAAGGACACGACAGACAAAACCATCCATGAGGTGCAGAAGCAGAACAGCAGCAAAGAGCAGAACTGAAAACGTTGTGAAGTAAACAAACCTGCTGAATAAGAGTCTCAGAATAGTAAACTACTCTGAAGATTTTTTGAGATTACAGTTTCTCTGAAGTGTCTCTGAATTTATAAAACCTATTTAAAATGTAAAGAACCTCCACATAATTATCAACACTCTTAAAATAAAGGTTCTGAATGGCTCTTCACTGGGAGACATGGCTTCAGGACAAAATTCCTTCTGTACATGACCTTTACTTATTCAGAACAACATTATGTAATGATTTTCATTTTGACAGTAATAATGACTCATAACAGGGAGAACAGCATCTTTGTAATCCCCACTCTGGGCCCGTAACTCGTGCTACAGCGCTGTGCAATTCTCATGACAACTGTGTAATGCTTTATGGCACCAACAACTACAGGTCTGTAGCTAGCTTTCAGAAGCAAAATCAGAAGTAACTATTCCCAGCATATATATATATAAATAACAAATAAAAACATAAATCTTGTTGGGTATATATATACAAAAGCTATAAAATCAAAATGACAGACTAAAATATTAATTGTAGTAATAATAATCACAAAATGAAATACGACAATGAAAATAATACTAAATCAGAACTAATTAAGAACCAGCCAAATTAGTTGCCAGCCATATATTTTTCTTAACCCTAAATAATTTTAAATGGAGAATCCATTCAATAGATAAATACAAATTCCAATGGTTTGGCGTGAATTGTTTCAGGTTTCGTTACAGTGGTGTTAATAAAAACATTTTAACCACCAGTGAAACTACATGCGTCTTCAGAGTTTTTTTTATGTTGTTAATGGTACTGGAATAATAAAAATACGACTTTTTCTTTGCAGAGTATTTTGCCTCATGTCAATCTGCATGTATCTCTCCTTGATAAATGGACTTTAAGCCCAAAGTTGTCTTAAAATGATCATAAAACAATGTCTCAGACATCAGGCAGCGTATTCATAACCATTTTGTCATAACCTTCTATGAGTGAGATTTTAGAGGTGGACATCTGGTTTCTATCACTATCACAGTGATCAATTCTAACTCAATAAGTTTCTGTGGAACAGTGTTTCACACCAAACCATGACTTTGTTGTTTACATCTTAACTAATTAATTATGCCAGATATTTTTGTGATATAGGATAATATGATTGTGATATTAATGTGGAGTTTTTCTGAGATTGCCAATGTGGAAATGAGAAATGGACTTGCAGTGCAGGGCAAATAAGAGTGAAAAAGAGAGAGTAAGAGCGAAGAGATTATTTGAATTTAGCTCACACGCTGACACAGGGCATCTGTCATTGAGGAGAGGACCCCTGTATAGGATGTGTGGGGTGTCTCTATGAGAGATCAGTGTTTGGGCTCATAGTGATGATCTATTAAAGGTTTTGACTGCAAATGAGACTCTTCAAAATATAGGCTAACTAACCCTGTACAGGGTGACCCTTACTAAATATATGATTTGAATTTTCATAGTGCCCTCCTGAAGTATTGACAATCCTGCACAATTCTTCATTCAAATAAAATCTGTTTTTTTATCTTGTAATTGAAATAATGATTCTCACTTTCAGCTTACCAGTATTTTAATAAACAATGGACCTCATTCACCAATATCTTCCTAAGTTTTCTTATAAATGTCCTCTTGAGAAAGCGTCGGGAAATCTACTTAGAGAGGGGAGTCTGAGACAGATGTACTGCATCTGCAAGATACCAAGTAAAGACACACATCCATTTGTCAGCACCACAATGGTCTAACATTTATTGGAGCACAACACAGCTTAAATGAAGCATCTTCCTAAGAACAGTTTGTGAATGATGTTGTTCACTAGTGTATGTATATGTGTTTCACTGCACGGATGGGTTAAATGCGGAGGTCAAATTCCGCTGTGTGCAAAATCACATGTGGCTAATTTGAGTATCTAAGTGTCTACACATTGGGCATCATTCACGAACTGTTATTAGGAAGATGCTTCATTTAAGCTGTGTTGTGGGGGGCAGTGAGCACACGTGCCCGGAGCGGTGGGCAGCCCTATCCACGGCGCCCGGGGAGCAGTTGGGGTTAGGTGCCTTGCTCAAGGGCACCTCAGTCGTGGCCTGGGGGATCCCGGGGATAGAACATACACAACTGTATATCAAATTACACACACACACACACAGGTGAGGAGTTGGTTTAGCGATTATGTTTTCGGTAGAAAATAAAGTTTCCCTCCTCGGGATTTTTGGTTATAAAGTCAACCTCAGCGTTCTCACTCGACACTCGTACAGTATACATATTTATGTTTATCAATTACGAAATTACGTCGATTAGCATAACGTGTGTTGGTGTGTCGCAAAGATTGCAGCTCCTACTGAAAGCATGGATTTATCCGGAGCGCAAGCAATCTCTTCCGTGCATCTAAAGTTGTGAAAGTCAGAGCGTAGACTTACAGATCACATGCCTTTAAGGTACCATTTAATATATCAAGTCTGGGGTGGCCATGCGTTTTCCTCATGCTCACCCCCAGAGCTTTGGACTGTGTCCGTTGAGGTATGTTCTTCGGGAATGGTGTTGCTCACGTTAACGTTTTCTGTTGTCATTTTCTCTTATTTTGTTCTCATTGCTCCTGTGTGACGCCTGCAGTAACCAAATTACTAGCAGGTGGGTTAAGCTGCCGCTACGCCACTCTGTGCTGTGTGCTTCAACCAAACTGAAATGGCTGGAACTCTAGTTCAGCCACCTGATTGGTTTGGAGCGGCGCTATTCTCATTCTCATTGGCTATTCGTTTTGTCTCTCAAAACACGGACGAAACAAAATCCTATCAACTTTCTATCGACTACGTCTTATAGTTCTATCGAGGAAACGTCATTTCGCGAGATTATTAGTCGTATTATTTTATATGAAACTTTCACATGTTTAATCTGCAGATGAAGAAATAAACTGAACCTTTAATAAAAGATAGTTAGCTTTGCTAGATTTATTTATTAGCTAACTTGGCTAAGAAAGCACACGAAGAAGCTCCATAGCTATAGCTAAGCTAATAAGCTACTGTCCCAAATGAAAAGAACACATGGCCATAAAACTGTTTAACAAATGTCAATTGCATTTCATCTCTTGAGAAGCAAAAACTGCATGTTTATGACATTAAACAAGAAAATTCTAACATCAGACTAGCTAGCTAAAATGCAGGATTTCGCTATACCACGATAAATAATTTCACATTTTTTCTTTAAAACATGCTAATGAATTCTATTTGCAGAGACTTTTTAGTAAAATAACACTGAAGTTACATACCTAATGACGTAACGTCAGTAATGATGTTCAGTGTCACTGTAGCTCTATAAATTCAAAACAGCCTTAGGTGAACGATGAAAATACTAACTGCACATACGCATCAGCAGATTCAACAGAAGGTCTAACGCATCATTTTAATGCAACATATTTTTTTTGTGTTCGCTTAGCGAGTTCCATTATATGTTGTAAAAACGTGATTGTAAATGTTGATTCAACTTTACTGCTGCTTTTAAGTTAAAATCACTTGAAATTGTTTACAAAATTTTGTGACAGATTTTTTTACAGTGCATTACACTACATACACATAGCTCCCTTCTTTCACAGTTTTTCTTCTTCAGCTTCTAATGACAGCAGCTCATATGAGCCGCATACTTTAAAATGTCTTCTGATTCAGTTGATCATTTAGGGAATTTTTGCGTAGTGGTTGACAAACTTTGGTTGTCCCTAAGGGCCCCAAGTGAAGCTTACAGTAGTGGCTTCGGGTAGTGAGTGGAGATCTTTTTAAATTGAGAAGAGCTTATGGGAAGCTAGTTTTTATGTCTGGTGGATTGACAGCTGGTGGAAAAACAGCTAATGGAACAGAGGCTGAAAGCAGATGCAGCCTGGGAAGTTTGGCTGCACGCAGTGCTTAATTTGTAAAACATCAGGTAATGGAACACTAAAGGTGGGGTGATCCAGCAAGAGGCAGTGAGGGAAAAGGTCCTGGAACGCATAGGCACAACAGTGCTTTAAGTATCCATCTAACATAGTAGCATTCTATACAAAAAAATAATCTTAGCTTTAATGACTGCACTAAAAGGAGCTGCAACGATAAAATCTCAGAGACGCCACTGGACGAATAGCTTTTGGTGTCCTACAAAAAAAGGCGTCAAAGAGGTGGTGGATCCACATAAATAAGTTCTGGAACACAGGTGCTTGAAATATGAGAGGTGCCGGATCTTGTTCCTGCAAGATCCAGCACAAATTAAGCACTGGCTGCACGCACACATTCATTTACAATTAGCATATTATTACCATAATCCACGCCCAGACAGACTATAGACTATATGGCCTACAAATGGACCAGCATGTGAGCCTTGGAGTGAGGAACCGCAGCCCCCCAAAAAGCGAAGATGCATAAGAAAAAATATGATGCTTAAGTTGACGTTTTATTAAATGAAGTTGACACTGTGAGTGTCCACAAAAAAAAGAAAGAAAGAAAAAACAACTCTCACTGAGGCTGTTCTTGGGTAACAAGAGGAAATTTATGAAGCGGGTGTGCATAAATAATTCTTTGAAAGAATATACTATAGGCAGAAATATGCAGTACAATCAAAAGTCAGGTCAAGTGAAGTCAAGACAAGTGAAGTCAATTTTATTTGTATAGTGCTTTTTACAACAATGTTGTCTCAAAGCAGCTTTACAGAGTTTTGAAGACAGTTAGGCCTACGACATATATCCCCCAGTGAGCAAGCCAGAGGCAACAGTGGCAAAGAAAAACTCCCTCAGACTGGAGGAAGAAACTTTGGGAGGACTCACAAGGGGAGACCCATCCTCCACTGGTCAAACAGTATTTACATAAACTAGTCACAAATGTGTAATC
Source organism: Megaleporinus macrocephalus (assembly GCA_021613375.1). Taxonomy (NCBI): domain Eukaryota; kingdom Metazoa; phylum Chordata; class Actinopteri; order Characiformes; family Anostomidae; genus Megaleporinus; species Megaleporinus macrocephalus. The sequence continues at coordinate 32,389,263 of CM038706.1, forward strand.
ACTGGTTTCAGTTGTGTGGTGTGTGTTTCGTTTGAGAAGAGAACACAACTTCTTTTCTGGGTTTAAAAAATGTTATTTTTTAAAGTTATTTTTTAAACATTGTTTATTATTTATTTCTCTAGTGAATAGTTGATCTATAGTGCAGTCATGTCAAATGGCATTTTTTGGTCAGGGGAGACAGAATGAGGGGGCTAATGAAGGGTGCAGGTGATGAGGGACAGGTGCGTGCGATGAGGGACAGGTGCAGTGTGTTCTAGGTTGATCAATACTCGGGGGACTGAGAGCAGGATTGCTTGCAATAAACATTTTAAGGCTATGAACACTTAAATGAATGCGGACATAAAAAAATAGTTCTGCTTGCATGATTTAAGATATATTTTTGTTATATGTCTGTTAAAACGTTTCTTTATTTGTATGTTGAAAAACTTGCCATGGTTTTAGTTGAGTAAGCCAAACTGCACTGGAGTATTCAGAGTCTTATTGAGGTCAAAACTGCTGCAGAATCCTGCTGGTTAACTTCCTTGATGATCATTGGTTTGGAGTGAAGTACCATTAGATTGGTTTGCACGCTTCTGAGTTGGAGTTCTTTGCATGATTTAATAGAAATATCTGCATACCCGCCCAGTATAAAAAATATTATAAATAATGAATAAATAAATAAATAAACACAACCCAAGGTTCAAAAAAGTTGGAATGCTGTGTAAAATGAAAATACATGTAAATAAAAACATAATGCAATGATTTGCAAATCTAATAGACCCATATGTTAATCACAATAAATCAGCTCATCAGATGTTAAAAGTGAGACAACTTACCATTTATTAAAATTATTAAATGATAATTAATAAGTTAATTGTTGGCAGCAGCACATCTCAAAACGTTGGGACAGGACTATTTCTACATTGTGTAGCCCCCAAGAGTCTGTAAACATCTGGAAAGTGAAGAGACCAATTGCTGGAGTTTTGGGTAAGGAGTGTTGTCCTGTTCTTGGGTCTTCTTTGCAGGTTTTGTCATTTTATGATAGGCCAACTTTTTATTTAATGGTCAAAGGACGGGGCTGCAGGCAGCCAGTTCAGTGCCCAGACTTCTGCAAAACCATGCTGTTGTGATGGATGCAGTATGTTGTTTTGCTAAAAATATCCAAGACCTTCCCTAAAAGAGATGCTTTCTGGATGAGAGCATATGTTGTTCTAAAATCTCTTTATACTCTTCAGCATTTATAGAGCCTTTCCAGATGTGTTAGCTGCCCATGTTATAGGCACTAATGTAACCTAAATACAGAATCTGCCCTTTTTTATGCAGTGCCATCTGACGGCCGAAGATCATGAGCATCCAATATTGAACATTAGCCTTGTCCCTTGCTCACAGGGATTTCTCCAGATTCTCAGAATGATGATAGAATGTACTGTTGATGGTGGAATGTCCAAAGTCTTCACAGTTTTATGTTGAGGCACATTTTTCCACAATTATTAGTTTTCACAGAACCTCTGCCCATCTTTGCTTTTGAGAGACTCTGCCTTCTCAGAATCCAGCTGTTTTTTCAGCCTTATGTTGCCCCATCCCATCAAGTTCTAAATAAGTTAATTTTCATAAAATGTTAAAATGTCTCACTTTCAACATTTGACATGTCTTCTATGTTATATAGTTAATGAAATATGCATTTATGAGGTTTGCAAATCATTGCATTGTGCTTTTATTTACATTTATTTACATTATACACTGCGTCACACCCTTTTGGGGTTCTAACAATGATAATTATAACCTAGAAAAACAAAGTCATGACATACTAATGGAGGTGATTTGCTTTATAGACACAATTAGATAGAGAGCACAATAACCAGCGATTAGAAGTACATTTTGAATCTCCTGTGGCTTTGTTTACTCAGTGATGCATAGATAATGGAATAAAAAATGTATTGTATTGTCACACAATGGACAATATCTCTTACCTCCAAAGGCATATGAATAAATCTGTCATTATGAATGCACCTGATAAATTATGAGTAAACAAATGCTCTTCAAAAACTGTTAATTATGTTAACTCAGGCAGCTGTTGTTCCTAAGTGCAGTCTACCGTGACATGTGTGGAGACTGGTCCAGTCTTATAGATCAGATCTATCATCATTATGCTCATTGCATCCTGTCATGTCTCCGGCCACCACTGACCCACAACAGGGAAGCTGCCCGTTCAGAAAATCAGATTGGGCCAATTTCACTGCTAATTAGCACCAGACATCAAATGTCCCACTGGATGAAATATATAATTTATTCAAAAGCTTTCAAAGTTAAATTGGCAAAGCACACTCTAAATGGACCAATGCACCAACGTGACCTTGGACAGCGGCTTCCTTTGCTGCTTGGTTGACTACTATGAAGGTAACCTTTTCAAGGTCTAGGTATTGACCAGGTAAATGTTAGGAACAAACTATAAAGTGCAAGAACTACAGTGAATATCACTGCCTTTTTTTACAGCCCATGTCAATTTTGTTCCCAGGTAATAAAGAAGCAGGTCCACAGAATTTCACAGTAGCAACTTTGATTGACTTTATGTTGATGGTGAGATATAAGGCAAGTAGTTAGTATATGTAATGCTGGCTACTAGCAAGATCCAAGTATCTAGAATAGCTAACTAATTAGTTTGAGGACCAGGCTTATTTACATGGAGTTTATTTTTTATTATTTTGTCTATTTTGACAAAAATGCTTATTGCTTCTATGTGATCATTGGCGTGTCTTGCTGTTAACCATCCGATCAGAGCAGAGCTCATCAAATTATTCATGAGCTCACCAAAAAAGCTGGTTTAGGTTTAGTTCTTAATTCTTGTTTAAATCATAGACTGTAAATGGGCATGTAAAAAACACATGAGTTACCAAAAGATATCCACATAAAATTAATCAAACTAGTTTTGGAAAAATATAATTCTGCAGTGTGTAGAAAAAAAATATTATGTATTATTCAGTAACTACCTGTTAAATTCACTTCAGCATAATGCCAACGAGTGTCTCTGGGCATCCTCAGAACTGCAGTCATGAGAACAGCTGGTCCGTAAAGCTCCAACATGCCACCCCATTAACCCTGCAGCATCTCTACCATGCCTGACCCAGCATCCCTCCCCTAGTTTGCTCTGTGTATCCTGACCCAACTCAGCCTAGCATCGGAGGAAAGCAGAGGGAGGGAATTCATCTGAAAGCGCTCAGGCATTCCCATCTGCACAAACACATATTCATCTACACTTCATCAGCTCCTCTCTCTGTCCTAATGTGTTTATCCCTCAGGCCGGAAAAAAACATTGCTGTGCCTTAACGTGGGACCATCAATCAAACATATGCAAATCCTCCAGAAAAGGCATGCAGCATTCTTGCAAGAAACTAAAAGAAGACATGAAAGCACTAAAAAGTGATGAAAACAATAATTACACTTGCACCAGGAAAACTTGTGACCTGTCAAGTATAAACAAAAACAATATCTTATTGTTCTGATAAATTCTCTAGAAAAAGCCTAGCTACGGCCCTCCTACCTTTAAAAAACACTACTGCGTTTGTTTGTAATCAGGTCTGCTATTGCTCTGTCATTAGCTTAGCAGCTGTTTAGTCTCTGTTTATCACAGGTTTGGTTAAACCAGTACCTTCAGGGGTTTAATATTTATGTTCTTTTTTTTTATATTAAAAGATAACCAATGATGACCAACACGAACTGTGCAGCGACAGATGCGCCATTATCTAGCACGGCAGACGGTACTAATAGACTGGACAGTAAATGGACACGGTGTTTAAAAACTCCAGCAACGCTGTATCTGACCCAAACGTACCAGTGCAGTACACACAACACAACACATCAACCACCACCACATATATATATATATATATATATATATATATATATATATATATATATATATATATATATATATATATATATATATATATATATATGAAAAATATAAAATATTAGATATATGGACTAGATTTCACTTGTAGGACTGCATCAAACTGTGTCGCTGCTTTCCTGCAGCAGCTCTGTGAAGATGTGCAGCTTCACATTTATTACCAGCTTCGGCACATTTAGAGCTCCAAACCCTGCGAGAACCGTTCAGCCAGTGCCCAGCATTCAATTTGGTCTCCAGTTTTTTTTTGGCCAAATCAATCAGGTGTAAATGGGCGCTGTGGCGTCTCACTCCTTCACCACTAATGCTTCCCCCACATTGGGGAGCTTCTTTTCTCAACATAATGGTCGCTGAATGACTTCGCTTGGACTCAGCAACTGTATTGAAATAGCATTAATGCATGAAATGCACAGTCCCCTCCTGGAGGATTAAAGAAGGGTGTCAGAGAGAGAGGCCTGTTAACTGCAGTCAGCAGGTTGTGTAATGCAGGAGGGGCTTTTGGGAGGAAGCGAGCATGAAGGAAGAGGCGTAGACGCGTGTCTCTTGTAAGAAAGAAATTAACATACAGATTGACTCCTTTTCAGCACGCATTCTGGTTCTGTTATTATTACAGCTCAAACTGATGCAGCGTGGCAAATGGCGTGAAATATTCTCGCGCGATAAGGAAAGAAATGTGGGAGACATTTGAGTAAAGCTGAATTGCTATTCTTCTCACTTGCAAAGCAAGTAATGACATTTTGTAGCTCTTGTGATATTATATCTGGTATTGTATTGTTAGAATTATATTGGTATTTTTACTTTACTGGTATTCTATTATAACAGCTCAGCCACAGGATTCTTTGCCTGACAATATCCAACTATTATTTTGCTCATTTGTTTAAAAAACAGTGAAACACATGAGAATTATTACAGAAATACATCTGCAACCAAGCCACACACAACAAAAGCAACAAGATAATAAAAATTGTAGCAAGTTAATATAGTTAAAATAGTTCATATAGTAAGATTAAGGATTTAGTAACAAACCCCACAGGACTACCACACAGCAGGTATTATTTGGGTAGTGGATCATGCTCAGTAATGCAGTGACACTGCCTTGATGATGGCATGTTAGTGTGTGTTGTTCTGGTATGAGTGGATCAGACACATCAGTGAGGCTGGAGGTTTTAATTACCTTAGTGTCGCTGGACATAGAAAAGTCCACTAACCAACAATAGCCTGCCACCTGCATCCAATGGGAAGCATCAACACAAACTGTGCAACAGCAGATGAAGATCGTCTCTGACTTTACATCTAAAATATAAGGTAGCAGCATTGCTGTCTTTAATCCACTCCCACCAGCATAACAAACACTAACAGACCATCATCATGTCAGTGTCACTGCATTACTGAGTATGATCCACCACCCAAATAATACCTGCTGTGTGGTAGTCCAGTGGGGGTCCTGATTACTGAAGAACAAGAAACAAAGTATGCAGACAATGAGATTATTATTGAACTACATAGTGCCCTTTCGGACTGGTCAGTGTCACTGCAGTGCTGAGAATGATCCACAGCCCAAACATTACCTGCTCTGTGGTGCTCCTGTATGAGCCCTGACCTTTGATAACCATGGAAAATATTTTTCAGTTACCCCAACACTGTAGCTATTGGTGTGAATGCCAGAAACATCCAGAAAATCCTCCCTCACACTGTGTTGATTATCGTTTAATTGTTTATTCATGGCAGTTGGTCTTTGCACAGATGTGTAAATAACAACATGGAACAGTTCTTTAAAACCATGTTAGGGTTATCATGCTGTTCAACATCAACAAGTATAAGATGTCTAATTTGTATTTTGATGGAGTCTGTGGCTTATAGGGGCCCTAAGCAGCTGCCTATGTTTGGCTGGTGCAAAGACAGCGGAGATTTTATGGAGAAAATACAATTTCTGTGAACAATGTAATTTGCCATTCAATGTAATGTGACATCCAAAATAATATTTGTTTGTAATTAAATGCAGTTTACACTGAATAAACTGATACAGCTACAACAACGTATATACATTTCACTGTACATTTTATTGGTCTTTGAAAACACTGGGAAGCCATTGGTTTGATCTATTGATATTCCTTTCAAACTTTTTTGTGAACTAGTACTGTTTAGAAGGTTATTTCACTCAGAATTCTAATTCACCATGTGAGCTATTTATTTAAGTTAACAACATCTCAGTGTAAAACAACCAATGACTCTGAATGTTTCTGCTTATACCATATCTGTTTAATTATGCAGAATTTTTTAAATAGCAGAGGAACTAAGCAGAGGAATAATAAAATGAAAAATTATTCTATACCTCAAACTTTTGGATCCCACTGTCGATATGACACACATAATAATAATAAACTAATAGCTTTATTAAGAACAAAGAAGAAATTTTTCTGATACAGTGTAAACTCGTTTCAGTTCACCATGTTTTGGAAAATCCCTAAAAAAAATACATGTGGAACAAATGTATTGCATAGTGTTTGAATTAAGACACAAGGCTAAGATGAAGAGGTAGTCCCCATCATTTTGTCCTGTTAGTCCTGTCAGGCACTTGCTAATCGACCCTGATCACTGATCAGTTGCTGCCAGCTGTCAGCCGTCCTCCCCCCACATTCTGGTAACGGGTAAACAGATGTTCAGGAAGCAGCCTCATCAATCAGGCCACTCAGTGGTGTACCTTTGCCCCATCCCCACATTGAGTTTACAATTAGGTATTCTGCTGGCATCCACAGTGACACTCCCAGACTGTTGACTCTTCCAAGATTTTCTGCAGTCGTGGGAATCGCTTGCCAAGCACTGTACTCACGGGGCTGCGTGCCAAATGTCCTCAATGTAGACAGAACGGAGTTGACATTATGGCTAACCTGTGGAGAGATGGAATACCTGATGAGGGCCCCATTAAAGGGATGGGCTGAAGAAGAGTTGGCTAAAACGGCTGCAGCCTAATAGGCTTTCTATATAAGCGAGGGTTGGTGTGATGCCCGGAGGACAGTTCAGTCTTTTGCCTCAACTTGCACTGTGGAATGAAAAGTGCTCCACAGATCAGGTGGTGAACCCACATCCATTTAAAAGTGCCACACCCTTAACATGTTAAAGACCTTCCACGTTTTCCGACAATAGCTAACAAGCAACCCAGCAGAGTTATAATGAGACACAGGAGCTGCTGGACTACTATTACACTAACACGTGCACTTCTGTACTTCACCTACTACTCTAATGAGCATGCCTTTATACTTTACCTACTACACTAACAAGTGCACTTTCATATCTCACCTACTACCCTATGAGCGCACTTCTATACTTCACCTACTACACTAATCTGGGTGCTTCTACATTTCATCTACTACCATGATGAGTGTACTTCTATACTTAAACAGCTAAACTTATGGTCACTAAAGTAATAAATCAAATAAAATATATCACTTAAACTTAAAACACACAAATACATTAGTTAATAAGCTTAAAAAATATTTTGAAACTAAGGGTTCCAAAAAAAGTGCTTTACTGCCATTTGTCAGTTATGGCTTTGTTATTTCAATACAAAAGTCCTCTGCACTGGCGAGAGAAGTTGAAGTTGCCTGCCAATATGGTGGCAGCACCCATTCATCATCTACATTGCTTATTCCGCTGGACACAGGCCTTTCCTGTTGGTAGGCGACAGCATGACCTACTCCATCACTGTGCTGCCCTAACTAATTTTTTAATTGTTTTAATGATTTTAATCTCAGAAAACAAAGAAAACCATGACTTTTCTGGTTCTAAAAAGATCTGTATGTGAACACAGCGTGAAAGTAGAGGCATCTAAACTGCTCTGACACTTATCATCTGTGTCTCTTTAAATATGCTAATACAGCTGGAGATGCTGTATGTGTGTGTTTCCTGCTGCTACAACGTAGGAGACAATGTCCTCGTTTCAGCAAACATTTAAGTAGGACTGGCACCGAGCAGCTTGTCTTGCCTAACATCTCCAGCTAAGGACGGATGGCTCTTGAACATCCCTCATCAAGATGTTATGGGCGCATCAGTGGGACGCTGCATCGTTGTCATTCTATTCGGATGTTTCACCTCAGTCAGGAATGATCGGTATCACAGTGTCTGTTTACCACCCTGACGTCTGATTCTTTCTTTTTCTATCTGCATTTGCAGCAGACCTGTGGTTTACTGTACATGGCAGGCTGTAGAGATCCTGACTCCAGCTAAATAAAACCAGACTGCTTATCTGCTGCTTTGGTGAGAAAATGAGAGGGGTTATCAGGAATGGAGATGGCCTGCCTGTCACTCTATAACAAACTGCACTGCAGAAGACCAAAAATAGCTCCTTACTCATCTGAAAAGAGCATCATTAGAGCGTAAGAGGCAGCTGAGGTGAGGCAGAGGTTACTGATCGGCCACTGTAGATTCCATTTGAACACTTCCATGTATTCCGTGTATATATATATATTGAAATTGTCAGCTGCCCTATTACACTACTTGCTCCAAGATTACTTGGAATCATTTTTGTTTGTTTGTTTTTTTGCAGGACCAATGAAGGTGTTTTTTCTATCAGAGCAGGGTGTTTCAGTATCTTATAAGCTCAAGTGTAGGCTGATAGACAAGTCCTTGGAGAGGCAACTGTTGCAGTCATCACCAGTGTCAACTTTAGCAGCAAAACATACCTATAATCACTGAATATGTACGCATTTCCCTTTTACTCAGATAGTTGGGTAGATTAGCATTCTAAAATCTGTGACAGGGCAGTCACTCACACATTTTATGTACATTCTAAAAAAACTTCTAAAAAATAATTTTGCATTGCAAATTTTGCACGGCTAGCAGATTAGCTCACTGAGGCTAACCTAGCCAAGGGTTCTGTTTGAACAGTCTGCTTCTCAATGACCTCTCCTCTTCTTCTGCCGCAAGTGGATGTAGGTGTGACGCATTTCCAAGTGGGCAAGGGCACGTTAAAAAAAGAATTGAAACGGGGGCAGAATATATTCATGAGAGAGTGCCTGTAAGACTGGGATGAGGGTGGCTTCTTATGAGATTATTTTATGTTCCACCTTAAATGGCCCAGCAGTTACAGTGCTGCTTATTGCTTACATAAAGCAAATAACTGCTGCACCGTTTAAGGTGGAGAAAAGATTTAAAAATAAACTTCTGTAGAGTTGCTAATTCATGTAAGTAGTTGTAATAATTTTTGGTTCACATAAAAATTGCAGTCATCTTTGAGACCATCTTTTTTAGGTTTAAGGAATTTGGCCTGCAAACTGGTCATTTAAAAGAGTAGTGTGTAATTTCTAGTGGTGAAGATGTGTAGAACGTACTATGTTTTTTTCTTCATTTGTCAGAATTCTCACCACATAAAATAGTTGTCCAGCACTGGTGTTCTACCTATTTACCCATCGAGCGATTTCACCTAGCAGGTTCATATCATTAGTAGAGTGTAGCAACTCATTTTATATGTGCTTTGAACTCAGTGTTTTGAATGTTAATTCAGTTCAGACTCATTACTTCCTCACCATTTAAGATGGAACAGGAAAAAGAAGCTGACGTCAGGCTTATAGTTAGATTCAAACTATCAAAAACATCCTTCATTCTGTGTCTTCTAGACGGAACTATAAAGCTAACATAAAAATGTGAAACATGAAGTCTCTCTCTACAGCCAGAGTGTAATTTTTGACATACTTGCCTTCTGTAGGTAGATGAACTAACCCGTTTCTGTGTAGATATAAATGGCTTAATCTCATATATTAAAAACTATTATATTATATACCATTTCTCATATTATATCCGACCTAAATCTCTAAATCACAGTACCCCTTTAAACAGTCATAGAATAGCCATTGGTCTACATGTGCACACTGACTGTGATTCTGCATTCGTCTATGTAGTTTTGGCAAGCTGGCCTTTTCTATAATGCAGTAGCCAAACCTAATAAAATCCACCCCTCATCTTCAACAGCTGTTGCTTTTCCTGCATTTAAGCAGCCACAAGTAGAGGCTCACCTGAGCTCTGTATGTATGTCCATCCCTGTTAAGGAGAGTACTGGAGGATTAGAGGTAATCTCATTAATTAATGCTGATACAGGACTTCCATTCTCATCACATTTCAGACAACATTAAGATGTGCCAGCTTGATGCGGGTGTTTGCCGTTTGGTGGAGAATCAATGGCTCTGCATCTCACGTTTGACAAGGCATGGATCCTGGAACATAATTACTGTGCTTGTGGCGGTTTCAGTTCAATATCCGCCAACAAGCTGTCCTACTGGGGTGAACAGGTCATGAATATTCCTGCCATGTTAGACAAACTGTAAATCAGTTGCACTGTGCCAGCTTGGAAATCTTTCACTTGGAAAGGGATTCACAGTTCCTATCTCTGTGGAAAAACAGTTTTTCTTTTAGAGGTGACAGAGAGAAGCAGAAATGTGGCACGTTCTTTCACTTCAAATGAGCATCAACAGTGAGGGCTCAGCCAAGCAGACAAACATGCTGTCATGCAGCAAAACAAACACTTAATTCACAAGTCCATCACATTATTCAGTGTAGAGACACAGAATGCTTGTATAAATTATGATACATTAATGGTAATTTGTCCCAGGTTAATTGTTAGAGAGATCAGGTTCATAGCTTTAAACTACAAAGTTTATGTGATTTGCCACTGTACCTACTATCTTTCAAATGTAAAGTATTTGCTCTTTTGGCATATTTGCATCACACTGAACAAACCCCACCCCCTCTCTAATAGCCACGCTCACTTTTAATATTCAGTAAATAACCACGTCCATGTACCTAACCGTTTCCGTAGATGTGCATTAGGCGAGTCCGTGTGGAGCAGTGATCGTGGAGCACCATCTGATCTGTCTGCCGTTGTGTGGTAAAGAAAATGCGATGATCTTCACTGCTACCATTTTCAATAAAAAATTTTTTCTGAATATTCTTTTAGTTTGCCACTAAAGCCAATGACTGCTAGAAATGAGCAGTGCAGCAAAGGCAGACAATGAGGATAGCAGTTAAGGCAGTCCGACGAGGCTTGTCAGCAGAACAACGCAGGGCGGTGAGTGCAGAGCACCATGAGGAGCCATGCAGCTGTGGCATGAAAGATTTAAATCATGGAAATAGTTGGGACTGTTAGCTGTTAGTTGAAGCTGTATATATGTGCCTATGTGTTGTGCTGGGCTTCGGAGCAGTTTATTGGGGTAGTGGTGCAGCGTTAGTGCCTATTGTTAATGTTAATGTTCTGCCTGCTGTCACAGTGGGCCACAGTAGTGTTGAGCAGCAGTCTCAGTAAAAGAGCTTTCATCTAAAGAGCTATGTTCTCCACATGTTCTTACCCTACACTGATGCCACCTTACTTTCAACAAATAATGGTAATGCAGGTCAAACAGACATTAGTTATCAATGCTTTCTGGTTTTATCACCATTTTACAGACATATCAGCCTTCTTTATGACCCAGCAGGTAGACCATAGCTCTGTAGAATAAATTGTATTTATTTTTGTATCTATACATTTTTGTTTAGTTCAGGTTTTATTATTATTAATCACATAAATATAAAAGTACAACCCTTGGTTATAAATGTGCAACTTGCAACCAGAGAGAAATTGCATACAGTAAATCAATGGTATAGCACAATTCAAGCAATATGGAACAATTATAGTTATGGAACAAGGACAAACGAGCAGAGAGGGATGAATCCAGATTTAGACTACTCAGTTGCTGTCACTGCTGCATTAAGATCCATTAGATTCATTGGGTCCATTAAAATTGGTCGTAATGGCTTGTTTTGTACATCTTACCCGAGTCCAGAATAGTGCACTGTATCTGAATTTAGCATCCAATCCATCAGAATCAATAGACCACCATTGTGCAGGGAAAAATTGCTCACATTGACATTAAAGTGGAGATCAAAACGCAGATGTGATTCAGATGAATCTGTGTCTGTCATTACTGAGAGTCATGCAACTGGATTAACAATGGATGACAAATAAACAAAGAAGACAGAGCTGAAACGACTATTTAACCACGTAGAGCGGTACAGCTTTAACATACTATAACTGCAACTGTGTCATTCAAATCTGATTTTACATGTTGGAACCACTCAACTTGGATGCGTCTCTTTCCCATCAGCAGGTCTCTTGTGTCATAAAATGTCACAGTGTCTGTTCCCTCAGGTCAGCGGTGTTAAATGTCACATTGCTTAACCTCCTAATGTCACTCAATGTTTAATTCCACTCAGAAACCATGCTTTCAGGTGTTCTAAACCTGCTTTCTGTGCCTCGGGAACATATAAATTTGACAGATTAAAGGGGAGTTCCCGTGAATTTTCAAAATTCCTGCGTAACTAAACAGTTCAAATGTGGTTTGGTGTAAAACTCTTGCAGAGTCAGAATTGTTCACGGTGGTGGGAATAGGAACCAGACGTCCAAGTCTAAAAGCTCACTCACAAAACGTCTTACATGAAATGTCTGTTTTGCTTGATGACTGACATGTTTTATCACGATAATTTAGTAAATATAATGTCTATATTTATGTTGTAGACATGGTGACCCCTGGTTCCCATCACCACCGTAAAACAATCTCAACTGTTTCACACCAAACCACTCTGAATTACTCTGTCATTTTTTTTTTTTTTTGAAAGCATTCCTGTTACAGAAATAAAAGCTGCTGTATTCCTGTAGATAAAATAAAAGAGGATTTAAGAATGAACTGCACACTGTATATGTAACTACAAAAACAAACAAACAAACAAATAAATAAATAAAATAAAAAAGAAAACCCTCCTTTCCTGCAGTGAGGGAAACTGAGGATTCTGAGGCATTTAGATCCATTGAAATCAATGGAGATACATTTTGCAAAATGCAAAAAGATTATACATTAAATAGGACAGACAATCACATTACACAAAAAATAAGGCAATAGATACTGAACAACGCATGCAGTGTATTTCATTTTTATTAAATCAGTTATGTGTTTTCCGTGACTAAATATAATCCTAAATGCATTTAGCTTAAATATCTCAAAGGTTTTGGGATGCATCATCAGGCTTCTGAAAAGTATATTATACTGCAATAACTGCCCCATTATCATCTTTTACTCTTCACATTCACTGTGTCTTGACATGTTTACTCGGTAGCACTCTACTGTTCATAACACCTCCATCATGACTGACATAAACCTA